>LR736929.1:418841-595583 GCA_902654985.2 Oryctes borbonicus
AATTGTAATGCTAGATAGCATTCCACGATAACAATGTTTTTTTTTTTGATAGGTTGTTGTTAATCTATATAAAACTTTTTACGGCATTTATTTACTATTCCCTATATGAATAAACGCATGACAATCACAAGTCACAATATTGTTTCTTTGCGAGAAGGTAAAAACATTGTATGTATTATTGCATCTAATTAATTGTGATTAACATTACAATATATTCCCTAAAAATAATGGTACTACCCAAAAATTAAGTTTAGATGCGATTTTAAATTAATTCTATTCACATCTAAATTGTATTTTTATAATGAATATAAGAATGGACTGGAATTAATTGAGAAAACACACTTATTTACTAATATTTTAAGTTTTATATTGAATAAATCGAATTTACTTTGTGATCTTTATATTTATCCACATTGTTATTATGAATGTCTAGGGTTTTCAATATTAGCAGGAAATCTACAAGGTACTTACATTCTAAATGTAATATTACCCATAATGTATATATTAATTGGCATGTATTATTTGGTTTTAACATTTTATGCAGGTGTCAAAGAGATTACTTATACAAATTATATTTTATACCCATGGACACGTACATACCTTCAATTTTGACTGTATTTCATGGTGTTATAAAATCAACGTTTTTGTGTTAATAAAAATTATATCTTTAAGCACACTTGGTGTTTTTTTTTAACAACAACTCTTTCTCCCGCTAAGAAAATAGTGCAACATTCGAGTCACACGAAAATTAACCATAATTGATAGATTGGAGACACAGAACTGAAAGCGACAGTTGTTTGCGAAACTCGTTAACTGTTTGAAAACTCATAGAAACTAAACTTCTATGTAATCACATAAGGATTTAGAACAGTCATAGAATTATACTCCTATGTGATTACATGCAGGAGTTCAGCTGCCACAACTTTCCAGACAGATAACAAGTTTAATACTTTACCTATAGTAATAATTAAGTTAACGAAAGTTGTTTCAAATTTAAAAAATAGCGTTTGAAGAGGTCCTCCAATTTAGAAATAAACCCCTCGAAAGCCTGACCATTGATTTCTTAGCTGTAAGCTAACTAGTTAGATATTACGCTGAAAGAAGATAGCGAATGGGTAAGTATAGTTTCCTACAGG
This sequence comes from Oryctes borbonicus, assembly GCA_902654985.2. NCBI lineage: Eukaryota > Metazoa > Arthropoda > Insecta > Coleoptera > Scarabaeidae > Oryctes > Oryctes borbonicus. The sequence continues at coordinate 419,978 of LR736929.1, forward strand.
TAAGGTGTAAGGTTTTATCTTAAGATTGTTAAAATTTTAGATAAAAACAGATGTTACATCTAAGTTTATAGAAATGTATCATGTATAAAAATGATACGGGATATGAGTGAAATTAAAATATAAATTTTAAATTCCAAAAATGACTAAAAACAACAAAAAACGAATATTTAAATTTTGTGACAGGTTTTAAACACTTAAATCATAGCCTTCTAAACCGTTTTCTTCACAATTCTTCACAATTTTGGTATATCTTTATTTATGACGTATGCACAAGTATGTCTGCTCTTTTCGTTATTTAATGCAGTTACTTGATAAGTATCACACGGAAACATTTTTGAAATAACTCCCGAGACTTTATATTTCATTTGCGTTTTAGTTGGCTCTTCTTAATGACAACCGCATCACTAATTCAGTACTTAACACCTCCTTCTGTCGAATTTATTTTTCATCTTCACTCGATCTTGTTGAATGTGTTGAGTTATTTCGTCTTCCATTCTTCTTCACTCCTCTTTCTCTATTCTGTCTACTCGTCTCAATATTCCATCATAACCTCGGAATAAAATCATATAATTCAAACGGAGTACGTTGTAATGCAAACAGTGTTCTTCTAACTTTTGAATGATTCTATCAGCCGTGGTAGCATCAACTGGGAATACACATATTTTGTCAGTGCATCAACTAACGCTATGATATGTGTGTTACCGTTATTACTTGTAATATAGGGTTCAGAATGATGCGTGTGAATTCTGGATTCTTAGTCTTTTTCATCACTTAACTACATCATTTCTACATGTTCCTCTTTTGAAATAATAGTATATGTTTATATATTTCTGTACGTCGGTTTCTATGTCGCTTCTTCTTGTGAAGCTCTACTCAAAGCATCGATATGTTTTGTTTTATCTCGCTTTCGATGAATCATCTTAAATGCGTATTCTGAAAATATCACAATCCATCTCGCTATTTGCGGTGAGGTATTTTTGGTTGGCGCATATATCAATGCTTGGCAGTCAGTTACTATTGTAAAATTAATAGGTCTTAATCTCTGAACACTCCACACAATACCCAGTAACTCAATTTTCTCGAATGGGGCCTGGATTCAGCAGGAGTCGTTTTTTTGGAAACATAGTATACTTGTATTATCGCCCTTCTGAAGCAACATTCCTTGATTCGATGCATCCGTATGTAATTCCGTTTAATGATCAGGGCCGTAGAGTTTTAGTAAAGGTCTCGTTGTTAAAACTTCCTTCAAATTCTCAAAGGCTTCCTCCTGGACATGTAGATCGTTGATTTTGTTAATCCCAAAAGTCTAGTCTTAGCCTTGTGAAATGCTTCGAAAACTTTCTGTAACTTATCTTCCCAATGCGCCAATAAGTAATACCTGCATACTTGATATTTTTTCCAGCCAAATTCTTGTATTCTTATTTCCATCAAATGTGTTAATATTTTTTGTGAGATCTGGCATCACTTGGTAATTGCTACTATGTAACTTACCGTGTGCCCATATTCTTTCCATCACATCATCTCCCCTTTCATTTTCTGTGATCATTATCTTAAACAATTTTTCTACCAAATTTTTCGAATCTGCCAATTATTCGTGTGATGTATTGTATTCTCCAGTACTGCTGTTCTGTTTATCTTGGTTGTACTTGGGTGGGTATTCTCATCCATTGTGCTTTCTTTTCCTTCGGTCGATTAAACAATTCACATAGTTCAAATCCCACTTCTGATTTGTTAGCCCTCTGTTACTTAGTCTACTTTATTGAAACACAAAAAATTCCCGTGTATATGACTCAAAAACAGCTCTCAAAATAAAAATTTTTCTATATCTAACTTCGTAGTGTAAGTCCAATTTACAATATATTATCTTAACGGTTTAAAGGAAAAGGAAACATACTATAACTATATTTATCCATAAACGATAATGCAAATATGCCATCTTACACGTAGTATACCTTGTCGCAAATTAAGAAAGAGCAATTCAGATATCCCGTATAAATAAGCTACCCAAAATGAACTTATCTGCTTTGATATGTTGTCACACCTAGTTGTCCCATCTTACATTTTGCAAAATTTAGTTAATGCTTTAGTTTAAATATAATCGACATTTATTACTCCTAACCTTAAATCAACACCTAAAAACGCGCTACTAGAATTGATAGATAATAGTGAGGGACTATTACAAATTACAACTACAGCGCAGAATAAACGATGATAAGCAATAACACGTGAACCCATCTACTAAATTGATACGATAGTCAGAGGCAATTTATATTTGATCAATTCTTTTCGCACTGAAAGAATGTCGTTTCTTATTTTTAAAAGGTGTAAAATGAATGCTCAAAATATTATTCACTCAAGGTAAAGTTCTCGTGTAATCTATTTTACACCTTCTCCTGCGCCTAGAGTGTTAACATATATTAAAAACATTTTTTTCAGCGTAAAAATTTGGAAACAAAAAATCTACCTTGCATGAAATTATTTTGACCACCCTCTGATTTTTTTTACTGTATAGCTTCTTAAAAGGATAACTTGTTTTTCAAGTCAAATTACAAATATTTTCAATTTGAATACAATTAAATTTCTAGTTCATGCACTATTAAAAGTAAATTTTAACAATGCTTTATCATCAAATACAGAGCCAGAGAAACGTACGTATTGATATATAACAATTAAAAAATATACAATTTGATTACTAATTTACCTTGCTAACTTGATTAAATTTTTTTTGTAACCCTTTTCGTGTACTGATATCAGATTACCGACCTTTTTATAATCGTTTTTGTGCGACATTATATCTACATAATCTTTTTGTTAATGTTAACATAATCCACTTTAAAGTCCTTTTTGCCTACTTCAGTTTAAATTCGACCGAGACTATGCCTTTGTTGAAATACGAGATAGCAATAGCTGCAGTTCTACCTGCGCTGTAGCGCTACTAGACTAGTAGCCAACTCTCGAAAAGAATTTTCATACTCAAATGTCAAACAACATCAAATACATAGTAATGTGGAAAGTGGCAGTAGAGTAGGTTCTAAAAATTCTGAACGCTAATATAAAAGTAATGGATAAAATACGGTAAAAGATTTTAAGTTGGAAATGAGAAAAAATACCAAGCAATAACTCATATTCATTACTCTCATTACACTCATTACATAGCTTTCTGCGACAAAAATTTAGACGCTCTGTTGCAAATGTAAAACAAAAATCAACAAATGAGTGATCAGTAATGCGTAGATCCTCCATTGTTCTTAATCACTTCCAATAGTCTGTTATTAATAGATTTATATAAATTTAACACATAATTTTGAGGGATATTCTGCCATTCAGTCACTATTGAAGTTTTCAGTTCCTGTACCGTGAAATATTGACGGCCTCCGCCATAAACGCGACGTGCCAATTCACCCCACATGTTTTCAATAATGTTTAAGTCTGGTGACCGTGCCGGCCACTGTAAAGTTTTAATCTTTTTCTCTTTAAACCATTCAGTAATGGTTTTTGCTTTATGAATTGGCGCGTTATCTTGCTGAAAAACAAAATTGTGCCCGGCCCATTGGTTTCCAAAACGTAAGAAGATTGTCACGCAATAAGTCTTTATACGTCACAGATGTCATTTTGTTCGTGCAAAACGCTATCCCACTTTTATCGCGAAATCCAATCGCTGCTCATATCATCACAGATCCACTCCCTAATTTTCTGGTCATTTTCACTTTTGGTTCCTTTCTCAGATCATGATAATAATGCGAGTACCCATCCGGTCCGTCCAATTGTTTCCCCATTGTTTCTTCCAGGATACGTGTTCTTCAGCAAATCTCAACCTCGCTTCTTTGTGTTTTGCCGAAAGTGGCGGTTTTCTCAACATTTTCTTCCGTGATATTACCGGTGACGCCTTTAAAATCCTTTGAACATTACGCACGTGCGTTTGTACCCCCGCCTGTTCTGCAATAACTCTCGCCGACACAGAAGAATTGGATGCACACCGCAATATCATGCGTTTATCCCGCTCACTTACAGCTTTTGGTCGCCCCTGGCCTTTTGGTTTGTCGTAATTTTCCGGATCTTTTAGGAAATTTCTAACGGAATAATCGCTTCTTCGTAACCGATGAGCAATTTCCTTCTTACTAACACCATCCCGGTGCCAGGCTAGAACGTTACCCCTTTCTATCAAGGATAATTGCTTTTTTCTACCCATATTGCAAACACTTTATAAAATATAGTTTCTCGTGGTGAAATGTGTACACTTTACCAGCACAACCACTGCATATAAAGAGAAGTATCAAATTAAAACATTTTTGCTTATATTAATGTAATAAATGCACAGGGTCCAAATTTTTGTCGCATTTAAAATTCGTATTTTGATCTGGAAAAATCTCAATTACCCCTCATAAAGCAATAAATACCCAGAAATATCTGTAAATGAACTATTTACATTAACAAGTATTAATAACCCTCATTTACATTTTATATAATGTCTATAAACTTTGTTTCGTAAATAGAAACGATACCGCGTCTATGTTTTTGTCGGGTAGTGTAGCTTTGAGTGCAATGCGAAATGACTTGTCCTACTTTAACATGTTTTTGTTTCTATTTTTGATTTCAAATAAAACTAGACATAATTAAGATATTTAGACGATATTTAGAAATAATCAAATAGAAGTATAATACCTACATCAATTATTTGTAAGACACTGTATATCGAGAAGATGAATCCTGTTATCTATTTCCTTATTGGGGGGAAATTTGATGCAGGCCTCAGATTTTGAATTTAGTTGTTTTAAAATGTTAGTTGGTTGTTTTAAATATTGTTTAATATTTGCTAGTGTCAAAGGTGGAAAATCACATCAACCTATCTAATGAAAACCCATTGGAACCTATGAAAAACACGCTGAAGTATTCTTGAGGCCATTTTCCCATTTGGCCCTGTTCTTAGGTAGGTGTTGTACTATTAAGTTCATAACGAATATTGTCATATACGGGAAATTATTTTAAATTTTTCCTAAAAAAAATCGCCGATTTATATTCATTTATTTTTAAACCCACCCACTGAATGCTTTCAACGGGTTCCTAAGTGTAACAGGATAAGTTACCGACATTTATTCAGGAAGAGCAAAGTTTGTTTTCGATGAAACTTTTTCACGTAAGAATATGTTTTCCTGCATTCGTCGTGGCTACATTTCATCAGTTACGAAAAAGATTCTATCCAGAAAATTTATCTTAGACTATATAGTTTTATGTGAAGTGGGATAAGTTTATTAATTAGGAGTTATTAAGAATAATTATCTTTCTATTTGGGAAAGTTGCAGAAACGGCCAGACTTTCAAAGACAATATTCTCGGAACTACTTGAAATAAATCAATATTAAACTTCCTTCCACCTTTACCTTGTACAGGTTTAACGCATGATACAGTAAAATGTTCGGTTTCGTCGGTATTTAGAATATTTTAGGTATTCTACACGAACATAGCAGACAAAGTTAATAAAAGGTAAAATTTATCTCGTTTGTGTTTTTATTTGAATTGTCAGTACTTGTAGCTACTTCCTTTAATGATGGATGCAATTTATAAGTATTTCATACGTAGCGCAGAGTATTTAGATATATAAATTATTTAGATTAATACCAATCTCGATACCATAAAAGTTCTACCGTACTTTTATCATAATGCGTTATATTTGGTGGAAGTGCCGGTTGAATAGGTCACAATAATGATTTAATCGATTTTGGCTATACAACAATCCTTATCCGAGTAAAAATTTTGCCGCACAAAAAACGATGAAGTTCATCACTCATACATGGTGAAAATACATAGTAAAATATGAAGCACATCCTTTCAGCTACTGCTTGTTTTTTATTATTTTTTTTAAGAATTCTTTTTTATAACCTACAACTATTTTTATTTCTAAAATTTAATACTAGAGATATCAGTTAGTTCTTTGTGTAGGAATAAAGAAAAACGATTGGTTAGTTATATTTTTGTTTACAAATTTATTTTTCGAATGTAGCATGCCATGTGTAATCATTTTTTTAGTATTATCAATTAAATGAAATTTATTTGCTAACGATACTGAGTCATCACAAATATTTGGCAAAATATGTACTTTATTATTGCCTCTAATATTTTTAATTACATTCCACATTTCTTTAGATTTATTTTGACTGTTTAGAATTCCACTACTATTTTTTCTTCGCGATTTGTAACACGATTGGGGCGCCCACCTTGATATATCCTTTAAAATGCAATTGAATTGATAATCAAAATTATTTTAAATTTTAAATTTACGTAATGTAAATTTAAATAATTTTGCGCGGCCTTGGTTGTTATGACAACAGTACGACGCCTCACCAAACAACCAATCAAAGTCTAGCCGCTGTATATGTATTTTGGTAGCAAGATTTCCACAGCCTGGGGTTTTTATATAGTGACAAGTAACTGCGTTTATAATAATCTTAAGAATGAAGAGTGTAATTTTAAAAAGGGATTAATAGACTTTCTCCGGAAGAAAACATTAAATTAAAACTGTTAGGTAGGTCATAACATCAACTAAAGTTGGAACAAATAATGAAAAGAAGAGCTGAAAATAGAACGTCCACACGACGATTTTCTATAGAAATTTATAAAAAATGGATATGTGGAAGTGGATTTTCGAATTTATGATATTCTTTTCCGTGTGTTGTTCTATAATACTGCGTTTGGATCACCAGATTTCAATCAGGCTAGAGTTGGTGTGAAAAATCTATATTAATCAGTAAAATAAAGAAACCTGAAGAATCTCGTGATTACAATAATGCTTGTATGGTACTTGCTCTACTTGGCAAAACAAATATTCTGATAGAGCTTAGCTCTGCTTATCGAGAATATATTGTCGATTATAACTTATGTGTACTTTCCTTTCAATTACTGAAAAAAGAATAGTAATTTTGGACTCTTGGCGAAACATGGGCTTTCAATTAATGTTTATATAAATCGCCAAATCGATGGGCGCTGTTTGGAAGTATAGCCGAGATCACGATGGCAGTGAAAAATTCAAATTTCGTGATATATTTAGGGAGTAAATCGATTTTTCTGCTAATTTGGATCTGACGCTTCCAGAGTATTTAAATGATACTTTTTTAAATAATGCTAGTGTTTGACGCATGAAACAATTTATGTTTCATGTGTCATGTTTATATCTTTAATTGCAGAATTTATATGTATTTTTGGGGATTTAAACTAATTAAGAATAGGCGGCGTTCAGTTACACATTAGAGATGAATATCCTTGTGCGCATTATATTCATCGCTATACATAACAGTGCAGCGCGCGTCTTTTTTAATAATCTGTCGGCAATTCCTGCTTTTTCCAGATCTTTTTTACAATTGCCTCCCTCCCCCTTTGTCAAAAAGTCACTTAAAACTTCTATATTATCAAGGCAAGCGGAGAAAGCGTTCACTATTCTACTAGTTTTTATTAACAGAATACCATAAGCCCTTAGCAAATTTGTAAAACCTCAAGAATAATTATTTTGTTCTAATGTATTAACATTATACCTATAATAAAAAGGTTTTATTTATAGAATTCAACAGTGCAGGACTTAAGTCTAAGTATATCTTCTAGTGCGCGTGTTGTGAAAAAAGCATTACTTGGAGCTTTTGAGGAATCACGAAGCTAATCACGAGAGTGTATTCGTGGAACGACACTACGTACCCCACAAACAATTTTTACGCGAATTCACAAAAATGTAGCCACTCAAATTTTTGGAAAAAATAAATTTAGGTTGTTATTACTATTATTATTACTGTCGTGTAGTTTCTAACTAATTATGTAATAAAGGCAAATATTATTTAACCGTCTTAGCCACTTTACTGATAACAAAATACAGGATAAATTTTATGACTCACCAAGTCTCTAGTATGCATCGTCAACAAAAGTGTTCCCTCGGAATCTTTTTTGTATCTCACACGTTTTTCGGGTTTCAACAATGATCTGCCTTGTTTTTTGAATATTTGTGATAACATGATTCTACGCTGATGATATTAATATTACATTGACTTCCAGTAACCCGAAGAACATCTTTCATATTTCTAATTCTGCCAACTTTATCATTGGTTATCATTTAATAACTGATTAATCAACAGCAACAAAACCAAATGTATCTTATTTCATAATAAGCCTAAATACAATAATAGTAATTTTTATTAGTGCTATTACACAACAATAGTACTTGCACAGATCACACAAACGAAAGAAAATGGTATAAATCTAAATGTACAAACACATATCATAGCTATTACTACTTAGATATTCATCGACCGAATAAAAAGCTCGAAAAAGTAAATATTTTTTAATTGTCCGTTTAAACTCCCTAAGAGAGTTTATAATACTTAACAGCATAGTAGCTTACCCCGTGTCTACTTTTTGCTAACCTCTAATCGTGAATCGTAGAATTAACTGCATATTTATTTAAATTTGATTGGAGTTGTGAGAATTCCCAAAGATTTAAACGAGTCTCCGCAGTCATCCATATATCCAATGCAAGAGCAAATATTTTATTAGTGTGAGACCAATGGCCCCAGCTTAATATGGTATATTGATTGGAATAGACCAAGATGTTTTAGAGAGTTAACTGTTAATTTGGAACTTAAAGATTGTATTAAGTAAATTGTTTTTTTGATAAAGCATTAACATGTAACATGCAACAGGTTCGTTTTGTGGACCATTTTCCAAAGGTCGTAATGTAAATAATTGTATCTGTGTTTTCTCTAGATTAATGCTAAGCTTGCTTGCAGAAAACCAATTTTTGATCAGTAATGATAGGAAGGACTGTGGCGTAGTTTGGTAAACAACACATAAGTATCGGCAAACTCCACAGCACACAAGTTTAATTAATTATATAATAATTAATCCGGGACAGCCGTTTCGAGGACACGAATGGTCCTCATTCTAAACCGGTAACCGAATCAGTTTCTTTTTTAAGGTTATCTAAAGATGGATTATAATTAATCGCTGTTGTATCGTCTGCAAACAGGATAAAATTTAATGTTCTAAATGGTTCATATAACTTAAAAATAAGCAGAGACCAAGAACAGATCCTCAACAGAGGTACTCCATAGTGTAGTAGTAGTAAGAACATTTGAAGAAATATTATTGAAATTTACGAACTGCAATCTATCCCTGAGGAAAAACGTAATAAGTTTAATACTGTTACTCGACAAATTGTAGTATGCTAATTTTCTAGCTAAAATGGAATGGGTAATACAATAAAATGACTTTTTTGAAAGTAGACGCAACTACTAACAACTTCAAAGCTCTCGGGTAATAAGCGGCCTTAACTGGTTCATTAAATTAGTTAATGGGTAAATTATGATGCTTTTTAGAGTTTTGACGATTTTTGAGTTCAAATTATAGGCGTCTTTGTCGGAAGAATTGTTTACACTATCGATAATACACATAATCTCCAAGAAAGACACCTTATGAAATGAAAATGATACGTTAGATGGTACAGACTTGTACAGATATTCGTTGAAATCGGTGTTTGTTGGCGGTAAATCATTTAAGATATTTTCAGAAATACCTATAAAATAATTATTAAAAGCATTGGCATTAGAAAGTTAGATTTTTTGTGTCCGAGTGAGCTTTATTTTTAACGACATTCCACAACGCAATGTAAATAACTACGTCTTAAATAGCAGTATTATTGAACTTATAAGCTTTTGTGTATTTTTTGTTGACGATGATTCGATGAATGACTACATCAACAGGCTCTCTAATGGATTGTTTAGTTTGTCATGGTTTACGTATATGGAAAATATTTTGTAAAAAAGAGAATATAACATGTAAAAGGTCGTTTGAGTGAAGTTATTCACTACGGTTAACGACACACAGAAACTTTCATGCGGTAAAGATCGCTGTGCGAAATCGGTTAACCGCACGAAACGCCGCGAAGAAATTGTGAACTGAATTACTACAAATTTTATATTTAGAAAAGTTTAAGGATAATATTTGACTTTTCTTTACCCTGATAATTAGCGGTTTACTATAATCCAAATTTTAATTACAAAGTTATGACTTATTATTTTGCTGCAGTCTGATAAATATAAAAAAATGAATAGTACTGAACGTTGTTAATGTTAATGTTTCGTGTTCACAAAATATGACTACAGAGAATATTTCAATACACCATCCTTAAAACAACCCTATCAACAAAGTCGATTAAATCGTCGTTGGCGAGGGTGAAAAAAAAATAAAAACTGACCGGAAGAGGCGGTTTTCTTTTCTACTATCGTTAATGTTTCCTGTTTACAAACATGACTACAGAGAATACTTCAGTACGCCATCCTTAACACAACCCTACCAGTAAACTCGATTGGATCGTTGTCGGCGAGGATGAAAAAAAGTAGAAGCTGACCGAAAGTAGCGTCTTTCTTTCTGATTGTCCTATTGAAATATCCTCTGTAGTCATACTTTGTGAACATGAAACATTAGCGGCAATAGAGGCCAAAAACTCAATTTCTGGTCAGGTTTTATTATTTTCATCCTCGTCGACAGCGATCCGATCGAGTTTGCAGGTAAGAATGGCGTATTGAAATATCTTCTATAGTCATATTTTGTGAACTTGAAATATTAACGACAATCGAAAAGAAACACGCCACTTCCATTCAGTACTATTCATTATTTATTTATTTATTTCTTATATTTATCAGACTGCAGCAAGATAATAAGGCATAACTTTATAATTAGAATATGAGCTTGTAGTAATTCGTCGATTGTCAGAGTAAGCAAAATTCGAAACCCATATGAAAGTTTCTGTGTGTCATAAACCGTGGATAACTTCATTCAAACTAAAAGGTTCTATATTTTTAGTCTTAAACGGTGTCTAAGATATGTGTGCTTTCTAGGATTAAAGTAAAATATGTGTGTCAGATATATATTATAAATAAAAAATTGTAATGCTAGTTTTGTATTCCAGACAGATTCTTTAAAATTATCAGGTATTTCGGTTACGTAGTTTTTTAAGATTTATAAGAGCTCGCAGTATTTTCAGATTAGATTGTTTCCTAACTTTTCACACTTCTGAAATAAGTAAAGTTCTGTAGTGGAGGCTAGTACTTCTTTTACAAGTGATTGATATAAGGTATTCGGCAAAAGCAACGCATTAGTCTAATATCTATGTAAATATGAACTTTAGGAAAAGATGTCGCTAACAAAAATTGTTTGACAAGTTATTTTCTATTTCTTGCCACTATTTGTGATATTTTTCAAATGACTTCTTATGATAACAAAAAAATATTTTTTAATGGTAATGGAAACAGTTTTTGGTGATACGATGTAGCTGTTGTCGTTCCAGATACAATTGTAAATATCTTACCATATCTCGTTTCCCTTCGCTGGTAACGACATTTTTCTATCAGTAATGAACGATAATTGAAATGATTGCTAGTATGAAATTTCACGACTACTCTACTAATATTTAAAATGCCTTCTTCGTCAATTACAGTATAATATGAAAAGCTTTTTTCGATATGTTACACATGGTCGAAATCAGAAAAAAAACCCTGACGGTCTCAAAAAAATGATTCTAGAAAAGTTTTAAAAACTTCAAGAAACTTCTAAAATAGCTTAGTTCGAATATTAAAACGCTGTAAATTGCCTCCGCTACGACGCACAAATATTTTTCAGTTTATACAATTTTTTTTTTCGATTAGTCGTACAAGTTGCAAGCCTAGATGTTAGTTCTTTGTATTAAAGCAATGCAACAGGTCTTTGTGATGCGCTACTAGGCAGGGGTTCATCCAAACAATCTTAGTGTCGTATTATCTGAATTTGGACATCGTGAAGTAGAAGAAGGCCGTGCTGAGGTGAACAAATACAATAGGACCTCTTCGTGTTAGAAGTTCTTCCGAATGATAGAAACTAAACGCTTGCGCGGCTCTAGAACGTCTTTCAGCCAGGTGGCGCGCTCGTGCATCCATTCCTGCATCCCGAAGCCTCCCCCGCAGTAACCCTTAGCCCAGTTCTGAATCAGGCGCAACCCCGCGTAGTCACGGTTGCTAACACTGTTAAAGCGCGCGCGCTTTTCGCTCGCGGACTTTACTTGGAAGCACCGATCACTTCGTGCAGACATTCATCAAAAAGCACCCGAAGAGAGAAGGCGAAAGTTTACCGACTTGATTGGTGATGATAAAATGAAATTTTCATTGCTGATCTTTTTAGTTTTTTATTGCACCTTGGTCACTACTGCAAGTGAAAATCGAATTAATATAAGGCATGGCCGTTCTCGTTCCAAACTTTTAAGAACCGGAAAGCATTCCGATGATATACACGAAGATATGACATCGTTAACACAGTCTACTCCTTCCAGTATTCTCCTAAGCGATGTTAACACCACTCAATATTCGGTATCCGTTGTCGAATCTAACGTTAAGAAGAAAGTTGGTAATGAGACTAAGAAAAAAGATTCAAAGCAAAAGAATCGTAAGGTCACGGTAAATGGTAATAATACATGGATGCACATGGATCGAAGCGTTATGTACATGGGGGAGCGTGCATTAGATGGTGGCAAAGGAAATAAAAAATTTGAACAGTTGAATCGGAAGAAGCAACAACAAGGTGAGGGAAACGGCGACGACGAGGTTCCAGATTCCTCTTTCGATAACTATTTGGACGAGAATGTAGAAAAGATAGCGTCAGAAAGTGGTCGCAGCGGTCATGTAGATATCGTTACACGTTTTCTACGGATTGTCGAATCCCAACATTTGCTCGGAGAGAATTGCACCGCAGGAACAGATCTTAATTTAGGCGAAGGGGTTGTCGACCGCTACGCTCAAGAAAGGTTCAGAATCGAAGCCGATGTCGCAGTTAACAGGGCTAATATGCTAACGCGTATCTGGAAGTATGCCGATCCAGCAGTCCTTTCTTCTGAATATCTTCTCCATGCTTCTGTTTTTTCAATGGTCGAGTTTGATGACGATATCTTTGCCGCCGGCAATTGCTACGACCATAAGCAGTACAAAGATTATGTCCTATTTTGCCCTTATGCATATCGTCTACCTGATGGAACGATTCTCGTAAAAGATTTAGCCATTGAATACAAGTACCTCAGCAACACTTCTGAATGGTTCTACATCGCTCGAAAAAATGCAGAGAACGTCATCAAGAACTACAACCAGTTCAGCAAGGGTAAGTGTTTTTTTCTTCCTTATTTTAATCGAATCGGAAAACTTCGGCCAAATCCAGATATATTGCTAGTCCGTCGAAGTTTTTGATCTAGTTAACGGTTAAACCTTCCGTTTGATGCAGTTGCGGCATTTCTCCTGTTGAAGTCCTTTAATTAGTGCCTACAGGTGTCATAAAATACCTGTTAGCGCCGCTGGAAGATATTTTTTTTGTTCGCAGAGTATTTTTGCGCAGCGTTTCTAGTTTAGTAACTTTTTCTAAATTTTAAACAAGCGTATGTGAAAACTTGCTAATGGTCACATACATAATTGTTCTATGCACACTTTTCAAATTTACGTTAATATTTCCAGATGTCGGTGATATTTGCTCCTAATCACGAATTAATTTAATCTGTGATTAAAGTTGTTTAATCGTGATGTTACAAAATCAAGTTAATCAGAGATTAATGCGTAACTCGTGATTAAATGTTTAATCCATTTTTTGTAAATCGGTAACATTTTTGTAGTTGTTCCTAGAGGATGTGAGTTATATGTACTATGTAGAAAGACACTTCAGTTATATAATGTTTAAAAATTCTAGAATGGAATTTTATAATTTTTTTAATCATCTTGAAACATTTTACATTTAATTCCGTCTATACTTACTAATATGTAGTAGTAATTAGTAGTAGAATTTAGCAATGTTAATACAATTAGGTACATTTGCCACCCCTATTGGTGAATTGCATAGGTTAAAATTCCGATAGAACGCATAATACAGTATATAAAATAAAACTTTAATACGATTAAAGTAGTTCGAATATCCTACAGTGAAAGTATTTATGGTCAGAAGCTGATTGAACATGAAGTCTTCTATTTATCGGTGATTTGCTGTCTGAATCGATACGAACGGTTCCCAAGTATGAAAATTCCTTCTCTCTTAGTTCTAGACATCAAAAGCGAGAATTGCCGATTCGCGACATTTTTACGATTATTCTCTCACATACGGTGTGATTTTTTGAAAATGATCCACCATATTTCAGAAACTAAAACAAAAATAAAAATTTCCTCTGACCTATGAATCATACTTATGACGTTTACACCTAAGCTCCTACGAATACGCTGCCACAAATTTCAAATGGAATGACCCATCGTGTGGTACCTCAAATGAAAATTTATCTTCTTGGGATTATGCTGGTACATCACTTACTCGTTTTCTTTATTTAACGTCTTAAAAATGAGTTACATCATGATCATGTAGGTTTTAAAATAAAACGAATCAAGGTTTCCTTCAGGGTTGCATACACGAAATTGAAAAAGGTAACAATAAATTAGGCATGTTAAAAAGTAAGCTACTTACTAAGCTAGTCGAGATTAGTTGAAGATGGAATCTTTGAAATAAAACAACATGAACTTTTCTTCAAAGTCACAGTTGGTTGGTGTTTCATTTGCTAAATTGACCTTATTGAACGTTGCAAAACTAGAAATGAATGAAATGTTGAAATTAAGCGTGAAAAAAAAAGAAATATTTTGCTCAACGGTTAAAATTGATACGTGTAGAACACTGGCGTTGTTATAAGATAGTTAAATCTCAAATGAGAAATTCAGAAAATAGGAGAACAAAGTTATGTTGATGTTTTAAAAAGGGGAGAAAAGAGTTTGACACGTATGTAACAACGCCAGTGTTTCAAACGTATCAACCTCGATTGCTGAAGAAAAAACCATTATTTTTTCACACTTAATCTCAACATTTCATACACTTTTATTAGTTTCCCAACGTTTATTAAAATCAATTTAAACAACCAATTGTGACTTTGAAGAAAAGTTATTGTTGAATTATTCCAAAGATGCTATCTTCAACTAATCTTGAATAATTTAGTATTTACTTTTTAACATGCCAAATTTATTGCTACTTTTTTCAATTTCTTGTGTGGAACTCGGAAAAAGATTTCAACAAAGATCGATAGTTTGGTATATTAAAGACTATTTATTTTGCCTAGTGACTTATTCAGTACTAAATAGCTCTACGGGCCTAACAAGCTCACGGTATGGCAGGTTATGTTTCTCCATTTATCCCTCTATCTTTTGTTTTCTCCCTCCAGTGACTAATCTTCAATCCTTTTCTATCTTTCATCACTTCATTCATCCGTCTTATCTTTGGTCTGCCAGGCTTCCTCCTTCCTCCTATCCCGCTTCCTATTAGCTTCTTAGGTACTCTATTGTTTTTCATGCGTTCGATGTCTCCCAACTATCTTAATCTATTTCTCTTAACAGTACATACAATATTCGATTACTTGACTAGTTCTTGTAATTCTGTGTTAGTTCTTCTTTCCCATCTATCTAGCGCATACGGAAAGTATTCTTTTTATACTTTCCGCATGCACTTTCTTTCTCCTAACTGCAAGCATTTTTTAATAACAACTTGTTGTTGAGTGCATTATTAAGTTGATATAAACCTTTGTTTCCCTTGAATAATCTATTCTGGATTTCTTTCTTTATGTTCGGTTTGAAAGCTGTAAACCTTTCCCTTTAATGTTGTTACTTCGAACTTTTTATCTTTGTCAATTTCTTTTTTTGTCTGTGTCATACTTTGTTTTCTTTTCATTTACTTCCCCACATTTCTTCTGCCTGCTGTTCTAGGCGCAACAGTACTTCTCGCAGTTCCTACTTACTCCTTGTTGCAATAACATTATCATCTGCAAATGCCGCTGGTGCTTCTTGTGATATAGTAATCCGGTTATTTACCAGTTTGTTGTCTATTCCTAGTTCTCTTAATGCTACATATAATTTATCCCTCTTTATCCTGTCGAAAGCTTGTCTAAAGCCTATGAACCGTAGATATGTCTCTTCCTCAAATTCGTAACTTGCCTGGATTTCTCTGAGCGTGAATATATGATATGATCTATTATTGATTTTCCTTCTCCAAACCCACATTGATACTCTATCTCAATCACCAATAAGCGCTTTATATACGAGGCAAGAATTTTATAATATTATGCGACTACAGTTTTTACAAACTGACCCTTTTTGTGTACGGGATACAACATAGTAATAAGACTTTCCCCTCCATATTTAAACACGCCAGTTGTTATGTCATCCTTTCCAGGGATTTTGTTGTTTTTTTGTTTATGTTTAATGTCTCTTATTTCTTCAGTACTCGGTATGCTTTCGTGAACTTCTCGTTCGTCTAGTTCCGCCACTCTCTCTATCTTTTCTCGCATCATTCGGATTTAACAACTCTTCAAAATGCTTCTTCCTTCGGTTCAGTGTATCTTTTTGTTTTGATATTAAGTTTCCTTTTTTATCTCTGTAGATTTGATTCTTTGCTTGGTAGCCTATTTTTCTGTTTTAATGATACATTTTGCATATTTAATTTTTTTGATGGTTCTCTTCTATTTCTTCTATACGCTGCCCATGGTATTTTCTCTCTCTTTCTTTTGTGTATTGTGCTTTAATATTTGTTCTCTCTTTCTATTTCTTTCAATTAGTTCTTTTTTGTAAATATAATTCACGTTTATTGTTTTTGATCGCCCATTTTTACCCCTTTATCGCCTGCATCATTTTTTTGTTCATCTTATTCAATAAATTCTTGATCCTCCTGTATAGGTTCCAGGTGCATTTCCAAGTTTCTTTTGTAGGTTGCCTTTGCTTCAGTTCCTCGTAATCTATTCAAACTCCTTTTGTAGATTTTTGCGTTCTGTCGATTTCTTAGTACAGGTACTTCTTGCTTTGCATATATTCCTATTAAGAAATGGTCTGTCTAAGCAGCTGGTCGTCTATAACTTCTTATTTTTGTTGTCTTTCCCGATTTGTTTCTACTAATACGTGATCTATTTGATTATTAACGATGATCACCAAGTTCCCTTTAATTGGAAATTTTACCAAGTACTTCTTTGCGTCAAGTTGCAGCATTCACTAGACTTTCTTATTCATCGTTACGCAAAATCACAAAGCTGTGATATTCGAGGGAACGCAGCTGTAAACGTAGATGTGTTTAAAAAAATCATGCTGCAGATAGCTTATATACCACATTGGATGTCCATTGAGGCAATTTTACTAAAACTGAATAATATACAATTTTTTTAAGCTTAATGCTGTAAACGTATTCCTATTCTAAGAACGTAGGCTACGCGAAAAAAGGTGTAGGAATGATATCCTTCAGGATGCATTATAAATTCCTTCTCTTGCTTATTAAAAGATTATTGAACCGTGGATGGGAAAGAAGTTAAGTAAACGTAAGCGGAAAATGTGAGGAAATACAAAGTAAAAGAAGTTATAAGACGAAATTAATAAGAACACAGATTCTTGTGCCGGAGTTACGGGTAATATATAACATAATTCACAACTGAGATAGAAAGAAGAAAATGTATTGGGGGATTGGATTTAGTGCGTCTCATCAAATTAAAAAATTAGAAAAGGGAAAAGAATGAAGTAACCAAGTAAAACTGATGATAATGATGCGTAGTATGCCCTCGCTATTACTTTTCTTTTTTCAAGATCGTCAATAGTCCCTGTCTTTTTTGGAGACGATTCATCCTTCGCAGACTATTGCAGCTACTTTGCTTTGGCTTCAAGAATGTAGAGTATATAAGTTTTATCTACACTTATTTAACTTAAATTGCTTCAACAAGGCAAGTTAGCAACTCAGAACCCAACGCGTTTTTTCATGCCCAAATCTTCAATCGATAGTCGATGGTAAACCTGCTTTTCCAAAACAACCTTTGCTAAATTTAATTCGACGGTCGTCTAGCATCACTTGGTGAGCTTGTCCGATGTTATCGGTAGTGGTTGTAGTTTTTGGTCGTCCTGAACATTCATCGTCAACTAAGTTGGTACGACCATGTTCATCTCAATTTAGCATCAATTTGCAGGAACGCTAACATCGATTGACATAAAAACTGCTAAATAACAACTGAACGTCCCACATGAGTGAAATTTTCAAAAGTATCGTTCAACGCACGGGCCAGAATGATTTTGTTGCCTTTTTCTATTAAGTTGCCACATAAGATCGTAACTAAGATCCACCATGTGCTCCACCATGCACCAAGCAAGTTATATGAATTAAATTGCGGTAAAAGGTATGGCGGCGGCATCTGTCAGCAACAATGGAATTCTCTCCGTTGGTATAGATTCCGGAGTTCTTCCTGTAGATATACAGGTTGTTATTGTCAGACTAGTTTACTTTTGTCCAATTATTTGGACGAAATTAAATCAGACATTGCACCAATCATTAAATGAGCTACATTCCATCAGTACTTTCGTCTACGCGGATACAAAGAGTTTCTTAATACATACTATTCAATGTTTTCGTTATATATATAAGAGAATACTTTTAATTTAACAGTGGTTATTGAATTATTGTTTTATACACATAATAAATTTATAATTTGCCATATCAAATGTTCAGTTGATTTAGTCCAATAAATATAATATGGATACCTGTAAATAAATATGTGAAATTATCACAAAATATGTGGATAATGTACAAAATACATATTTTATGCAAATATGCACAAATACACAAAATGTCTATGTTTCCGTGTTTACTACTGACACAATCACATAGTACCTTCAAAGGAGATAAAAAGTTCTGTAAAGTGTTTTTTAATACCCCTCATTTCTCATTTTTATACGCTTTACACCAATTAACAAAGATTATGGAAATCTCGTTTGGTCCGCAAAAAAGAAATGATGATTATGAAATTTTGCCTCATTCAGCGTACATACCACGTTAGAAAGTTCTATAATAAAGTGAGCCTTTAAAATACATGGGCAGTGTTGCAAAATTTGCTCGTTATAGAAGTATAGATATCAGTATCGGTAGCTGTCATGAGAGGATCGCATTAGCCTCTAGTCAAGTGATGCGTTATGCCCCTACCTTATTTCTTTAATACATTATCGTTGCCTTTTTCGGTCTTTTGCTCCTTCGTTATTTTTTTATTTGTTTTGTTTGTATCTCGTGTAATAGTTTTATTTTGTTAATTATGTTCTTACTGGGAAGTCGTTGAATGATGGTTGGCTAATCTTGCCTCGCATTTCAATATTTCAAACATGAGAAAGTTGGAGAAACACAAAAAGACTCGGAAGACAATCCTTCATTTAAATGTAATTAAGGAAAAAGGGGATTATAATTTTTTTTAATTATTATTATTAGTATTATATCAGTATTTTGAAAATTAGTGGTAGTTTTATTATATAAAAATATAGGTTTGTTAACTTCTGTATAGTCCGATGATATCAGTTTCTGTAAAATATGTTAACAAAAATTAAAAACCCATAAAAAGATTTACAAAGATATGCTAGCACCAGCAAGCAATCCTTTATTCGAAGTTTGGGTATGTTAAACATTGAATATGCTGAAGTTCTAAATGATGCCTGTTGAATATCGGAATTTATTAAAAAGAAGTGAGCTTTTT
The DNA here is from genome assembly GCA_902654985.2 of Oryctes borbonicus. Classification (NCBI taxonomy): domain Eukaryota; kingdom Metazoa; phylum Arthropoda; class Insecta; order Coleoptera; family Scarabaeidae; genus Oryctes; species Oryctes borbonicus. Next base: position 439,520 of record LR736929.1, read on the forward strand.
AATATTACAAAAACAAAAGATTTCAGGCATTTCAGATAAATTAATATTAGTAAAATGTATGTGTCACAGTTTAAATTTATGTTCAGTGATGAAGTGAAATAACAATAGTATTAGTTTTTTAAAAATCCATATTAAAAGATAACCTAAATGTATATTTTTAGAGACCAACATTAGACATTTATCACGCTTTTCTTGAAATAAATATGTAAATATGGAAGAAACCTTCGGTAACAGAACATTTACAGGAGAATATAAATCTGCTTACTATTGCAGTTGATGAATCATTTTTTTTTACAAATTGTGAGTTTGGATATAATCTTAGCCAAGAATTAAGTCACATCATATACATGCAGATAGCTTAGGAAATTTAAAATGGACATTTAGTAGTTTTGCTGAGTGAATTAATTAATTAAACGGATGCCAACTAATTTGGAAGTTTTCAAAAAGGTAATTAATTTTGGCCCAAAGATCATTTTAAACCATTTAACACCAAAATTACAAGACTTTCCATTAAATTTTGCAACCTCAAACATCGAGAATTTAGAAGCAGAGGAACTTTTAAATATTAATTGGCAATAAACATTTAATGTAAGTGTTCCTGAAGATAATTTTTTTTATCAGTTTTTATAAGTTTTTGAAAGAAAGTCACCACTTTAAAAAGCGCTGCTGTTTAAAAATATATCTATGTTATCATTTACAGTGTTTAGTTTGTTGAGAGAACATTCTTAAATGAAAAATGCATTCTTTCAAGATTGGGCGATATGTTTTTGAAAAATTGGCGACTTGCTTCAAAAAAATCTGGTCACATTGAGTGAGGAGGACGTGTCTACACATAGACGGCAACGTTATTCGCTATTTGTATGGAACTGGTGCTTATAAATATATCCTTTCCAACGCTAGTGCAAGGACTTACTGATAATTAAAATAATTGATGCTTCAATCCAATTTCTGTTCACATGAAGCGTTGGTTCAAAACTAATAAAATATTAATTTTTACAGAATGGTTAGCGTGCACATCACTGCATTTTTAAAACACAACGTTTCTCGTGAAAAAAATTATATTTTCTGACAAAAAATTCATTTTTCATACAAGCTCCGATATGGAACCATTTTTTTCGTGCCACACAATTTTGAATAGTATTATTATTGACTGTATTTCGGGGATAATGATTTCATTGTCTTTGAACTCACGTACTTTTTGCTACTGTTTCTGTTGTAACAGGTTCTTCCTTTGAAAAATAATTTTTAAAATACTTTTTCGATGGAAAGCTGCCGGAACAATAATAAACAGTGAAAGTGAGAATTGAATGAAATGAATTACAATTCGCATAGCAAAAAAATCGGCATTGATTCGAACACACGCTTGCTTTTCAACGTGGAGTTTGTGGAAAACGCACCACCTATTCGATTTTTGCGGCGTTTTTGAAAACTATTAAAAAGGATGGAATTGTTGTAAATGACGGCTAAATAACAAATATGTGTACTGTTATGTAGGTGTTCCTCTCATTAAAATAAACACAATCCTGTTACAATATGCATATATCTCGTATTTATATGGGAAGTTTTAGTTATACATTGAGTATGCTGACGATACTGATAAAAGATCTTCTGGACATATCGAGGAAATCGCGGGTTACTATGCATCTGACGGATCCTATTTAAAAGATACGCGTTGTCTGTAATAGGAATGTAAAAGCCAGCTATCTTTCAGTTCAAAGGTAGCACTTGAAAAGGATGATGCTGAACTGGATAAAGATTAAAACTGCTTTAAATGAATGAGAACTCCAACCATATACATATAAAAAGAATTACTCTGAGACTAGAGTGTTATTAAAAAGCGAAATTGAAAGAGTCTACTTTGCTACGAATACATTAATGAATGCAGAGTAGGTATTAAAGGAATCCTGATAAAAGAAACTCTGATAATTTCGTGAAAGGAGAACATATTGATTCCTGCATTTTTTAAATATTTTTTCCATGGTTATTAATTTAAAATTGATTTCCGCTAATGGCTGCTATCTAAAATCTAATAAAAAAACTATTCACTCAGTTCAAGTATTTTTTGAAAAATAAATCTTAGTTGCATTGTTATAAATATCAAATTTTTCACCTCTATGGTTTTAATTCGTGAACGAAAGGGTTAGGGAATACGGGCAACAATGAGGCACTTTCACTTTTGTTGGTTAAAGTTACATGCCTTGAACGTTGGGAATTCCCAAGACACATGTAAGAAAATGTTTCATGAATGTTAGACATGTGGAAACCGTCAGGAAGGGAGTAACCATCATACTAAGCGCATTAAGGGATAATGCTGTGGAAACTGTTCGTGGAGGTAGAATTTAAGTGACAGGAAGGACAGTGAAACCTCTATATTTCGAATATGCGGCAATTCGAACTGTAGTAATTATTGAAATTTTTTTCCAAGAAACAAAACGAACATCTGCTTCGCAGTATACGTATAAACAAATGTATGATGCACATGGACTCGATTGCCTCAAACTACAGAGATACACTTAAAAGCTGCATAAATTTCGCTGAATTGGAAGAGGTTCCAATAATTTCTGCAGTTCTTTTGTTGAGCTTTTTTTGAATATATATTGAAACTGTTTCGTGTATTAAAGTTACTATTTGTAGATCTCAAGGTGGAAAAAGTCGAGACGATCTTAGCTAAGTTTAACAAGGTTTTTAAGAACCTTAAATTCATGTGAATTGGCGGAAAAGGAAGTGACTAGTAGAATGAAAAATAGTCTTTGATGCTTCAATGTATAATTTTTCACCTATATAGAAACCACCCAGATAACCACTTTATTTTATCAACATTCTCAAGTGTAATATTATAATCGTTGGAAATAACTGGAAGTACTAAAGTTTTCACTCCAATAAATCGAGCCGGACTATCTACCAGAAGCATATTGCAACCTCTACTTCCAGTAACAATTATTTATTGTTGGAACTACACAAAATGCCTATAAATATCCTTTGTGGTTGTGTTACTATAAATTATTACCGCTGGGTAACAGCTACCCATAAAAAAGGTGTCCTTTTATACAGAGGCGGTCAATTTTATTTTTGAATATGTGGATGCTGCGATAATATCGAGTTGTCGATGTCTATTCAATATTTTTTGATTTTAATGAAGTAATTGCGGATGTGTATATTTCGAAAAATATCGATTACGGGTTTGATTTGTGTACAAGTCCAGTTAGGTAAATTGGCAGCAAAACAGTAGCATCCGTAGTATACGAGATAATTGTTTAAATGTTTTAGGATGGGATAGATGTTAAAGATTTTTTGCTGCTTAGCTACTTAACCATTAGTTGTCTCAAACACTCTAGGAAATTCTCGTAAAAGATGGGTAAATAAAGCGAAAATCTAAAGGATTTGTATATTTTTAACGATAACTTCATTAGCAATTCTGACAATAAATCTAGGGCAATGTCGAAAACCAGAACATGGTAATTTTCAAACTACCGATCCCCGAATTCTGACTGAAGTGTTTAACGCTCTTCATTTTAGCAAGCATCAACGCGTGTACTGGATACAATATATATATATATATGTATATACATACGGAGGATAGAATTTAAGATAATACTCACACATTGTATTTGTTTCTATTTACAGAAGATGATACGATCGGTATTGTCCCATTAAAAAACAAATATACCCCTGGATTTGATGATATTTCTGCTCTAATTCCTAAAGAGTTTTTATTGTATCTGATAAACCCCCCAGTTACTTTAGATGTATTTCCCAATTCCTTTAAAACATCTGTGGTAGAACCAGTACATTAAAACGGAAGTAAAAGCAACATCGAAACAGCGAAATCGAATTTCGCTAATCTCCAGTGCTGGAAAAATCTTTGAATACTGTATCGCGGATAGAATAAACTCATTTTTAGTTAAAAACGATATCCTACGTAAAAGTCAACATGAACAACGGGAAGAATAACAACACCAACTTCTAATAGAAAGATTATATAGATATGGAATTAGAGGCAACGCAGCAAACTGGCTTTCGTCGTTTAAATAGGCGAACACAGTATGTTAAATTGAGATATACAATTGATAATACAATTACAGAATTCAATCCACCGCACTTGCCGATTCTTAACGGCATGGCTAGCTTAAGAGCTAGTAATGACGACTTTTATTTAATCTATACACAAATGGCATCGATAGTTTTGCTTCAGACGCCCTGATTTATATGTATGCAGATGATACCACATTTTTAGTTAGTACGGACAACTTAGTAGCAAATCAATGGCTTTGTTCAAATAAGTTAAAATTAAAGAAGACAAGATGTTTTTTTTTTCATTCTATATTCGGCAACGCATTGAAAATGTACAGTGTGACATAAACGTTGCAAATATACCTATACAGCAGCAAAATAAAGCTGAATTTCTGGGATTGACAATACAGGGCAATATGTTGTGCGAGAAGCATTGTATTAACATTGGTAAGTTGTAAAATTGTTCCTGTTCAGAACATTAAAACAAAGTCTAAGTCGCATGCCCTTCAACTAAAATTGTTTTCTTGGCACAGAAGAATCTTGTGAACATTTTCGTGCGATAATTTTTACGATTTTAAAAGTTGCTTAACTCAACAACAATGCATCGTTCGATTTCATTCTGCTTTTGGTGATGAAGCACTATACAAAACACATACAAAATTTCGTGAAGGTCGTCTATCAACTGCTGTTGTTCCGGCAAACTTCAATGCTCTGCCAGAAATGATTGAAGCGGATCGACATGTGACAGAGGCATTTTTGGGCATTGGTGGAAGTCAAATACAAATAATTTTACGTGAGCATTAAGTAGTGAAGAAACTTTGCAGTAATTGGATTCCACATAAAACCAAAGCTCAAAAAATGGCTTGTATGAGTTGGTGCAAAAAAGTGCTTCAAAAATTCAATCGCGGTGCTTTTGCCAACGTATACAGTATCGTAACAGGTAATGAAACCTGGATATATTCATATGAACCAGAAAAAGAACAATAATCCATTTTTTGGGTGTTCCAAAGTGAACCAAAACCAACAAAAGTTATTCGTTCACGAAAAAATGATTGCTTTTTTTCTTCCGCAAAACTGGGTCTGTTGCTACCGTTGCTCTTGAGGGTCGAATAACAGTAAACGCTGATTGGTATACAACAATTTGTTTGTCTCAGTTTCGAAGAAATCAGAAAAAAACAGCAGACATCAGCGCATCATCCTTCACAACGACAACGCCAGCTGCCACACAGCACATCGAACAGTCGATTATTTAAAGGAGAATAACATTGAATTAATGACTCATTGTCCGTATTTGCCCTAATGGTTCTTCCTGTTCCCTTTTGTCAAAAACAAATTGCGTGGTGAACGGTTTTCCACACCGGAAGATGCCGTTGAAGCATTTAGAAGTGCTGATACGCACTTCAGATTGAAATAAATGTTACGACAACTGCTTTCTACTAATGCATAAGTATTTAAAATTTAAAGGCAAATATTCTTCTTTTTTTCGATAAAATATTTACTTACTGGGGTTCAGCTCGTAATATTGACGAATTCTTCGGATAGTCATTCCTCTTTGGTTTCTGGTTCACTTATGTTATTTTGTTTATGGTGGTGGGTACGGAAAATTAATTATTATGTTGCTTTTTTCTATTATATCATTTTTTGTAATGACTGATTTTATTACCTGTAAAGGTTCACAAAATCTATGAAAATTATTATTATTATTAAATACGTCCGAAAACATTTTGTAGGGCATATTAAAGGTGTTGGCTGTGCATTGTAAGGTCAATTTATTTCTGAAGCAAAGAAATGTGGAGAAGTTTTCTTCGGTGTTGATATCGAGTAAATAGGATACTTAATCTTGGGGTGTTATAAACAAAATTGGAGGATTAGTGGTGATCCATTAACTGGACATATTGATTTCTTTACTAATGAATATGGTGCTGGTGATACATTTGGCAGTAGTTTAGAGATTCATCTGAATGTTAACCTTTTTCTTGAAGCTTTCGGTATAATGTTAATTGAATTCCACTGACGAATATGTCGTATTTCTTGTTCCAGTTTGAGCTTGTTTTATTTCTTCTCTAGATCATTACGAAAAAGATTTTTAACCATGTTCCAAAATTCATTTACAATTTATCATCATTAACGTTATAGGATCGGGAATCAAGACAGACACTTTCCTTAGGTTTAGCTTCGTTGAAAGCTTTCAAAATTGAAATGACATTATTAGTCTGGATTGACTAAAGCAAATTAGCTAAAGCAACTAAAACATTCTAAAACACTACGGAACGTCTGGGTCAATTATCCAGTCAATTAATTAAGCTTTGCCTAATAATTGTAGTAGCGTCACATAGTATTAGTTTCAGCATATTGTTTTGCTTATTTTACCCAATTCGTAAGTACCTTGCGGGGCCAAAACGTTTGCGTCAATTATCTTGATGATACCTTTGGTCTTATTGAAGTACGCCCTTGAGTGTGTGAATTATATGACATTGGAGACGCGGGGACGTTCACATTAGCATTTCTAAACCGCGCGCATGCTAACGTAAGTGTGTGTGTGTGATAGCACGTGCGAGAAAGTGCTGGATATATGTACATACAGATTGACCGAAGATCAATATACAGACCGGCTTATTATACATTATTTATATATAACAGGAATTTTCCAAGTTTGAAGTATGGTCTGAGGCGGTTCCAAACCAGTCTGCCACCTCTTCCCGATAACCTTCCTTTCTTAAAGAGTAAATGCGGAAGAATAAGGTGCCTTTCGAGTGTAAAAAGATCTTTCATATTACATCTATCGAGGTCGCATGTTTAATAACTGTCATGAGGAGCATCTTCGTCGTATGTATGTGTACACATACACATTTATGAGTTGAAATATGGGCAATTATTAAACACATGAATACCAAACGTTGGCAAGGAAACAAAAAAAAATCATACAGGCTGACGGTTCCGGTACAATGAATAAAATAAGTCTTCCCCTTTGAACGTGCAAATATCAATATAACTTTCTGTATACTGATGGCACTTGGGGCATTCTCGGCGCGTGTAAATATATCTATCCAGGTAGTGTGAGTACAATAAAATAGACCCTAATTAAGATTTTATAGTTCACTTGTGTTCATCTAATAATAAACTCCTCAACTTCATTTTGTCTGGAATGAATGAACGTGTTAAAATTAATTAATATAATTACGTTATCCCCAATATAAAATTATAGGTTAGCCACTCTCCGTGCGCTTCACAGGCGTCGGTATGGGAGTGGTTGTTCGGGTAATACATGCCCAAATTTATACTTCGCATATTAGACTCTGCGATGGAATGTAGATGCGAGATGACCTTGTTACCTTGTTTGATATAAGTATAAAAGTAGAGATTTATTCTATTTGGAAGAATGAAATGTGTATTTGGTTTTCTGCTATTAAAGCAAATGCTTAAACATACGAAAAAAATAAGAATAGTACGTATTATAGCAGCGTTGTATGTATAAAAAAAATCGGTAATGTATGAAATCAGTGATTTCAGGGTTGTGTTGCGCGTGTGAGTTGGAGTACATAGAGAAAAAAACACTTACCGTTTCAAGCGTTTTCGGTGAATTGACATACTGGAGAATCTCGGTTGTATATATTAGAGATATATCGTAAACTAAACATTTTATTTTTGATCTGATAGCAGTCGTTTACTTGATCCACTTATCGAAGACATTTTATTATGTATAACGTATATGCAGCACTTCGCTACGCTCGTATACGTTCCAATCGGCCGTCAAACACATACTGGATGCGTTACTACTGCAATAAGATCGCTTACGCATATATTACGAATTACATACCCGAACGACCACTCACATACCGACGCCTGTGAAGCGCACGGAAAGTGGTAAATTTTAATTATATTGTATGGGTTATAACAAATACGAAATTTGTAATTTATTTTAATTATTTATTTCATTATCAAAAGGCGCTTTCTACTTACTTATTCCCTTGATTTCCTACCTACCAACCCCATTGTTTGTGTGAATTATTTCACGGGTAGAAAACGCAGATGAGTCTGGGTAAATTATTTCATCTTTCATTTTATTTTATATGAAAAACTACTAAACTACTAACTAAGTATATTAAACATCATCCGTGTTTTAAAACCATATTTATTGATTTAATCCGCGTTAGGAATTTATATTTACAATATTGGTCAATATTCGAACAGCACTCGCCTTCAAGGTCATTTGTTGCACAGGTGAAACAAAAACTAGATTTTTTTTTGCAAATATTAATTACATCCTTTTCTTTTAGTGATAGTTGCTTTATTGGTTTGCATGTGGAATTTAATTTCACAATGCCACTTACCGACAAGGAGATTTCTTTAAAATTTCTGGGGGCTAAAGAACAAGTTTTATTTCTTCGTATACAGAATTTGTACGATATCAGTTTAAAAGGGAAGTCTCCCATTGCCTTAATATAAAATACAGTATGTTAGAAGAAACGAAATGCGATTTTATTAAGATCGTGGATTCGATTAGAGAACATAAATTAGAACCAAATGATAAATTTGTGCTAAATTTTAATCCGATAGATAGCATGTATGAGATTTATTGTAATATCAAAGCCATTCGGAAACAGGTATCGGAAGTTAATTCCGAGAAGGAAGCTGAATCGAACATCGCAACAGTTATTATAAAGTTGCCTAAATTGGAGTTACCTAGTTTTAGTGGTAATATCACTGATCTGTTTTTTACGAGGTATAAACAGTTTGTACAGGTATTTCATAATTACAATATTATTTCGAAAGCATTGATAGATAATTATCAAGATACACGTTCTTTGGCTGCTTCTTACATAGAGCAAATTTTGAAATTTAAACCCGCGTATACCATTACCATTGCATTCCCTTAGCGCATATTTGGAAAAATTTGAGCAGTTAAAGTTTTGAAGACCTTGAATATTACTGATTTATTTGATTTTGTCATATCATATTGCACTTTCTAAATTGGATAGCGAAACTTTTCGCCCATTTGACCTATCTCGTTCATCTTGCAAATCTGATATACCGACTTACGATGAAATTTAAAAATTCATTACAGAGCAGACTAAGATCTTGTCTCGAACTAATAGAAATGAATTCATTGTTAGTAAAATTAGTAAGCCATCTCTTCAGGAACCAGTTCGTTCATTTCTAATTAATCATCCTAGCAATACACGCAACACGGGTCATTATTTGCAATACTCCGCGTTCAATTTTTAGACGTGATAACTTTCTTAAGATGGAGCCGCATGATAGATACAAAATCGCAAAAAAAAGAATTTATGTCTAAATTGCTTAAGTTCACGCCAGAATATTAGTAATTGTAATTCACAGAAATCTTGTAGTTGTTGTTCGAAAAAAATCGGAGATGCCACAGAATAACATTGCTAGTAAACCGCCCTCGCAAGAGGATACACCTCAAATCGCAACTACTAGCAGTTGTTTGACTGGTGATGTCGATACACGATTAGTTGATAGTGGCGTATACACTATTTTGTTTATTTGGAATTTCTACGCTTCTAGGAAACCATATGAGCATTAGTTGATTCTGGAAGTACGTCGAATTTCCTTTGAAAGGTTTAGGATTACCGCTCTGCAAATTCGAATCGTCGATTCAAGGAATTGGTTGCTACGAAAAACCAGTAAGAGGTGAAATATTGATATAGATTGCCCGCAAAAAACGTAGATGTAAAAACGCTAGTATATTTAACGCAACTTCCATTAGCTGATCCTACATTTGGCACACCCTCCGAGATACACGGCATATTAGGTGCCGAATTATTTACACAAATTATAGGGTCAGCAAAAGTTGTTTGTCCAATCAATGGTGCATTGATGCTGTTCTGGGAAAGGCACCTTCTGTGTGTCGCGGTGGTATAGTTAGTGATATAGTACCGCGAAGTTTTTGTACATTTGCGGGACCGCTCGAAGTGTCATTGAATACATTTTTCGATTTAGAAGAAGTTTCGCCTGCTCACGCAATAAGTGCTGATGATTGGAAATGTGAAGCGATTTTTTCGTTCACATGTAAACGCGATAGTTCTGGTCGTTATATCGTTTCTTTGCCTCTTAAGGAAAGTCCTACAAATATAGGCGATTCGTACGCTATAGCTAAGAATAAGTTTTGTGCTTTAGAAAGAATGTTCGAAGCTTTACCATAATTTAAGAAACTATATTCAGATGATATGCAAGTACATATAGATAGAAGTTGTATGACTTTAATCGCCGAAGAAGACGCTCCACAGCCAAGTTACTTTATACCGCATCACGGAATATTAAAACGTGACAGCACAACCACACCATTACGCGTAGTTTTCGATTGTAGTTGCTGATTTACAAAAGATGCTGAATGCTTCTGAGTGTAAACAGTTCCAATTACTTCTATGGAGAAGTGACTCTAAACAGTGATTATAGAACTATCGATTTAGTCGCCTTGGCTTAAGATTTTCACCGTATTTAGCTTTGCGGATTATTAAACAGCTTAGATTTGATAAACATAATGCATTTCCACTAGCTGCGGAAATAGCATTAAGCGACACATATGTTGATGATTTGTTAGTAACATGACGGACATACAAGCAGTACAGAAATTATATCGCGAACTGGTACCATTCTTTAGGGCCGGGTGTATTATTATTATCAAATGCATATTACTGCATTTAACAATAGTGATACGTCTAAGATTTTGGGTTTGCAATGGAACACAAAAACTGCCTTTTCTCATATGCAGTTAACGCAGGTAAGAATAAGTGCACCAAGCGCAACATATTGTCAACAATAGTATCCACTTGGCTTAATAGCCCCTGTTATGTTATTCGCAAAGTTATTGATTAAACAATTGTGGTTGCTGAAGTTAGATTGGAATTCAGTACCTCCGCAATCCGTTATTGAGTTGTGGACTGGATTTTGCAATGAATTTTCCATGTGAGAAAATTTCCAAGTACCTCGCCACATATCTATATTTCAAGAGACTGCAGTAATAATCGCTGGGTTTGCTGATGCATCAGAAGCTATATGACTTAATTTGTAGGATGTTATCTTGGTCAAAATCACTGACTGCCACTATATATGTTCGTCGATTCTTTACTAGGAACTATTACTGCCGAAGATTTGAGCAAAGCCGAATACGTTTTGCTATGAGGAGTCCAAATGAAGTATTTTTGTTGTAAGTTGTTGCATTTAAAGAAGGGTGCTTGCCAATCGAATATAAGGAATTTAAATCCATTCGTTCATAACGAATTAATTCGCGTAAAAGATGCTCTATTAAACTTTGATCAACAGCACCCGATTATTGCTAAAGAGCGATTCTTTTCTTTTTTCTTCTTCTCTGATTGATCATTATCACCGCAAAAATTTCCATACGGACCCGTATTTCCTTTTATGGCTACTTAGGCAAAAATATTGGATAATTTGTGGACGCAGTGTAGTTTGCAAAAAATAAATCAATAACTTACATGTTTTAGAAGAAATCCTAAACCGACATACCCTTTAATGGCTGATTTGCAATTACCGCGTGTTACGCAAGCTAAGCCGTTTATAAATAGAGGAATTGATTATTTTGGACCTTGTTATATTATAATGAGTAGGAAAAGAGGAGTTAAAAGTCAAATGCTAGGGTAAACCGGTGACCGGTTGAGAATGGCAAAGAAGACCTAATAAGCACTATCTGAGTGAACTGGCATTGAGTTCAGCATGGAAGACAAAGAAAATACATCGCTAAAATAACTTCCAAAGTCGTCGACAATATTCTGTGGACTGTCAAGAATAATATTGTCATATATCATACTGCCTGGAATTTGATTTTGTTCTTTTTTTTTGCGAATATGTGATCATAATTGTTTTGAATCATCAAGCAGTCTGTTTTATTAGTTACTACTAGAATATGATTATTAACTACTGAGTACAACACATTATAAAACAAATCGCAAGCTAGGACAATATCAGTTATATTATCCCGAAAACTCTAGTCAGTATATTGCAAAGAAATAAACAAAGAATCTTCTGCAACAACTGATAATTCATCAACATGAAAGATCTGATATTGCGAGGTCTAAGATTCGGCCATTTGCATTTAGAACATTATTATGTTGTTTAAGAGCACCTGTGGAGCAAATTATTAATAATTTGGCTTTTAAAGATATTTATATCATCAGATATAAAGTTAGTACACTTAAAATCACCTACAATAATTACATGTTGTAGTTTAGATACAAATTGTTCAAATAAAAATTATTCCAAATCTGCTTCGGGGCAATGTAAAGAACATAAATAGCTACGGTGTTTGTGACACATTTACACCCAACAAGATCTACGTATGGTAAGTCGACCAATAAGTGTTCCAGACTCACCTCAACCACATTAAGTTGATTCCTAAATGCTAATAAGACACCACCGCCGCGTGAACGACCGATTTCATTGAATTTTCTATCTGCGCGAAGAACACAATAGGACTCCGGGAAGTACTTTACTGAGTAAAAAATACATAACGAGTTGGTAAGTCTATTTTTTCAGCGTGAATCGAAGATCCTATTCATAGTCCTGAAAACTGGTCTCTTTCAAGGTATCATATGCGATATATCGACTATTAAGATATTTATATCAATTGACAAAGTTTCCATTGTCAGGCAAGTTTTTCTTCTGGGTGTATTTGTAATTTTAAAAAGCATAATCGAATGATATATATGTATGTATATGCTTGCATTGGGATGGTTAAGATAACATTTTCAGCACATTATTTTCGTGTCAATAGTATATAAGAAAGGGGAAATTACACATTAAATAAAAAAAAAAGAATTCCCAACAACGGCACTAAAGGAAATAGCTTAAAGAACATCGTTGTCGTATATTTTTTTCGCTCCATAAATGTTTACCGTTGCGACAGGACGATACAAAATGGTAAAACTGTTGGGAAAACTACATACATCTTATCGAATTTGCAGTAAATTGAGTAATATGGCAACTGCCAGCCAGTTTCCGTTACTACCGAAACACTAAGCCGTATCAAATGAAGAATAATATTGAGGAAAATTGTCGCAAGCATAAATATATTTCGCTGTAGAAGAATTTTAGATAGAAATCCGTTTGCGTTCTATTAATGATTTTCTAAAAATTCGTTTAATTATAAATGAAAATAATTGGTTTTATTATGAGATTTATATCTTACTTAATATTCGTTGCTAGATTTCATCTTTATTTGGTGAATAAGTGGGTTTTGCGAAACTATGTGTGACGCTGTATATTTAAGGTCCATTTGGTATACTTCTTAAATCCTTCTGCAATTTTTCACCAAACCAGTTTTGTATGCGGGACCTTTTACAAATATTCCATATACTTAATATGTATGACCGCCAGCTGGTGTGAAGGTGCAATATTGATAAGGGCGGAGTTTTTATATTGCGGCATTTGTTTCCGTAAATTAGATTTGAATGGAAAATAAATTTGATAGTGTATCCACGGAAAAACGTGCACGGAAAAACAATTTTTTTCAATCCGTCATTCTATATGGTTTGCTTTAAATAAAGTATTCTATATTATGTTTAAGAAGTGGGGCCCAATTTTACGTTATACGTAGACAAAAAGGAATCGGGGAACATACCTTCTAAATTGCAATAGTTTTTGAATACACATTGTTCAATAGGTACTTTGTAAACACGAAATCAATACCAAAATTCGACATCTCATTTGGTTTTCTACTTACGAACGGTTTATAGTGAAATGCAGTCGTATCTGCAAGTTGTTCTTAATTGTATTTGGGGTCATATCAGTGGGTTGGGCTATGTAATAGTTGATAAGGAACTGTCGTACACAGTCGACTGAGGACAGCAGTCATAGAATCATACTAGTTTCATCATCAAGTTTACTTCCTTGGAAACGAACCGCTAAATCTCTCTCACTGCCAAAGTTCTAAGAAGTGGATAGTATGGTGGCTATTGTGTCCCTGTGTGTGTTCGTGTACATTTCACTTCATAAGTTTAATAGATTGCACTCTCTATACTGTGAAGAGTTTGCACGCTTTAATGAGATACAGTCAGTATTATTATTAACACTTAAAAGTGGTACAGTCACGGGAAGTTTTACTGACGATTTTCGAGTGTAGAGAATTGTAAAAAAGTATACTTGATGGATATTAAATCTTTCGATAAAGCGAGTGTACTCGTAACATTTTAACACTTAAATCTACAAGTGCACGTAATTCGAGTGTTAGCTGTATATGTAACGTTGTACTAAGGTGACTTTACAATATACGGTCTGCATGAAGTATGATGTTTGTTAGGAATTAACCTTGTCGCAATGAGGACCAGAATTTAAAAAATTAATTCTTTAAACTTTAAATTACAACTTAATATATTTATGTCAAAGTTCCATCAGGGTCATGCTACAAGTCAAATTAACCAGTAGGTTTTTGAAAATGTTATAATTGAGCTATAATTTACAATGAGTTACAATTAGATGGCCAATCTTCTGAACTTAAAACGACTAAAAATCATTTATTTGTGGTATCAAATACACAGTTTAAACTTTTAAGAAGTTAAGTAAATCTATATTTAAATCACGCGAACTATTACGATCTAATTTAAGCTGGTTTGTTACGAAATAATTGTTATGGCGCGCAATATTTTTGTAATTTTTCTCATATTCAAAATCCACGCAACGTGTATGGCCTGCATACAAAGGATACTACAATCGCTAATTTCATCAATCATTTTAATCCTATTAAATATTGTAGAGTGGCAACTTCCGAATAGCAACTAACCTTGTAAACAGATAGGATTATCAATTCAAGTTTATAGTATGGAATGTGATCAATCAAATGGACCTCGCGGATAGGCACAATATTGAGACTGAATTAATTTTCATTATAACCAATCATGCCGGATATAGCTAATTTATGAATTCTCGATTCTCTGAAATGCGATATGTATATACCTAGTTGAAATCGTAATCGTGCTGAATCCTTTCAAATGATAAATTATTCATTGGGATTGATATTTCATTAACGGAGGGCAAAATACCCTCCGTGCAAATCCACAGTCAAAACAAAATGTTTTGACTGTGGATTTGCAAAATTTAGGGGATCCTGTTGTTATATAGGAAGTAACTCTTATTAACTCCTCTTTTATTAATTCTTCTTTTATTAACTCCTCTTTTATTAATTCTTCTTTTATTAACTCCTCTTTTATTAACCCCTCTTCCCCTCTATTCCTACGTATGAAGATGCAAACACCGTCTAAGGTCTGCATCTAACAATGTTTGACTGACTTTTTCTCGTACCCAAAATTAAATGTCAAAGACATTCCTATTAATTATTCAGATTGTTGAATTTAAGTTCATATTTGAGATTCTTATGATATTTTAAGGTTGACAAGATCTTCAAATGAGCTATGTTCTTTAAGGAGATTATATTCAAAAAGAAATATAATTCCGATTAAGAAAACGTTTCCGTTTTTGCCGATTTTTTTCCATTAACTTCCGCAAAACCTCTCAAAAGTTTATCGAAACATTTAATTTAAAGTAATACCAAAACTTCAAAATGATACGACTATGTATACGAAGCATTTTCATCTAGATATCTTTCCATAAATTACTTTATGCGCAAGTTTAATGAGTAGAGTTTTATGTTCCTTTAATGTGACGTATTCCATTTTAAAAAGTGGATGATGGAAGCGATATCATCTTCCCCCGGTTTAAAAACTATTAAGGTTTGAAGTGTATTGAATTTGGAGAATATTGCTATTTAATAACCAAAAGGCATATACGAGTTGCGCTTACCATATACGCCGATAAAATGATTTGAAAAGAGTGATAATAACAAATAATGATGGAATATAGATACATCTTTACGACCTCGTTTATCGCGAACTCGAACACCGGCATGCGGAGGCGAATCGATACAATGACATATGTTTAGCAACATTTGATAATAATTCATACTTGTTACATTGTGATAAACGTCAGATATACGCGAACGAATGTTAAATTGCACCAAGCTGCTTGCACGACGTATTGACGTTGCGGTTTTTTACTTAAAAAAACATTATTCAAAGTATGTTGTTTTATGCAGGAATGAGGAACGAGGAAGATATTTTAAATTAGAAATAATACTCCTAACTTGGGACTTTGCAAGGAAAACACTGCATTTGTTGATTTGTTTGTTCTTTTTTTGTGATACTACATAAACGTTACAGACACATAGAAAATATGTTAATTGCCATTAAATGAACATAATTTATTATGGAAAAAAATGATGCTAATCTATGATATATTATCAATAATCTTTAGTTTAAAATAACTTTAATATACGGAGAAGATTGCCAAAGGATTTCTTAAGTATTAGCAACAATTGAACCTACGTGGCCTGAGCTACCATCAATCAATGGAAATAGAAGAAGTCTCAAGGCTGAGAAACCATTCTAGATCAGGGATAGTTTAAACAGATATAGAAAATCTGTTAAAGTAATAGCATAGATTACTAACAGAGCATTGTAATAACTATAATGGTAAATAGGCATATGAGTAGCAGATTAATGTCCAAGGATCATGGCACTGTACAGAGCTAGAATGAACATAGTTTTCAGTTACTCTAGAATATTCAGAAACCTTTTGGCCACCTCTAACTCAATCAATAACAATTCATGGCTTTACATTCCCCAATAGCTTTCGCCAATTACAAGGGGTATCGGCCGGCCATGAGTTATTATTACGCCTGCGTTCGTAGAGCGTCTTACGATATCTACTCTCAGCATTCACTAAATTTAGAGCAAGGAAAACTTTATTCTGAGAGTGACGAGCCCGGGGTTCGAACTCGGTACCCGATTGACGAACCAAAGTGCGCGAAATAGTGAGGCCACAGCTATGTCGTAAGGTACAGTGTTTTCAATTTTACACGAAAAATTTAGCGTCAAAAAAATCTCGCCAAGGTGAGTGCCGCGTTTGCTTTCAGTGGAGAATAAACGCAATCGTGTGGTTTCCTGCTTTTCCGTTGCAATCCTAACGAGTTTCTCCGCCGAAACATAACTATAGACGAAACATGGATACACTGCTATACTCCAGAAGCAAAGGTACAGTGGGTTTTTGAAAGCGAACGGGCTCCGAAAGAGGCGAAGATGGTGAAATAGGTCGGCAAGATGATGGCTTCGGTTTTTTTGGGATGCACACGGAATCATCCACACCGATTACTTGGAAAAAGGACAAACAATAACTGGAAAGTATTATGCGTCGGTATTGGACCGGTTGAGTGAAGAAATCGAGAAAAAATTTCCTAATTTGAAAAAGAAAAAGATCCTCTTCCATCAAGATAATGCGCGGGTGCACACATGCACAGTTTCGATGGCCAAGATTAATTCGAATTAGTACAACATCCACCGTATTCACCGGATTTGGCCCTCAGTGAATTCTTTTATTTCCAAATTTGAAAAATTGGCTCGGTGGGCAACGGTTCTCGACGAACGAAGAAGTCATCGCCCAGATGCGTGTTTTGAGGACCTTCCGAAATTCTACTTTTTCGAGGGATCTATGTACAGGATCTACAGAAAATACTTTGTTTTTCTAGCTTTTTGTAAGGATTTATTGAACTACTCTCATAAATTAGGATAACTTGAATATCAACTCGGCAGTTATTGCCAAGAAACTGTAAAGATGCAAAAACGTACGATGTGTGTGTTGCTACTAATTGAAATTTCCATGAATGTTTTAGTTATTATTTAATAAAAGTGCCTCGCAACCTGCATAATTTTATGTAAGTGTTTCAGATTTGAGGTCTACTGTAATAGTTTCCCTGACAATACATTCGACTATAGAAAATTATTGCCATTTTGCATAAGTGATATTTTAAGTGTTGCATGTGATATCAGCATTCCGAAACTCTGCTGTAATATTTCAAATTTAATAGCAATTTTATAGCACCTACCATAATAATAATTGTATGATATTTAAAAGTATATTGGCTACGCCGGTGCAGCGTTCAAGCGCAAACTTTCTCTTTGTTTTCCGCATCCGTTCGTCAAAACAATAAATAAAGATGTATATAATCTTCCGAGACCATTTTTCACTGCAAAGTTTTGAAACATTTTGCTAAAACGCGGAACAAAAATTTTCATCCTAAAGCGTTCAATGGGAACTTTTAAGGCAGATTACTTAAGATGTATTTACCTTTTCGATTACTCGCAAGCAGCTCAAGCTTAAATAATACAATAAAAGAATGAACTAATAACTCAATTTTATACATCAGAAAATCCATATGGGCACTTCAATAAAAACTTTATCGCCCTGTCGCAAGAAAACATGATATAATAAATTTGTTGCGAGATGTTTTATTTGAATCGTTGAAGACGGACTTGGGAAATTTATTGCGTAGATTTGTTTTTAAGCTTGCGAATGACCACTGCCTAACTTCTAACTTTTGTCATACACATAAATATAGTTTCTTATACTGCGTATAATGGTCGATTTCTTTTTGTTGTAAACACGTTATATACGGGGTGTGAAAAATATTACTTCATTTAAGGGTGTACTGCTCCTATACTAATAACACGCTGCATTTTGGGCAAATACTCTGAGTTTATCTTTGAGAAGTTGTAACGGACTTTGTTTTGCCAATAATCGAAAATTGAGTGGTTTTGGACATTAATCTGTACAATTTGTACAAACAAAAGAAGAGTTTATGCCTAAATAAGTAGACGTTTTAGAAAATACTTAATACATATTATACAAAATCAGCCGTTACAGACCGAATTTTATCGAGATCTTGCCAGAATGTGATGAATCCTTTTGTAAAGTGATATTAAAATGTCATAACTTTTTCATTTTTATTATAAACTATTTACCTCCTCCTTTTAAATTAGACAACAGTAGGATCCACTCTAGTGTTGGCGAAATTACAAGAATAAATTATAATAATAACTTATAGTATTTGAGATATTTCGAATCATAAACATCATTAAATAACTCATTACAGATTCAGTTACTCACTTGTTATATTAATCAAACCAATTGTGTATAGCGTGTCTATCTAGTGCGTGAGCAGCAGATAGTTCCTTCCCTGAGCAATTTCGAGAAAAGGATTTAAATAAAAAATGTTCGGGGACAAGTGCTGTACAAAATAAAATTATATTGAAATATACGAGGTGTTCAATTTCTGCAATTTCCTAAATAGAATCTTGTATAGATAATAATAGCAAGGACTGTGCGGTAGTATGCCAAACACCACTAATGTATCGACCACTCCGCACCACACTAGTTCAGTCACTAACATTAAGTCGTCTTTACCCGAAATTAACACTTTGCGGGAGGAGTTAAATGCTCACAAGTTGATCGTGCAATCACTGAAAGACCGAATAAGTGATTTGGAACACCAGAGTAAAGAAAAAAAAAATTTAATTTTTAACGCTCTGGTGGTGCGGGATGAGAATGTGATTGGTACGGTACGTGCTCTTTTCACTGATAAATTGGCTATTAAGCCAGAACTTTTAAATGCAACAGATGTATATATAATTGGTAGAACAGGAGATGGCAAAAAGAGGCTGATTGTGGTCAAACTTAGAACTAAAGAGCAAAAGAAATTAATTTTTGTTAATGTGAAGAAACTAAAAAACCAACCGGATAAAATAAGCATAAAAAACGATCTAAATCGGGAGGAAATTGAGCAGAATCTCTCCTACTTGTCAAGCGCGAATTACTTCGACATAATGTTCACGCGAGAGTTATATCCTTGAATCAAATGATACAAAGTATACCCTGGATGAGCTAATAAACATAGTAGAGAAACCATCTGGAATAGGTACTTCGAAATCTCACAATACACGCTCCCGCAATAAAAGTGCTAAATAGACACTAGATCATGTATATTCATTAAATATAATTAATTAGCTTTGCTCTATATTTGTTAACTTACTGCCTACTTTGAAATATTTGAGCGGTCGTCATTCCTTGAGGAATTCGATATTATTGGCTTATCAGAAACTTGATTACTACCAGATATGCCAGGACGGAGCTACAACTGAAGTACTCATAGGTTGGAAAAGTGCGATAGACCTACTAGAGGTGGTGGCGTCGTCTTTTACTAAAATATGAAATTCTGTCGTATTTCATGCCTGACTACATTGAGTATTTGCTAATTAAGTTAAGAACAAGTCACTCTACTTGGGTGATTGGTACTTTTTATCGACAACCGAGGGGAAATTATGATTGTCTGTGGAAAATTTTGAAAGTCTGTCAACAGATCTTGTGGCATCATATGATAACGTTTTATATGTTGGCGATTTCAATATTTACCTAATGTATGTCAATGATCTTAAAACTATTATTTTGAGTGAGATTTTCAACTCTCATGACATGAAGCATATCATCCAAGAATCTACCTATAAAACTTCAACTAATGAATCAATATTAGACTTTATAGTTTCCGGAAATAGTTGCCAAATATCTAACTGTGAAGCTGTCGATAGCAACTGCATGACTAATCACTGTGGTGTTTTTTGCGAGGTACCGGTTGTGGCTAATAAAACACTCCTTCCGCGAAAGATACACTCCAGAACTAAATGTTTTGCGTTTGAGATCGATCTTTACAATGTTCATTGGATCTGATGTTTCATATGCTCGTCGTTTCACTTCGCGCATTATAGGAATTTTTGATAAACACGCTCCGCGTATAGAATTCACGCCTTGCAGAGCACCATCACCCTGGATTACGTATAATATTCGATGCATGATGTAAAACGTGACAAGGCCCTTGTACGATATCGCAAAACTAAAAACAACGCGCATTTACCTTACTATAAACTACTTCGAAACGAAACTAATAGGGCAATTGCTCGAGAAAAGAAGGCGTATTACCAATATAAATGTAAATCTGTTAAGAATGGGAGAGAGTTGTGGAAGGACTTAATATTAAGACAACCAACGAGAATGCCACACTAACAGGTGGCGATGTAAACTTTGAAGATTTAAATAAACATTTTGTTGGCCAAAACAATCAACCACCAGATCTTGACTTTTTACGTTTTCTCCGTCCAAAATCATGTTCTTGTTAATTTTTGGAAAGTTGGTTCGATGAGTAAAATTTGGTTTAGAAAACTTTGATGTTGGACCTCTCAAGAATGAACTTATTTGTTGGAACGGATTTCGAGTAAACGGAATATTGGATGTTGGCTAATTTGGTGTAATAGGATATTGCATTTGTCTTGGAAGATAATATTTTATAGCTACGGGAGGTTTTTGTGGTGTCTGTTGTCATCTTGATTCCTTTTATTTCGTTCGATATATTTTTGAAGTTGATTGCATCTCCATTGCTTGTTCTAAATTTGTTGGTCGTAATGGTTTTACATGAACTTGAACATCTTCTGGTAGACTTCGAGTGCAGATTGTGCATAAATTTGCGCCGTTTCTGCTTTGTGAATAATACCAGCTGTTTGTCGTCATTTAAGAAAGTAAATCCTGTAGCCGGTAATCGAATAACATTGGATCTTCAATTTCTATACTTGAAGAAGAATAAACAATCTCATTCACTTGTAAGAGTGCATCATTTCTGAACATTCCGCAAAAACACAACGACCGAACCTGCATTTTATATGAAAGCTCTACACGTCATGTATCACATCTTATAAATATAAGAAAATAAAACAAATTCTCGATCCTTTAAAAAAAATCTATTGAAGGACCTTTTTATGACCCATTTATATGGAGGCAATGATACGAGGCGGTTTTAAATTGTTTTTTTATGCGCTACTTTATTTCATTTGTCGTACGAAAATATATTCAATTCACGTTTCTCGCGAGTCAACTAAAATGGCTAAGTGTATTAATTATTTCCATTCTAAAACTTGCCTTTAAAATAAAAAAAAAACAATTTATTAATCGATGTATACATTTGTTTTTTTTTGAAAAATCGCAGTCATATTTGAATACACCAGAGTAATACACAGGAAAAGTTAAATACCGTTATATTTCATTCACATAGCAAAAAATCTATTTTACAGGCTATTCTATTTAAGGATTAAACCGCTGTATGCAACTCCCTATTTTTCTTCACTTGTTATTAAAGGATGTAGCTGTAAAACCCGTGTAACGGACACGTTAATTCCCAACATTAACATATCTCTTTAAATATTATATACAAGTTGATAAATCTCCTTTAAAAATTCTCAAATGCTGAAATGTGAATAAATGTTAAATGTTGCGATTCAAAGGATGAAATAATATAACATTATAAACATTGTATACATAAAAGAGGTGTTATGAATAAGCATTACGTAAGCTTGTTAGTTGATATAATGGAAGTTTATAAAAGATCGGTGGTACTGTATTGTATACAAATATAGCAGTATTTGTCGTCTTGGAGATACAGAAGTGCAGGGTTTACTAGACCGAGAGACAGATTGCACGGGCATTTAGAGAAGAATGGTAGATATTGAGCGGACTCGGTATTGAACATTGCATTTGAGAACGCATTAGATGTAGCTGTATGACGTATCTCAAGCATTTGAAAAATACTTGAAAGATTTGTAACGCCAGCGCTTTATTCAACGACTAAATATATTATTCTACAACAAAACTATATGTAGATTTTCCTTTTAGTTTAGTTTTATAGTTTTTTGTAAAGGAATATGTATAGTAGGTGCTTTCTTGTTCTATTTAAACTGAGGGGGCTTAAAGTATGTTGAAATACCATAAAAATAGTGGGTGCCTTTGGGGCTGTTTCTCAGAGGTAATGGCAACGGCTTTCTGGATAAACAAGGTGTTATAGCTGATTTTCAACATGGTTTCGGGAGAGGTAAATCCATATCTACTATATTGATCGATATCTATTGCGGTGTGTTGACGGAATTGAGCAAATTGAACAAAGCACATTCTTATTGTGATCTGCGATCTAAATAAAGGCGTTCATTTGCATTCAACATGATAAGTAGAGTTGGCATTTCTGCGGGTCGAACCAGGATTGTAATAAGTATGTACTGTAAAAAAATTTAATAACCGCGGGTGTTTGCGAGTAAAGAGACAGGCGTATATTGTGACGTGTATCCCATCTTTGTGGGATATATTGTAACTACCTGCTCTATCGAATACAAAATAAAATGGTTTATTTTTTATGGATAAATACAAGTATAAATTAACAGGGTTGTTGGCAAATATTACCTCTGCATTAATATTCATGGATTTAATTAATACTGAATCGAGAATTTTAGGTAATCTCGAACTGTTTAAGAATCTTGATAAGCAAGCGGCATACTAATACATACATATAATTATTGAAAATATTATGTTTATCTTTAATATGTATACATTTAATTACTATTGAATAGATAATATGTAGATAGCAATTTTTTCCTTGCCCAAACTCTGAATCTTGTAGAAATTCCCGTATTTAAAACGATTACGAAATTAAGCTATTTTATATGCTAATATGCTTCGAGTATCTATTGTAGAAGCTCGTGCAAAAATTGTTACCTTATGGTAACAAGGGTATTCCTGCAGGCAAATGACATAAGAAGTGGATTTATCTGTCAGTTTATTGCTTTTCACTATGTTAGTTGCATTGCACAAAGGTATTAGCTATCCTATACATAAATGTTTTTATTTGTGATGACAGGAAACACAAATTCGCTATTGGATTAGAAGATGGCAAAATGAAAATAAAGACGTTGCCTCGAAAACAAAAAACTGGTCGACATACTTAATGCTCGGTGGTTCATACCTTAAGAGCCGTATCCTGGTGATTCGATAATCATCCTGAAATCGAGCTTCTTCGTTGACTTAGAATCGCCAGATTTATACTCAATTGAAGATTTATGGGGTACAATGGTGACGATGTAGTAGCAGAAAGGTGTTCCAGTGCCACGGAATAGAGACAACATCCACAACACCTATTCACTTTTATTGTATTTTGTTATTGGTATTTTCTTTTTTTTATAGTATTTTATGCTCCCTTTTAGTTTATGTTTCAAGAATGTTATCAGTACACTTTGTAGATTGAACGTTCTAGAAATAAAAGAAGCTTATTGCAAAAATATTTTATCACTCGAGAGGGTCGAGATTCCATTAATTAATTAGGTGTTTAATGCTTAAAAGAAACATCAGGCATGTCAAAATAATTAAATCTATGTAAAATCAATACCTCACTGTTATTATTTATTGCAAAAAAAAGTATAGTTTCAATGACACCGAACTATTCCATAGTTAAATGTGTGAATACTAAATGCGAATGAAAATTATTTCAATACTACTTATATGTTTAAAAAAGATTAAAGATTAAAAGTAACACATTTTCATTGCGTAGGTTTGAAAACATTCGCAGCAAAATAATCTATTTCTACTAAATATAATAATATTAATATAACAATAACACAATTTGTATCTACCACTACAAAATATGTAAAACACATCACGTTGTATTGATACGCAAACGTAAACGTAATATTTCCAATAATTTTTATATGTATTTATTGATATGCCGTTTGCATATCAAGTTACTCGAACAGTTCCAGTTTACCTAAAATTTTCTATTCAAAAGTAATTAAATACATGAATATTAAATGTATCTCTTTCTATGCTGGCAAACTCTGAGGTTATTAAATTTTATCACTGTACGTACTCACAAACAGATAGTCGACGGGAGGAGAGAATACTAGCATCGAGTGCCGGTCGGAGATGCATATTATTTAAAAACATTGTAAAACGCCTACCTTCTTAATAGCTGTTATAAAATGAGATTCCAAAAACAAACTGAATAAGAGCTTTGGAACGTTTGCAGCGTCAAATATATTTCCACATTTCTCTCGGTTAAGAATGTTTGCCATTTATGAAAATATTCTTATACTTTGAAAAAGATATCGTTCAACATCTACTGATGTAAGACGGGGGTAATTAAAATAATCTTTGAAGTTGCTGCACAACGCAAGAGCTAAATAGAATGAACTGCAGAGTCATGTATTGCCGAACGGCGGTCGCCACTAATATTAACTTCACCCATTCAGCAGTTTCATACGAACCTACTACACCGGATCTAGTTTTTAGAAAAATTAGAAATTAGACATTATTTGTAATGAATGTTGAACACGAATAAGTCGTCGTCTTTTTAATTCTGTTTGTTTATATAATATAATAATTATTTAAATAAACCATAATAAGGTTATTTTTAGATGTGATGTGTACATTTTGAATATAAGGTTTAAAGGTATGCATCTATACAAATAAGAAATTGCAACTCAATTTCTGTATTTAAATGGAAATATTTCAAATATTTGCAATATAATAATCTTCCAATGAATGTCGTTAACTAAGTTTTAATTGAGGACTAACCAAGCAAGAAAGCAGACCGGTTTTAAATACTTATTTCTTTTTCTAAACTCCCTAGCATGCTCCATTAGGTTCCTTGAACAAAATCAAAAAGTTTGCATGGGAGTTAGTGTACTTTGTACTTTACATGCGCTTTTTAGTAGAAAATTATTCGGAAAACAACGCAAACTGAAAGTTCTGTCGAACTGGTTAGCTCGCTAGCACAAAATTTAGTGTGCTGTATTAAAATTAACTTTTTAGTTTTTTTTCCCCATATAGGGAGAACCTGAATTTAATCTTGAAATTATTACAAGATAAAGCATTTGTCTTTTGTTTTTCCGATGGTACTTTGATATAACATTTCAATTAGCGGGAAATTTATTAATAATGTAGTTATTACATTTAAAATAATATATAATATCTATAATATTGTAAATAATTTAATATAGATGGTGAAATTTATATTTTGTGTAAAGCAAAAAACCTTTCCTTTGTAGTCTGTTTTTTTTTTTTTTTTGCTATCTGAAGGGTCTATAAGACGATAAATTCAATTACGACTGGAATTGCCCAGGTGTATGAGATGATGTGGGCAGGAGAAGAGCCACAGTCTTTTTGATACTTTTGTGTTTTAAAGGAAAATAATATATAATTCAATAGAACCCTCTACTCTAGCGATTTTCATCGATGTAACCCAATTTTCGATTTTCTAAAATGTTTAAAACATTTAAGAAGGATGATAGAGAAAAAAGGTGTATTTTTCTTTGAAAAACCCTTCTCACACTTTCTAAAGGAATATTAAGGCTGACACCTTGAACTCTGATTAAAAACAAAAAGGCGATAGTGAATATGTTATTGAGAAAAGATTGGTGAATTTATCATGAAAACAACAAGTGAAAGATGCTTTATTATCATTACATATAATATACGAAATATACAGAGGCTGTACTTATGGACATTAATATTTAGTTATGTAAAGGGGTTAGAAATCTTTTGCTAAGGTTTGAGATTATTGTTGCATCTTAGGGGCTTGACATTATATGTAGGGGTGGAGTTTGTTATTCGTTTACTACTCACATCTGCCTTGCAGTGCTTTTTTTGCGAGAATTGGGTTTTACAGAATCGATTTTTTGCTTCCTAAATCGATCTAGCACCCACAATGCGACGTCGTAAATGAGCTTGTTTTTTTTGTTCTTTTTGTTTTGCCTTGGCGCATGGATTGTAAACAGAAAACCTCCCTAAAAGCCATAGCTAGATCTAACAGAAGCTGCGACGGTATGTGCAAATTACAAGTGAATCTAGCTATAGTTGTCATTTTTTAGCGGAGTCTATAAACTACAAAAACACAACAATAAATCCATCTTACTTAACAAATAACTATTGAGACCCGAGTAAAGTACAACTCTAATTTCCATCTATTTATACAGACCAGAAGGAATTTTTCTAATATTATTTTCACGCTAGCATCATTGGAGTCATAAATCTTTAAGTGCACGGGGAGTAATTTGCAAATGTCTCAGACAGGCTCATCATCCCTCCAAATGTCAAACGGAAATGTATATGGCGGGATTTGTGCCGGGAACATATCTGCAGAAATAATTATGAATTTAACGAGGCACGATCTAAAAGCAGTAAGCTGTAGTTTGCAAAAATGCAAATTTAAAAATTATTAGATTATATTTCGCGCTCGAATCCTCCTCCGGAAGCCATTTCCTGAAAGTTAAATAGGTCATGTAGTAGTTACATTTTCAAGACTTTCTGTAAACTAGATGCTAACGCATGTTTCCCTTAATATTGTGTTCTGCATAATCTGCAGTTTCTTCTCGCGAACTTTTTAAAATTTTCTGCTTGTGTAGAACGTAACATAATAGTACACTGCGCGGCAAAACTATTGAATCAATTCATTATATTTAAAACGATTTGTTTTTTGAAGAAATGCTCGGATAAGTTAATTTTATCTTTTAAAAATAAACATTTTGCATCCATTTTAAATTTCCCCTGAACTTTTGGTTTTCAAGTAATGGCATAATCGACAAATTTATTAATAACAAAAAGTTAGATTTAAATGATGTTATTCAACAAATGAAATGATCGTTTCCTTCAGAGATGGGCTTTAGTTAAGTACTTTTAACGTTTCACTATTTTTTTTTTCAGTGATTGATTTAGTTATGACTGCAGTAATCAACTAGTCATGATTACTGTAGTCGTGACTAGATTAGTTGACTACTGTAGTCGTATTAGTCATGTAGTGGTTTTCGTCCTGACTAACCGATTGCCGAAGAATTATTCTCCACACTTACAGATGTTTTTAAACAAGTGCGGTAACCTATATACTGGGTGAAGTATAGCGTAAGAGTAGTTTCCGAAAGTGGAATTGCTTCTACAACCTTCTTACGTAGGTAAAATATACAGAGTAAGACCTTTGTCGATCATTATTCATTTCTCCAAGTGCTTTTTGACCCGTAAAATAAATTAAAGTAAAAATAATGGCAGGAATTAAATAAACCGCTACTGTATCCCACATACTACGCGCAATAAGATTCAATATTACATTAATAAATTAACTTTGTTTAAAGCATGACGCCGTATAATACGACTCACAATATACGTTTGCTAAAACGTAAAGTACAAGACCACTTCTAATGTTGTGTCTTACTCTGTATTATAGTCATGACCATGAGGCTAATTTAGCCACGATTATTTTTATGATTTTTTTTGGTCATGACTAATATAATCATGACTACCGTCTTGAGATTACTTTAGTAGTCATGACTCCTGTAGCGACTAAAAAAAATTACTAAATCAATCACCGAGAAAAGTAATCGATTAACGCTCATCTCTGGTTTTTTAAAGTCAAATGCCCGAAATGCTAATAAAAAAAAACAAAACAGTACAGTGTTCATTATCAAAAAGCTACATATTATTTCTTTTCGTTTATATCGAAATATCTATTTTTTTTTGATTTATTGACATGGTGCATTCATAGCAGAAAACAAAAGATATCCATAATTGGAAATGAGAACAAAAAATGTCAATGTTAAAAGTACTGAACGGAAATGGAAAGAAACTTAATTAAAAAATAAAACAAAGCCTACTTGGAAATATTTTGGTTGCAGAGAAAAACAATAGCGGGCATTAAATTAAAATGAACATTTGCAAGAGTAAATAAGTGAATCGCCGTAAGCGACGGTAAAAGAATGTAAGCGTATACAGCACGATAAATTCGGTTACTTCCATTTGTTTATCGCAAAACCCTCCAAACATCTCATTGGGCTTCATTTTCAAAATCCGAAAATTGTTCGCCACGATACCTCCTGCGGATTTTAATAAAGAAGCAGAACGCGGTATGAGATGCAAGAATGAAGGGGGAATATACAACTAAAAGTAAATGTCTTTGCTGGGAAAGCCACTTTTGATTTTAGGGCTTAACGTCTTAGCTCGTGCTTGTTCAGATGTGCCAGGCGAGATGGTTTCAAATGTGAAGGTAATTTAACGTCATAATAGATATTTGTGAAAAAATGTATATAGGAACTTTGTACGTAGTCAAGATGATGAATTTGCTTTTTCGATGCTATCGCTAGAAGATAGATGAAAGTTTTGCTAAAATCACTGCTGCGAAATTGATTTTTTACGAATATTTTCCTCTTATTGAATTCGCAACTTCATTTGAATCGCAACTAACTTATAAACTATAGATTCAAATTTTACAGCAGATCCAAGTATAATGAGCATAAAACATCTAAGACAATTACGACATTTTATAAGCAGCAAACGTGGTTCCTAGAGTTAGGATTTTATATAAAAAACATATTTCTAATTATTAAGAACATAAATCCAATATTGAGAACATGTCTTTCATACTTTAGATTTAATAAATTTAGAAATATTAACACAGGCCTGCGAAAAATTTGTAATGGGGCACAACATACGCAGTTTAATTATCATAGTTTTTATTTTATAAAACTAAAAATAATTTTCTGGTGTTTATTAAAAGCTGCCACTATTTGTCGAGCCTCGCTAATACTATAGCATTATTAGGTGAAATATCGACGAGTAATCCCTATATTTGGAATAATCGGTAAATCGGGGGAAATCGCGACGAGCGACTGTTGATAAAATGTGTTAAAACAAATATTTTCCGTAATTTTCGGATTAACGATTAAAGCTTTTGGGTCGCCCTAGAAACGATTCATGTAATCATTGCATTATGGTGGCATAAATAAATTGTGTGTTCTCTGAATATTTTGTTGTTTATATCGGCATGTAGAATATTGAGGGTGTCAAAATCGTTAAAATTGTATTGAGTCTTTTTGGTAGATTCTTATTTGTGAAGTGACATTCTATACACGGCTTGTGAAGCAGAAGGATAGATAGAACAACATTTAAATAAGGAACAGATTTTAGTTCTTTAGTAAATCTACAATAGACGTATCCATTGTTTCCGATTCATTAATTTTTCACGCGTTTGTAAGTCAACAATCCTTTAACGTCGTTCCTTTCATAGAAAATTATGGCCAAGTCTCTGCAAACAGTTTCTCATGTCATACCTTTGGATAAAAGTGTAGTTTCCATTTTTTTGTTCGGCGTCGGTCCTTTTTTATCGATGTTCTGATCGTGACGTTTATTGAGGCAGATCATTAATTACGGAATGTACAGGTTAACTTTGCCCAACAGAGTGGTGTGTGTTATGTTCAATAATTAAGTTTATTTCTTGTGGTTTTAATAAACGAATCATTCCGTTATTTTTGATAATTATTTATGCACTGATGTGAGTTGATAACGAGTTGAAACCAGAATAGAGCATAGTCGAACATACCGAAGAATACTAAATATTTTAGATGTTTATACCGATTACTTTGAATAATAAGAAAAATACTAAAACGTGTCCAATATTCAATAGTCAAAGGGATAAAGCTGACGTTACCGTGTAAATATCCGATATGTTACTTGACCTTTATAACTAATCAACCCATTATATTAGGCATCTCCGAATTTTATGTGAGGGAACAGAATATGCGATGTTGATATAGAACTACTTTCAACGTAATTAACAAATTCGTTTTTTACTTCAGAAATTTAATAATTCGTTGATCCACCACGTGTTTTTATAACAGCTTTTACCCTTTTCGGCGTATTTTTGAACAGAAAAAATATGCAACTGTAAACTCCATAAAAAACTAGCAGATTGTGTTGTTCAAACGGTTCTTAGACTGTTTCCTCTGACCGATCATTTGCCCATGGAGTAAAATAATTGTCTGTATTTCAGGCTACATCTTTGATATTGTTGTTATTATTACAGGCTAATATTAATAAGTATACATATATAAGAAATATTTCTAGATAAGGATTTTGTAACAAAAAACTAGTTTGATCCCTTTTGTACCTTCAACCTTATTAAGTCTGAAAGCGTTTCGTACAATTACAGAAAATAAAAGTCAGAGTCCAATTTGGTCGGAATATTTGAATAATTCTCAATCTTAAGCTTTGGCTAGAATCCCATGAGGGAAATAAGAATTTAAAAGACAGCTAATTATTCTTACTTAACCTCGACTAAATTCGCAGTATATTTTCTTGCCGTCCTTTTGCACATCTTCATATGGAATGGAGCTTTTCACGTACCTAACTAACGTTGTATAAACTGCTCTTATTTTTTCTCGTCTAAAAATAGGAATTATAAGCTAATAAACCAGCACTTTGTACGCACGAGGAATCGTTTATTGGTCATTATTTTATTCCTTTTATTTAAAAGCACTTTCTGCGCGGGAAGCTTTGGAAAACTCGTATCTGTGTATCTGTAGTGAAGCTGAGGAAAGCAATTGAAAAGTTTACTTTAGGGGTGAATAATATGTTAACCTTACGTAGATTTGCCAGACGTCAGATAATAAACTTCTCCCATTACAAAATGTTAATTTTAACTTGTTACGCAAATATGCCAAAACAATCATTTTCAAAATTGGGTTTGTAGGTTAACGCATTTATATCGTACAAATTCGAGAATTTTGTTGTTTTAGTTAGTAAAACAAAAAAAAAACATATTTCAAATAATAATAATAATAAGATAGGGATGAGGTTTTGAAGAGAAAAATGCGCAACCCTCCATATTAAGCAAGTTAAGGGATTACGGACGCAGAACACAACGCGGTGGCAAAATAAAAAATTATAAGCTAATAAGCCGAATACTGCCGTCATTGACTACAAAGGATTTCGAAATGTCGTGTATTACGTGCTAAAAAACCCAGAGATTTAGAACCCCCACTGATAATGTTATGAATATAGTAATTGAAAGTTCGTTTGATATAATAGGTTATTCCAAGATTTTTGACTGAATTACATCGTCCAAACTATATCATTAATCAACTTAGTCCAATTATAGAGTGATTCAAGATTCTGCAGCAATAATCTGCAGACATCAAATGTTTTTACAGATCTATAAATTTTTAAATCATCAGCAAATGTCTTAAATGTTTCAGGCGAGAAACATTCAACAATATGAACATTAAGAATATCAAGGGACCTAAAATTGATCTCTGAGTGACCCGACTTGTGCTTTGATATGTACGAACCTAAAACCACGATACTCCACACAGTTGTCCCTGCCGGTAAGATAAGACTTTGGTAATTCCATAATGTTCTGAGAAAGACCAAACTTATGCTGAACCTGGTCAAAAATCTTCGAAAAGTGAAGATCATATAAACCTGAACCCGTCAATCAAATGATTCAGAAACATACAGAAAGCTTAATAACCGTAGATCTACCTTTGACGAAACCGGTCTGCGGTCTGAAAGACGCTAATACCCTTGGTTGCATGACTATAAAGTTCAAAAACTTTTGATATATTGGAAACGATGAATAATATAGCAACTGCGTTTCATTTTATTTTCTAGTGTTTTGATAAGCAAGTGACAGTTGTGTCGTTAACGTTATTGATTTAAAAGTTAAGAGGAGAATTTGACAACCTCTTTTAATTAAGAGGGTAAAGGAATTTCTTTTAATGAAGTTTCATTTGAGATACGATAAAATGAAATGAAAACGTATAACAATACCAAAAATTTTAACATTTCCGCTGTTAACTACTGGCATCCGTGCGGTGTTGTGGTTCGTTACAATTTTCTACGAAACGTCTCAACGGGTTGATATATAAGTTCTCATCTACCTCTTGCTATTTCTGGTCTGGAATTGCCGGAAAACCTCTTTATTCTTTCACTGTAGTCGTTTTTCTTTTTTTCCAAGTTCCTTAAGTGCGGTGCATTATGAAATTGCCGTTAGCAATTGTTTTAATTGAAGTTGAGTATATATTTTTTTACATTCTTGAGGTTTATGCGCATAGAAAATTATTATTACTATTTAGTTATTCCTGTACATAATTTAGCATTATGGAAATACGGAATTCACAAATTGTAGATATTATGGCTATATATACACATTGCGAATTTCTCTTGAAACGTTTCCATGTTATTCCTTTACTATAAACTTGCCCATCAGTGCCAGTTAGTCGTTATTGCGACGGTTTTTCCCTTGTATAATAATGTTGGCGTAACAACAATATCAGCATATGCCAGGCGAATGCTAGTTAACTTGACATAACATCCATGACTGAACACCACTGCAAAAATAAGGAGCAAAAGGTACAACAAAGAAGCGCCTGAAAATCAGATACCTACACGTATGTATTCACATATCAGGCAGATCTATCTTTAGAAAGGCCTTACTAACAGAACGAGACTCTAGAAAAAGGCTACCTAATGGTATTACAGAAACAAGCTTGTTATAGCAAGATACATACATAAACAACATTTATTGGGCTTTTTCCAGGTATACTCCCATTGCGATATGTTTTCTTCGTTATTTTTTTCCATTTCATTGGTTTGGTGTTGTTGTATTTTTGTATTCCGGAAAAAAATGTTTATACGATTTTCTGTTTGATGCTAACAACTAAGTAGTTGCTTGTTAAAAATAAGTGTTTACAGGAAATGGTGTATTCATGGTATACATTAATAAAGATTTATTTTGGAGTAACTGAAATTGGTACACTTTCAGTTTAACTGAAACAGTGGTAGACCACTAAGCAAATTGTAAAGAGTTCTTTGGGAAGATTAAGTGCAGAGAGAAAAAATCCTTTAAAGATAATTCCGATAATATTGTAAGTAAACATTTTTGTTATTCACTATTACACAGATTCAAACAAGTTAACTAGAGGCCGATGCCTTCCGCCATTTGGCGAAAGCTGTTGGAGGATACAATCGAAACATGTGTAGTTCAAGGTAAATAAAATGTTACAACTAACGTCTTAGAGGTTCCGAAGTAAAGGTCCCTAATTGTTGAGAGCTCGGTTTCTAAAACAAAATTCCTTTTTCTGGCCTATTATTTTTGGACCGTGGGTCGATATGGGCAGCGCATATGTGCTAAAATGGGGAATGTAGACTCAGGCGTTTTCCGTCCTTACCCGCAAGGAGGGTAGAATGCCCGGATCCATCTGAGCAAACGACCGTCGGACAGATCTGGGACACGGGAAGTGATACTATTTTAGGAGGCTGTTGTGAGCGTGCTCTGCTAAAGTGTCCTCTGCCGGAATGACAGCAGCCAGTTCTTTCTGGTCGGTAAATGCGCCATGGTTTGTGGGGGTTCGTCCGAGTATACCAGGACCGGATAAACGGGTTAAGCACGGCCCTCAGCGAACTGAGGTAGCAAGCGTTTTGTGTTTAATTTTGAGCATATACCCGATTCTGTGCTACCAGCCTGCCTCTTGCTGCACGACGTTGAATAAAGCATTTTCATGGAAAATTTAAAAAATACAGTTGCTTTATTCACTTCATTTAGCGAATTACGAAGTATTGCACATTTATGGGTTCATTCAGCTAAAAATATGTTAATTCAATACCTTAGCGAGTATGTGAAACTTTTCTTGTAACTTAATAGAACACACTAGTTGCAGTTCTTTGTTAAACCAAATCAATATTTGTGTTGGTTGTGCTTCAAAACATTCAGAACAATCATGAAATTCGAAATTCGGATTGATATATCATTTTTTTGTAACATACATTCATATTTACACAATCAGCGTTTGTATCTGATACTTATTTCTTGATGCACACGTGTTCACTTTTGATTCTACACATGCATTTTTTTTTTGCTTCTACCAACATTCTAATGTAGGTTGGCTGAATATTCGTTTCAAGTTGATCCAATTCAAGAGGTTTAATCAATTGGATGCTGTTGTCTTAAACCATATGGAGTGTTAAGTATATTTAACAATCAAATTAGTTGAGTTAATCAATTTTTTCTCTCAGTGTGGAAAAGTAATAAGGTAGCTGATGTAGAGGCGGACGCTTTCAAGAGAAGGGACTCGATGCTAAGAACACTGCCGAGAGGTAGATCCTCGTCTTGGCCTGAAGGAAGTGGATCAGGTTTGGGAATAACGGAAACCAAGAGCAAATACAAATTGAAGCGGCGAAGCAGCTTACGAAAAGACCTACAAATAAGACACTGTAGAGTAAGTCTAGTACAGACAAGGAGATTGTTACTTCAAATGAGATGGAGGGGTTGAGGGTTATGATCGAGGAATTAAACGGGGGAACTTTCGCTGGAGAACTTACCGTGGATAGCGGAAATGATGCCAAGGAGATGGATAGATTTGGAGAGACGCATTACAGGTTTTCAGAAAGGGTTGGAAGTCCAACATGTGGTAGTGTGTTTGTAGACAGATCTAATGGAGATAGCAGAAGATCCGGGAGACACTAGGGAAGTGTGCATAAGCAACGAAGAAGAATGCATCGTGAGAGTGTATATAAGACTAAAATAGCAGCGGCAAATTCAATGAAAGTAAAGGACAATGGGACAAAAAAGGGAATAATGAAGACTTTATATCGAGACACGCAGAAATCGCTGATATAATAGAAGGGAAATTGGAGGAAGATCGGATAGAGTTTTTGCGGGAAGAAATAACGACAAGTACAAGTAAACGAAGTAAGGACAACAAAATCAAATATTCATATTTAATATCTTTTTCAGTCGACGATAAATAGACAAATGATATCATCATGCCCTACGGCATATTTTTAAGGTGGAAAAAAGAGCATAATACCAAAATGATCGCTATAGCTATACTTAAAGGCCTAGACAGAGGATATACAAGAAAAATAATAGAGTATGTGTTTAGACACAACAGGACAGACAATATAGGGTAATACAGTAAATAAAAAAGTAAATCTATAGAGAGGACACCAGTAATCAAGCGAAAGAAGGAACTTGCTCCGAGCTGCTGAAATCTGTGAAACAAGGAGTAGACATAAATAAAATTGGGGTAAGATTACAAGAATAAGGAAATCTAGCAAGGATGATTTTGTGGTAACGATGGAGGATGCAGGACAAGCGGATATTTTAAAAGAAGAGGTCCTAACAAATTTTACAGAAGCTAAAGTAGATGTGCGAGGACCAGAAACTATTTTATTTATACATGGTATAGACACAATCGCAAGAGGAGATAAAGGAGGTTATAAAGACAGAGGTGGATGTGGGCGAGGGACAAGTTAAAATCGGCCCAGTCACACCTGCAAAATTTGAAAATATAGTGGCAACTGTGACATTGTCAAAAAAGTCTGCAGCTATGCTAATTAAAGAGGCAACATTAAAACAGGATGGGTGCAATTTCGAATTATGGACATAGTGTTATGGAATGCAAGGGGAAAATGGAAGACTGCTTAAATTGTTGGGAGAAGGGTCATCGGGCAAAAGAATACCAGAAGCCTTCTTTTTATGTTAAATGTTAAAGTAAAGATCACAGAGCGGATCAGACAAGGTGCAAGTGGCGTCAGGAGGAGATTGCACAGTAGTAGGTGGCGTAATCATTAATTGATTAGCCTAAAGATACTACAGACTTCATGAAGTCGAATTGTAGCCATGACATAGCTTATGCAGTTCCAATCAGAGGAGAGTATACGCAATAATTACTGGCGAACCCAACAAAAATCGGGTACAAGAAAAGAGCTGGAGATTGAGGCACATTAAGATAGGCGTAGAGTAAAAGCCCGAGCTCTCTAATCCTCTGTAATAGTGAGAATCGTAAGACAGCTTACGGTTCGTGAAGATATATTCCAAGAGGACGGTTTTAGGGCGGTGAGGGCGGCTCAGGTCACTTATCCTGTCGACCGGCTATACCCGGAAGGAAAAACAAAGAAAGCAAGTACTAAATTCTTCATAATCCTTTATCTGAAAAATTAAGTTGGCGTAAGTGGCGTTCAAACCGTGTAATAGATTACAAAATTTACTTTATAATTCAAAGGATTAATTAGACAGTTAAAAAAAAATAGGAATTTATGTGGCGATTGTAGAGGAGTATGCATAGGTTAGACAGGTAGAAGTTTTTAAAATCATACGGATCCTATAACTATTAACACTTCATATGTAATTCCAATATTTTTTTCTGTGTAGCAGTGATGTGTTAGAATGCCTTAATTTTCAATATACTCTCAATTAAACATTCATGACTTTTAGCTTGTAAAGTATTTGATGTACACGTTTCTAAATAATCCTTTGAAGGTAGTAGATTGACTACTCCCTTAATCTAAATCTAAAATATGTATGTGCCTACATTAGGTAGGCGCAATATTTATTATTTAAAATAGAGGTGTACGGTAACTGAAAGCAGGCGACCTTATAAACAGATTCCTGTTACTATACTAATACCGCTAGAATTGAGAAAGGTACCTGAGAGTGAGGGCTAACCGAGGATAGAAACGAATACCAAGCCTTGGAGAGCACTATACTATATTTCAAAGGGAAATCTATGAAATAATAGAAGGGAACCTTCACTATCGCACAGGTATATAACAACAAGACAAGTAAATTATCGTGAGTAGGTACTGACAATAATGATAACAACGGTACCCTTGACGGCCTTTGTTATATGTAATTAAAAGAAAATTAAATTAATAATTAAGACGAGTAAGTAGTATTCTGATTAAAGCTTTTCATTGGTTAATAGCTTGAATTAAGTAACTTCAAAATTAACAGGACGTTAAATTAGCAAACCTGTATGTTCTTCTAACTGTGCAGTTTTTTAATTATGCGCAATAGTCTGTTATAGCTCTTTACTATTCGTACAACGGTAATTGGCAAGTGTCTACCATCCTTTTGTTGAGAAAACATGTCTACAAGGAGTCGATATAACAATAAAAATATATCACATCATAATTTCTGTTAAAACACTTTTGAGTTGTTTCCATGGCTGTATTATAATGTAAGTATGGAGTTAATGGGTAAAAGAAGGTTCAGAAATAAAAAGCTACACAGTAAATATATTCGCTCAACATTCAATTTGGTACATTTTTCCGATTTGTCCGATGTTACATCGCCTATTTTTCCGGAAACTTTGACGTAACTCATTGTATACACATGTTCGACGATAGGTGGTAGAAACATTCTGCACAAGTGGATATTGGAGGTCTTTTAAAGTTTTGTATCATAAGCAGCTGGTGACTTATTCATTTGAGGTATTACGCGGCTACATTATTCTAAGGTAAACATTCATCATAATGTTTTATGCAAGAGTTACTAAGTCGGCAGTGAAATTCCGTGTAAGTACTCGAGTTTTATTAAAGCACGCTTGTAATTTAACATGCCATGAAACCGCTGTTAATTTTTTCTATTATTAAATAACTTTAAACTTGTACACCATCTAAAATTTCTTTATATTAAAAAACTTTCAAACAACAAGATTCACCCCTATTGTAAAACTTATACGCGGCATTCCGTTGAAAACTATTTTAAATAACTTTTGACTTACAAAAACATGGTGTTAAATCTAAAGCTTGATTTAAACTAACCTATGTAGTATCTAACGTTTTTGCGTAATTCTTCCTGTTAGTTTGACAATCATTTGCATCAAAATATACTTATTCAGCAAATGGTAGCCTAAATTTATTGCATTATCGGTTTATAAATGAAGGGGTTGAATCTAACAAAGAACGCTGTTGTTTTAGGTGATTTATGCTCTGTAAATAATTAGCTATTAGGGTTACAGCTTAAGGACCAAAATTTGTAGCGAAGGTAATAAATTTAATGTAGTTTCTGTGGGGTAGAACAATACACGTCCGACAAGTTGGGTAGATACACTCGATTTGCAAAGATTTTACAGGGAAACGTCATAAACCTGAATAAATTTGGTGCACTGGGTTAATTGGTTTGTTCCAGAATTTATAACTAATTTTACTCTTAAAGAAGGGCATGTTTACAGAAAGTTCGCTCTATTAGAAAGAAAAATAGTTGATTATAGATCGGTTTTATCAATTAAATATCTTATAAAATATTATGCGAATGGTAGAAAATGTTTATTCAGTCTTGTAACCAATAGATTCTAGAAACACAGTCGGGGTGCTGGCACCTTTGCTGCGCCAGTTGCTAAATTGAGTATAGAACCTACACTATCCTTTTTTTTTATCTAAATCCTAAACTTGATAAACTAAAAGATTATAAAAAATCCCCAAACATTGGGAAGCAAAATAGTTTCCTAAATGTTTAAATGAATATATGAGAAGTTGAAAGTTTCAAAACTTGAACATGTTGAACATTGTTTTTTTTTTCTTGAATATTTTAAAAATACAATTGAAGAATCGCTTATGAATTTTTTTCTTTGTTTTATTAATTGCGGATACTAAAGGTTTGTAGTTAATTCTTCTATTTGCTCAACTTAGTTATATTTTCAAATTCTCGCAAATTATCATCGATTGTTGACTAGGTGCGGCTTGAGCTTCCAATCGTACTGTAAAACTTAGAAAACACCTTATTTGTATTAGGGAAAGTATTTTTATAATAAAGTCATTTTAGTTGCAACTTACTGAACAGTATTCGCGTGAAAGTACATTTATACTTTGCAAAAAGGTTTCAGCGCAGTATTACGCTTTGATGGACGCATTTAATTGCAATTCCTTTTCCTCTATCCAATAGCATTCTCCTGTAAAAAACATAATCCAGCTTTTATAGAACCTTCCTTGGTTTTCATTGTATTAAATTTGTGTTTACAGGTTTCGTTTGTTTGGAAAGAAATTTACGAAGGTTATGAACGAATTTTGTTTTTTTTTAATTGATTAGTAAGCCTGCAGAAACGAGTACACTTTCCGTGAGCTTCACTCGTGTTTTGTCGATTCTCGGGGAAACCAGTAGGCAACACGAACCCATTCTCATAAACGAATAAACACGAGTCTGTCTAGTTTCTGCTAATTTCGTGAAGTCCAACTCGTTTCTGCAGGCTTATTGATTAGAGTTGAGGAATTAATGTATACAAGCAGACATTTGATTTGGAAACGTCGTCGTAGTAATTGTTGCATTTCAAGAAAACTGAAATAGAAAATATCGACTGCAGATTCAAACAAGCTTGGTGTACGATTTAATACATGAAGTGGATTCACGAAGTTGTAATTGAATTTTGGGATTGAGTGGAAATACATGTGCATGTAATTATATAGTGTATTAGTGCGAGTGCTTATAGAAGATGTAATTGCATTTAATCCTATAAAGATTGAGATAAAAAATATCTTTTCAACTCAGGAATAATTGTTGTTAGCGTTCGAAGATTTGCTACGAATGGAACTTGCATTCGCAGTTACATGGCAAGATGAATTGGATACTACTGGTTGGTTTTCTGTATAGAGTTTTGCACGTTGAGATACAAAAATAGTAGCATATTGGGAGAACGATTTGATATACAACGTGAGGATTGTAGGATTCAAATGCGAGCGGTTGGATGAGAACTACAGCTAGAGTTTTTCAAGGACCAAGTGGCTCTTCTCTATAGTTTCAGCATCTGTAAGACCGTTGGCGGTAGCTGAAGTATCATCAGCATACATCATAATGAAGAAATCTATTTAAAAAAGACTGATTCCAAAAGGGATCTCTGAACAACACCCAAAGTAACTGGTAAACAGCAAGATGAATGACTTCTCTGGCTTTTCTGGAGTTTAATTTGCACAAATTGTGAACGATTTTGAAAGTAAGAGGAAAGCCATGTTCCTAATTCCACACATCTCTAGCGCAATCAAAAGCTCTAGTAAGGTCACAAAATACTTTAAGAGAGTAATGTTTTTTATTAATAAGTGTCAACATGCAGTTATAAAACTGATACACGCCAGAAATGGTGGATTTATCTGCTCTAAAGCCATGTTGAGATAAGCGAATGAAGTGACACCTTTCCAAAAACGACTCAAATCTACGC
This sequence comes from Oryctes borbonicus, assembly GCA_902654985.2. Taxonomy (NCBI): domain Eukaryota; kingdom Metazoa; phylum Arthropoda; class Insecta; order Coleoptera; family Scarabaeidae; genus Oryctes; species Oryctes borbonicus. The sequence goes on from LR736929.1 coordinate 480,007, forward strand.
AACTTAGCATATTCAAATAACCGTGCAAAGACAGACGACACAGATACCGGATGGTAGTTCTCAATAGATTTTTGGTTACCGTTTTTGAAATACTTAAGATAATTGGACATCTTTGCGAAAATCCTATAATAGAAGTGACACCTGTATAAATATTCTAGAAACCTTGAATGTTTTACCAAAGGGGGGAGAAAAATTTACGAATAATAGCTCTAAGGGAAAAGCCATATATTTATATTCCGTATTCAGCGAACCGTAGGTTTATGAATATACCCGATGATTGGGAGACACCCGCTCGAGATACATGGACGCTTACCATTTGATCTTAATAGAATTAACAACCAATTCGTGAAAATTTAAAGCCGACGCTGACATCTGCTTTATAATATGTCTATAATTTACGTCTTAAACCCAACGGCAAATCGTTCTCATCATCCTTGCTAATATTAATATATACAGACACATATACGTATTCACGTGTGAGTTATATATGTAATTGCTCAAACGTGGATTCTGATTATCATTTCAATAGGAGATTGCTTGTGGTTTACATAATTAGAGCACACTGCGATTCAAAGCAATTGCCGCGTGTTGAGTCTTAGATTAGATATTCATTTTTCTTTTTCTTATTTATTACCTCTTGTATTATAAATTCAAGTAGTTGAAAAATTAATTTTATTAATCGTAGTTATTGACAGTTATTACGGTACCAAAAACACCTCATTGCTTAGTTGTGCAATTTCTGTAATTCATTCATATTAGTATATTGCCTTTGCTTATCAGAATCTTGGAAACGGCAATAAGCATGCCGAAATAATGGGTGGATCAAGTCAATTTTCAAAAATGCTACCATCAAATTCAATGCACTTGTTTGCTCTTTTATCGATGTTGTGGATTGCACGTTTGGATTATTTTTTATGACTGGATCCGCATTCTCTTGTGTCTACTCTTATGGCGTACAGCAATGATCCATCCCTAAAGAAAAGAGTCGATTGTTTTTATGGTCCGACCAATCTATTCAATCAATCCACAATTTTGTTCTGATAAAGCGAAGTGGGACATGTTGGAAGTACAATCGCTGCGACACCAAGCAGTTATGGTAATTCGATGATGGAATATCTATAGGGTTTTTTCTGACCGTCGCTACTTATGGTGACAATTGCATTGAGCTTCGTTACTAGATGAAATGTATTTAATTGATCTTGGGTTTTGACGAATCTATTTACGAAGCTGAAGTGTTGAGGCGATCTTTTTAAACCATTTTTCTTAAGCGTATTAGAAACAATTTTCGGTGATAATCTGAGTTGATTTCTCTTTTCATTTCGTACACCATGTCTTTCTCTTTTAGAAAGAACCCTTGCGCTTGGACATACATCAGCCTCCTGAACAATGGTAAAAAATCTTGGAAAAGTTTTTTAGAAAACAATCTACAGAAAACATTTTTCCTTTTTCTTTGATTTTTTTTGTGTTGATTCGTTTATATCCACCGGAGATTTAACCACTTCTTCACATGCCATATCATTAACATCATCATAGTTTAAATCCAAATTATTCAAAACATTTAAAAAACCATCAATATCTACGCTACTAGTTCTATCAGGAGGTCGATTTTTCCGTATACCGATCACAGATGCTCCGGCACTCTATCCTACGACAAAACAAATTTCCACTTTAAAAACATTTGTTTTGCTGTTTGTTGATTTGCCTTGTGTTTTTTTTGGTTATTTTTAACTGTATATGGACAGCACGATTGCGTATTTAAGGAGAACAGCTACTATCATTAAAGAGGGAATTGGGAAGCAAAGGTTAGAGTGCTAATAATTTCTAAGGAAACTTTTTATTACTCATTTGTACGAGTATATATTTACAAAGGAAGCTGATGTAGATTCACAATTTGCATCTCTCTTTAAACCTTAAATATATAATATCGTTTCAGTCACTACCTTCTGTGCTCGATATTTTAATATCTTCACTTTATCTAGCACTTCAAGTAATATGATTCCTTCGACGGCGTCTCGCTACAAAGCGTAGACTGCAGTTGAAATTTAATATCACTACTGTGTGTATTTAGATAATGTGTAATCGACTGCAAATGTCACAGTCATTTGTTGAAAAGCTGCCTTACGTGCACTTTTTATATTGAAGTGGGAACAAGCTTGCTGCAGTTCCCCAGGTGTCAAGCAATAATACATCTCGGAGTATTGTCACGTGCTGCAAAGAATTTTGTTCCTTAGATTCAATCTATGAAATATTCTTATCACATAGATATACTTGAATGAATTCACGTTGTTACATATTTATATCCCCGAAAAAAACTATTCGAAATTTTATCTTTATCAAACAAAATGCATAAATCTGGACTATTTTAATTTACTATTGAGAAATATCAATAGATGAAGTGAGTAATTATCACCCAAGGAATTTTCCAGATCGCAAAGTGATAATTGAAATTATTCCCATTTCTTCGGAGTATAACGACGTCTATTTTGCATTCCACTTCAGATAATCGCAGTTCATTTCGTCCCTTTGACACTTTTATAAACGAGTCATTATTGAGATTTACAGAGCCCTAACTTAAATCCTTATTTATTGATTTTGGGTAACTCCTTAGTAAATCAACAGAATCCTATTTAATATAATAAATCTTTGGATTTAACTGCTATTAATCTTGGAACTTGTAGGAAATTGTTAGGAGTTTTAAGAACGTATAGGGCGATTTCTTCAAATGCTTAAATATGTTCACATTGTATGGAATAATGCTTCTACAAGCCTCTATAATTCGTCGTATGGAAAAGTTGTTTGGCGAGATATTAGAACTGTTTTGGGTTATGCCGAAAATTTTTTTTTGTCAGTTTTAACGTATGAAGTAACATACTACAGCATCAGTAGGAAAATTATTCCGTACAATATACTCGTTGGATACGTTAAATTACAAATAAAGTTTTTTCCTATATTGTCACATTGCATTCTTTTGAACTGTAACTGTGTCAACTACTTGTTAAACGTTAAACATGTTAAACATATATATGTGTCGCCTCCCTCCCTCCCCAGGACCATGACAAGAATTTAGTTCTCTTCCAATCTTAAATTTATCGACAAACACGCAGCCTTCTATTATTAAAAGGCTGGAACATTTTCTCATTGAAAAAGATAACATTAGTACAAACTTTATTTCCATGATTTTAAAAATACATTTGCAAACTAGACTCTCCTTTGTTTATGCTTGTCAAATGTTATTTTTGTTTTTGAATGATCGACGAATCAAAGTGCGCGAAATAGTTGAGGCCACAGGCATATCGCGAGGTACATGTTTTCAACTTTCCACGAAAAATTGAAAAAATCTTGCCAAGATAGGTGTCGTGTTTACCGCCTTTTCCATTAAGACTATGCACGAGTGAGATTTGAAAAATGGCTCATGTCGAACGAGGAAGTCATCGCCCAAACAGATGCCTATTTTGAGGACCTTCTGAAATCCTCCTTTTTGGCTTAAAACGCTGGAGAAGCACTTGGAAAGGTGTATAGAGTTGAATATTGAAAAATAAATACAAATCTACAGGAAATATTTTGTTTTTCTATCTTTTTTAAGAATTCATTGAACGACCATCATATGTTCTGTTGTAGATCTACAAAGATTATTTTATGAATAATTGTCACAATTGACCGCTAATATTAAAGTTAAACTAATACCATATGTATCACTTTGCGCGTTTTTTTTATGGTATTAAACGTTTTATTGTACATAAATAAAACTGAGATCTTTAGTATTTTCCTTGGCCAATTTGGTATAAATGGGAAAATAAAACTTAAGAGTTTAAGCGTAGCGGCCTAATTTCTTTGATTACTATATGTTAAGTCTAACGTTTCAATGGACTAAAGCCCTCTTCTTCAAGAGAAAAGAAGTTGTCTAGAAAATCATAACAATATTAGGACACTCTTATCTATTATAATTTTTCCAAATGGTAACTTTTTATTTTTGTCTTTTCTCTATGCTTATCAACAGCTTAATTACTTTAATTAATCTAATTTTTGTTTTTAGTTATGACCTGTATCTAATGTTTTTTAAGAGCAGTGATATTGCTAGGATATTTATGTCCATTTAGTCTTTCCTTTAAACATTGTTTTGTCTGGCATATATATACGTTTTCACATTGCAGCCATGGTATTTGATATACGATGTTATCTTGTTTTTGTATTGGTATTTTGGCTTTCAGTTTTTTGTGTAATTTACCGAGGTTGTTACATGTTATGTCTGTTTGTGTGGGAGTAAGATACTTTTAATTCTTTTTGACATGATTAACATACGGGATTGAAACGTATTTTTGTGTTTGTCCTAAGTTGTTTTCTCTCCTTAATTTTTTTTTGTATTATGCTGTTTGTGCACTTTTCGCTTCATTATTTTGTTAACATAATTTGCCCGGTAATTATTTTTTTGCAATGTTAATTTAATTTTATTTGATATGTTATGTCTGTAATTAGGACTTGTTACATTAATAGCTCGATCAACTAGTGCGATGATTATGACAGAATGGTTGGATTGAGGATTATTCTGAAGCAATTGGTTTAAAGTTTAAAGGATTCTAGGACAAAATGCAATCAATGTTAAATGATATATATGACCATATGAACAAATAGAGAAATCATAATATTATTTCAGAAACCACTGCAATTTGATTTCAAGAAATACAGGAAAAAATAAATTCTAAAATTAAAAATTAAGATTAAAGAAAGATAAGTGGCATAACAACAGCATTAGAGAACAATAGCATAATTAATTTCTTACTTAGCTTTAATTAAAACAGAAAACCAAATATTTACTCAATGTTATACCAAACCGACGCTATCAGGGAGATACGTAAATTATAACTAGGGCGCAATAAGTCGATTGCCTAGCAGTAGCGTTACTGTACTGGGTTAACCGACATCAACGTGAGAAGAAGAGAATTTATGAAAACGCAAACGTAATATAGTAAACAACTTACTGAATATGCTTAGATGTACGTTTCTGCTATGGTCTCTTTGAGACAGTCTTTGAATTTGTATAACGGATCCTCCGCAACACTATTGTTAAAAAGATGTTGTCTTCTAGATTGTTAAAATCTAGAAAAATCGATATTTTTACGTAAAATAGTATTAAATTTTTCTCTGACTGAAACACTTTTTTCGTAATCTAACGTATGTAGCACTGTTTGTACGTGATCAACAATTTCACACGAATCCCGTAAGCACAACGAAGTGTTTTGCAATTTTTTTTATTGCGTCGGCTACTGGAACGTCATTGTGGTTAATAGTTTTTAAATCTGCTGCAACTTCAGGATTTTTGAATTGCATTTGACTTAGCTTAATTGCAGCTGTTTCTTTAGAGTCCACTTGTAAAATCACTAATTTGATCTTTTCAAAATGTTGAAAATAATAGAATGCTGCTTCTATGTGGTGGCGGTTCCGGTATGTCAGGACACTGTGAACGAAATAGCCGAATACGTTTCGGTGATTTAAGAAAAACTGCTTTCGTTTGTGCTATTAGTTAATCCATATCGGGATAACATTTTCGTATAGTGTCTGCTACAAGGTGAAGCATGAAGCAGACATGTTATGTGCAACAAAGTGGGCTGAAAAACTTTGAATAATTGACCTCTGCAAAGCACACCGCAGCAGCATCGATAACCATCATTAACACTTGCTTTCGTGAAATTTTGAAGTTGACTAGTGTTCTAACTAATACATTATGAACAGCTTCGGCAGTATATCCTTGCTGTCTTTTACAGGCTAGCAAATAATGGTGTGACGGTCCTTTCAAAGTCATTGTCCGTGCTACAATCGATACTACAGATTTTTTTTAATGTTTGTATTTTCATCTATAGTTAGCCATAACCGTTACCATGTTAGCAAACAGACAAGTTGATGCGTAAAAGCGTAAAAGCGTAAGAGATACGCGAATATAAAAAATAATCAAAATAAAATTGTAAGTTACCACTTGGAAAAAAAAATATAATAGATAAGAGCGTCCTAATATTGTTATGACAGACAATTGTTTTCTCTTGAAGAAGATGGCTTTTGTAATTAAGGGAATACAAATAAATAAAACTATGTCTCTTAATCGTCAAAACATTTCATTTTGTATCGAAACATTTTATTTGGTGATGATGATGAATGTAGCAATCTCGTATGTATATGTATATTTAACGCGTATATCCTCAAAGATTGTGTATACGTAAATATATTATCTGCATAGGTGGAAAGTTTTAATTAAATATCGATTGAACCTTAACGGCTGTTTTGCGTTAATAGGTGAATATTGTGTTCATACACATCTGTTTCTATAGCTTACCTTATCGTCTGAAGCTTTACTCTATTACCTTTAAAGTTGCAAACTAGCAGGTGGATAATAACGTAATGATCGTGTGACACTTTCTTCTTGTGATATTCGCAGCGTTCATGGGGAAGTAATTTGAAATAGCAAGTTTGTTTTTAGAAGATGGTGTGATTTCGTTTAACGCTTAGGGGGCGGAGAAGTTATCAGGACCATAAATTAAAGCTTTGATTTAGTGTTATAATTATGTATTGTGCCTGAAGTTGAAGCGATATATCGAATTCTCCAGTGAGTAAATAAGTACTCTTTGTTTTATAATTAATAACGCTATATTTTAATGAATATTTTTTTTCTCTACTATCTTTTTTATAATACATTTTTTTTTTACTTACTCACAGCTTTTTTGATAGTAATGTATTATTGTAAAGTAAACTAATTTTTGTTATTGAATCACTTGGCTCGTACGTTCCTTAAAAGACTGCTATTTATTTAACACAGATAGATATAAGAAAGAAAACTAGTATTCTGATATTTATTGGGAAGGAGTCTGATGTTGAGCGACGTCTAAATCGAACTTTTGCCGTATCTTGGTTTAATTGAGAAGCGTCTGGATTTTCTTCTTTTATCGGTAGGAGTCAGTGTTGATTGACTGGCGAATAATCGGGGGATTTTATGGTAAAAGCAAACAGAAAGCAAACAGAATCGTTATAATACTAACTTGCTATATTTAATGGTGTTATCATTATTTTTAGTGTTTTAATATCCGCTTTTGGAAAAACTTCTATAGTTATTATAAACTACTTCTTTCGATATTTACGAAGAATAACAAAAATTAATTATACTAGCTTATTTAGCATTACTTAGGATACACCACCATAGTCAATGGTATTAACTGGCGTTGAGTGGTGATTTTTATAATTCTCTAGAAGCTTTTCAAGCTACTCTCGTACTATGGTATATTACTTTGTGCAACTCGTAACTTGTATCACTCGTCGAAAATTTTTTGAACCATCTGTTGTTACTAACTTTAGTTACCGGCCTCCCTTATATACCCCATTCTGCAGAAGCTGGATCTTTCCATTTGTAGATGTTGTTACTAGAATTCTCATGACAACTGTGAGAATATGCTCACGCGTATATAACCGCAACATTATAATGTTCGCAATATTAAATTGCCCTTATATCGGATAGTTTCTTACCCTTCTTATTGCCTCGTGAACAAGTTCACGTACAAACTAGTTTGCGTTGTAAAAGCTAACAATCTAACTTGACCTAAACAAATACAAATACGTATAATGTTAAATGCGAACACAAACATACGTATGTGTATTTCTAAAATAAATTTGAACGCAATAATGGAATTAAAGGTACCAGAAGAAATAATTCTGGAATTGTAAAACAGAAATTGAATTGAAATATTTATCTTTCGTCACTATTACTTATCTACGAATTTTGCAAATTATTCGTGTGACTCAATTACGTAAATTATAGGATAATATCAATAGTGGAAGTAAGTTTCCTGTTATTTGACACCTTGACATGTTAACGCCCTCCACAATCCACGTAGGATTACATGAAATATTTGCGTTTAGTTCGTCTGTAGTTTGATGTGATTTATTACTTATTACTAATCAACGTGATCTCGAAATAAGCTACGTGTCTAGATTTACAACATTTACAAACATACCGTATTTAATTTTCGGTAATCTTGTTGATGGCAGATGGAAAATAAACATTACAACGCCAAATAGCAGAATTAAATCAAAAGTTCGCTGTGTTGACTTGTTGAATAATGGCCATTTGTGACTGTGGTACAAAGCAAGCAATATCCGAAATCACTCGTTAGTATAAATCTTTGGTAGTTCATTTTCTCGACTAACGATATGCGATGTTTGAATTAGACTGCTACGCTTTGCGAAGTTGATTCTGGGTTGAAATCGGATCGAGATAAAAGGTTCACATTTCCATATATTGGTTCGTTTTTGTTGTATTATGTAACATTTGAATAAGACAATTGTGAGAGTATTAATTTCGAAAACTATCTAAATTAATGGATAGTTTGCATATTATCCTTGAAGATTCTTATCTTTTTAAATATATATACGCCAGTCAATCTATCTAACAAGGAAAGATTCCAAGGTGACACTCACCGATCGGATTGAAATTTAGCAGATTCGTAGAACCCACTGAGTGTTGTAAAACGCCGCTTTCCGTTGCTGCGGAACTTCACGTTTAGGCTATAAGAGCTACGCCTGAAATTTCGACGATTTTTGGATTTCGTAATAAGGGTGTAAAGAATAAATTATATATCTCCATATACGCCTTCCACGAGTCTATCAAACTTGCCTGGACGAGATTTCTTTGCCATCCCTACCACGATACCCCCACCCATGGAGTGGTGCTACCTTGATAGTAGACTGAGGAACGTAAGTAAAATAATAAATCACAATCAGTATTTTGATACTTCATTCTGATTACAATCCCCTACCTTATTGATTTTCACTAGCCAATGAAGATATTAATGGCTTTTTTTCTAACAAATGTATACCACAGGTGACGATATGATATAATTTTTTTGATCCGCAATTGTAGATGGGTAAGAGGATATCCTCTTAAAATTATTATTAATTTTTCTATTTCATCTTCTACTCCTTGAACGTTGGAAAACTGCAAAAATTGTCCCAGGGGAATCTTGAACTTTTATGGAATTACAGGCCTATTCCCATAATCCATAATTTTGCTAAAGTATATGAGAAGTTATAAGTTAGGAGCTAGAAGAATACGTTTGCATTTACAATAGTACCTGTCCATTTATTGCTTCAAATCAACATTCCCGGCAGATTTACAAATTTGGCGACCATATCCCAATTCCTTGGATAGACGGGGCCAGGTGGATGTAATTTAGACCTGTGCAAAGCTTTTGACATGATCATTCGTGAAATGTTTGTTCCACCTGCCGTCAGTCTCCTCAAGTCGTACCTGAAACAAAGAAAGTGGTTTGTTACCTATAGTGGTTATTGTTTCGAAATTACATGGATTATGGAACGAATGAATTTTCTTTGGCTGCGGTTGAACGGTTGTTCCCAAACTTAAAGCTTAAAGAAAACGTTTCGGACATGATCCAAATAAGGGAAACTAAGTGAGCGAAACCTAAGCTAAGCCTCAAATTTTTATACCTATTCGAACGCGTCAAAAACAATTATATTATTTATAGGAGCACCACCAAACGTGTGTGAAGTAAGGGATGGTAATGAAACCAATGTTATGTATAGTCGTATAGATCTGAAGCGAAGTACAATGTTCAGCAAAATGGTTATACGGGAATAGGGAGTTATCAGTTCATAGTTATAGTACCTTACCTAACTAAAAAGGTAAGACGTCATACTTAAAGTGTTATTCGTAGTAGTAGCAGTTCGATATGTTAATACTGGGAATGTGCGAAACAAAGTTCGATAAGTTTACGAATTTAATGTATATGACAATTTGTACCATGATAATGCATTAAATTTAGAATATACTTCCGTTGGTCTGAAAAGTTAATCGGAGAAGAAGCAAAGAGGATGCCTGATAATGAGTGGCCGATACAGTGAAGGGCCAGCACAACACGTAGCCTGACACCTACGTGTCTACATACTTTTAACAAAATAACTAGTACAGTTCTATTTCTGCAGCATTGCCCGTCCATCGTAGACAAAATACAGTACAACGTTAACTAAGAAGTTAAATAAATCATTTAATAGAGAAGTACAGTCCCTTCAATATTTTCCCAATATTTAATTGTTTCTATGTGGCGTTTTCACGCGTCTGTTCACGCGCGTTGTTCAAATTTCACGAACCTTGGAGTATTTTTTCTTTCCAAGAGGTACTGGTAGATTTAGATGTTATATTTTCAGTATACAGAGTTAATATCCAAAATGCGTACTATATGCAATTGTAAATTACATTTGTTGATATATTTACAAAATAATTGCTTATATTTATCTTTGACAGCAGGCATCGTGCGTGTCGTTTTGGAAATTCGACATATCATATGAAATTAAATTGCAATGAAAACATATATTTCAAAAATAATAAATTTTCTGTATCTAGTTTTTTTTCTGCTGTCCGTCAATATTTTTTTTATACGAAGCGCAGTGAAAATGTGAAAAAGGGTTCGTATTTAATCCTCCCTTGGCGCTGGTAGGATATAGGATAAAACAAAATGTTGATAATTGTTTCCGCACCACGAAAAGGAAAGTTTTATCATGCGCGATTGTTTTCTGCGTTATTCTAGTTGAATCTCAGCAAACAGTTTTTAATCTAGCAGGCGTAAAATAACTAACACGGATTTTATGCTGGAATTTGATCTACCGCATGTTCCACAACTAGCTGGAATGACCTAAATTTGTCTCAAACTTCTTCATGTTCCCAGATTTTGAATAGATTAGGCCAGTTTCTCTAAGTTTTTGGCCGCCTACGGTGTATTACAATATTAATTAGATTTTAAATATTTTCAACGTCGGATAATTCGCCACTTGGGTGTTTAGTTGAATGGAATATTGACTCATTATTAGAGCGCAATAACTCGATTGCATAGCAGTAGCGTCATTGCGCTGGGTTAACCGAAATAAACGTGCGCATTATTTAGAACAAAAAACAATAAGAGAATTTCTGAAAACGCAAACATAATATAGTAAACAACTTACCGAATATGCTTAGATGGCTGAAAAGAAATCCGGAAGTGAGGCCTTCAGCACCTGTATCATAGCGTACGTTTCTACAGTGATTTCTTTGAGACGGCGTATACACAGTCAGTTTCACTCGTATTCGTACACTACCAGTTGCTACAGAAAAACGTAAATAAATACATTATTTTTTTTATTAATTCTTATTAGAAACAAAACAAAATGATATTGTAGTATTCTTTGAATTAATGTACATCTATCTCATAGTCTCTTAGCTAAAATAAAACAAGTTCAAAAATATGTAAAAAATTTAAGTCACAATCGTATTCGTACAGTATTATGAACTAACATTAGCGCTAATGTAAGATAAATTCTAATATTTCGTGCAATTGCCTTTGTTTTTAATAACCTCATTTAGTCTATTAGGCGTTGATTTTCGGAGTGACGTCCGACGGAATACGGTGCCATTCTTGTTCTGTTTTATTTTTAAGGTCGACTTTGTTGGTTATATGGCGTTTGCGAATCCGATTCTTTAAATCCGCCCACAAATTCTCAATTGGATTAATATCCGGTGATTGTGGAGGTGTATCCATGACCTTAGGGCAGTTATAGAGAAGCCAAGATCTAGTTAGCTCAGCCTTATGCTTTGGGTCGCAATCTTGATAAAAAATAAAACTATCCGTTATGCCCAAACGCGTCACACTTTTCTTCAAATTATTTTTTAAGATAACGATGTACATCATTTTGTCCATAATTCCATCAATAAAATGGAGATTCCCAACCCCGGCCGCAGAGAAACACCCCCACAACATTACCGGTCCACCACCATATTTTACAGATGCCTGTAGATGTTTCTTCTTCAGGCTAGTATTGGGTTTCCGCCATACCATTTGTCTGCCATCTGTCTCAAATATATTAATTTTGGTTTCATCAGTGAATATGACGCGTTCCCAGAAGTCCTGGAATTCGTTTATATATTTTCGGGCGAAGTTTAATCGATTGCATCTGTTAACTTCACTGACAAAGGGTTTCACTCGGGCTACACAGCCTTGGTTTCTTATTGCTCTCCGAATTGTTTCGGGACTAACTATCTTTCCCGTTTCATTTCCGATTTGCGCTGCTAATTTAGGGGCGGAAATTTTTGGATTTAGTGTTACTTGATGCTCCTCGCCTTGGGTTAAAATCTTTCTGTTCAGATTTCTTGGTTTGTTATGAATTCTATTTTCGGTTTTAAACCTTTTTATTATGTACTGAATTGTGGACCGACTTCTCTTGACAAGTTCACAAATTTTACTTAAACTTTTACCTTTCTCGTAATCAGAAATAGTTAATTTTCGAATTTCGATCGATGTTTCCGTACCCTTTCTGCCCTTTCCCGATGATTGGATTAATACTGATGCATTTTATTATATTTCGTTCATATGCACACATGATGTATGTAATGCATGTAATTCCCTTATTTCATTAGCATTAGACTAATAAAAATGTGTTTATGCTCTTGAATTATTAAAAAAGCGACAGTTGTACGAATATGAGTATGAGCTGAATTTGTACATTTTACTATTCTTTATACATTTTAGTTGGGAAACTGTGAAATAAAGGACTGTATTTAGTACGTAGGAAAATGCACCTCACATTGGTTTGCTTGCAATGGAAATTAATAAGTACTACTGTAACATTACGTGTTTTTCAACATTTCCATCCATTAATTATCACGAGTGGGACTGACTGTATCTGCTTATACGCAGAAAAAGATCGTTCTACATCTAGCGATGTAATATTCGCGTACTTAAAGTGGTCTTTGAATTTGTATAACGGATCTTCCGCAACACTATCGTTAAAAAGATGGCGTAATCTAGAAAAATCGAAATTTTTACGTAATTTAGTATTAAAGTTTTTTCTTACTGAAACACTTTTTTCGTCATCTAAAATATGTAGCACTGTTTGTACGTGGTTAACAATTTCACACGAATTCCGTAAGGATAGCGAAGTATTTTGATTTTTTTTTATTGCGTCGGGCTACTGGAACGTAATTGTCCTTTAATAGTTTTTAAATCCGCTACAACTTAAGGATTTTGGAATTGCATTTGACTTAGCTTTATTGCTGCTGCTTCTTTAGGGTCCAGTTGTAAAATCACTAATTTGATCTTTTAAAAATGTTAAAAAAAATAGAATGTTGCTTCTAACCATGTATCCCATCGTGTAAGAATTGGCTGCGGCATGTCAGAACATTGTGAACGAAATAGCCGAAAACGTTTCGGTGATTTAGGAAAAACCGTTTCATCTGTGCTATTAGTTGTTCCACGGCAGGATAACATTTTCGTATAGTGTGTGTTACAAGGTGTAAAGCGTGAAGCAGACATGTTATGTGCAACAAATTGGGCTGAACAACTTTGAATAATTGACCTGCGACGGCATCGATAACCATCATTAACACTTACTTTGGAGAAATTTCAAAATTGCCTAGTGTTCTAACTAATACATTATGAACAGCTTCGGCAGTACATCTTTGCTGTCTTTTCCAGGCTAGCAAATAAGGGTGTGACGGTTCTTTCAAGGTCATTGTCCGTGTTACAATCGATACTACGGAGTTTTTTTAAATGCCTGTAGCTTCATCTATAGTTAGCCACACCGTTTATTTTTTACTACGGTTTTCACATAATTCTCAATCTTCTCGCGCACTGACGGCAGATACCTACGTAGCGTCTGCGAACTTGGTAGTTCCGCGTTGGATTGCATTGGATGCATAACCGCGGCAGCATCGATAACCATCATTAACACTTGCTTTATTGAAATTTCAAAGTTGCCTAGTGTTCTAACTAATACATTATGAACAGCTTTGGCGGTATATCTTTGCTGTCTTTTATAGGCTAGCGAATAAGGGTGTGACGGTCCTTTCGAGGTCATTGTTCGTGTTACAATCGATACTATGGATTTTTTTAATGTCTGTAGTTTCATCTATAGGTAGCCACAACCGTTAATTTTTTACTGCGGTTTTCACATAATTCTCAATCTTTTCGCGCAGTGATGGCAAATACCTACGTTGGATTGTTGATCATCGTTAAATCACGTGGAAATTCTTTATACGGTCTCCTTCCGGTTTTTTTAATCTGTGTGTTGCGTTATTTACATGGTTCCTACACATATATGGTCTCCAACATAATAAACTTTTACAGCAAACTAAACACCTGATTTCTTTACTATTGTATATGAAGTCAGAATATTGCTATAGATACGTGTTTACCCTGTTAGCAAACAGACAAGTCGATGCATTTCTATGCATTTTCAACGTTTTTAATATTTTCCGTTCAATTCCGACACTTATCAACTTCGCACTGCGATATGTATTACACATAGCATACAGCATGGAAGACCGGGAAGTACCGACATGTAACGAAACAGCTTTGTATCCCCCCAACCTTTCGCAGTTAAACACCACTAGAAGGCAAGCGAGAATGTTGCGGTGTACTCATTATCAATCTTGAACTTGGTTGGTGAAACCGAATGCTCTTGTTGAACGGAAGTTTACGTTGACCAACCGGTGAACTTAGTTGGTAGAGATGGCCCTAAAGGGCTTCTGAAGTTATTATAGCTTTGAGGCTGATGTAAACCGTAGTGCCGTCACCACACACAAAAACTTTGTGTAAACAAAATGTGTTCTGAAACTTTAACAATATCCACTATAATTGGTTTACCGATTGTCAAAAATATTGATTGAATCTCATAGCCAAAATATTTTAGAAACGAGTCGTTTAGTCACTTTCCACTGACAAAACTGAAATTATTTGTTCCCTGAATGTGAAAATCTCAAACCTGTTGGCAGACATTACTAACATAATTTTTATCCTAAACAATTTATTTAAATCTGCAAAATACTATAATGGTATATTACAATTAAGTGAAAGCAATAAAAGTGCTATTTTATTTACCTAGTACAGGATGAAGCATAAAATTCCGTCAGCAATCGTAAATTTTTCAATTTAAAGAAGAGACCATTGTAAAATAAATACCCATACGAGAATAACGAACTTTTACAATCTCATCCCGGATCTTTATTTTAGAATTCAAATTACTCTGTAATGCTTATTTAGTTGGGATTTAAATTGCAATTCATTCTACAATAATATCCAATTTAGAAGACACGACTGAATTTACTTTTATTTTTAATTTAATAGCTGCGTCTTATTGAACCTAGGTGGGGACTTGAAACTGATGTTGATACTTTTCTTTTGTTAGATAATCTCTACGCCCAGCTGAGTATGTTCTGTAGTTTTATGACCTTTTTTTCAGAACTTTGTTTTAACATTTAAGTTCTATTATGATCCCCAGAATTTAGAGAAAGGTACAATACAGAGAAATTCCAAGAGGTGTTAATACTCTAGTTGTATATTGGCTTGTTTATAAATATTGAATAAATGGTTCCTTTAGAGTTTTATATGCCTACGTGAAGAACACTAAACGGAAACTTGGATAATACTGGCATTAGAGATGGTTGTATGGAGAATTGCTGGTCATAAAGTTTATAGCTGCAATCCACATGCATTAAGGAAGCTTATTGACTTTATTTTTATTGCTATAGGACTCAAATTAACATTTTATCTTTCGAAACGTTCAGAAGCAAAAATATGTATACTCTGTTACATTCAGCATCAAATTTGGAACGACCTTGATTCAAATAAGAAATCTTTTAACACTCTGCGTTTGTTTTGGTCGCTTTTAGTACCTTGAAACAAACATTGCGATTGAGCTAGTAAACGAGGAGTACTTTTACGGAACTAAATACGAATATGTTTTAGAATCGCAAAACGTTGTTGCAAGAAAATGTTTCCCTACGGGATTAAAAGAACTTGAAATAAAAACCACACAATAAAGAAACAGGATCAAATAAAGATGTTCTTGAAAACGTAAAGCTATTGTATATTTCAGGAATGAGTGTCGTGAAAAATTATTAACGGGTAGTTTTTGAACCATTGAAAGAAATGACCATACGTACATAGTTCTGTGTTTAGAATTAGAAGGAAATCGTGCGAGTTGTATTCAATGAAACCCAATGTTCGCTTCTGCGGCTATATTCTCCAGAGAATACATTTCATTTCTGGACATGAATTAAACGATGTTACGAGAAGAAGGATATATTTTCAGCTCCGATTTCAAAAAGAAATTGCCTCGCTTTGCATTTAAATTCCCTTGAATTTGAATGCACATGTGTATTTAGGAAAATGTGATCCTTGTTAGCATAATGATTTCATTTCTTCTTTTATGAGAATAATAAACGTTATTTCAACTGAACTAACACTTACTGTATCGCATCACGCCTCGCGTAATCTTAATATTACGAGGTTTACCTAAAAAGTAGACCTTTTAATTTCATTTTCAACTTAGAGAAGAGGTAGAAATATCATGGAACTACATTTGAATTGCACAGAAGGTAATAATCCGGGCGGTTATTGTGTAAGGATCGAGAGTGTTGCTTTGCACAATGTGTCGAAACGTTAAATTTTCAGTAGCACTTTTCTGATTCTTTCGACACAACACTGCGAAAAGCAACGCTTTCGATCCTTACAGAATAACCGCCCAGATAATGAGAAAGTTTACGAGGACAATACCAAAATATTTTAAAAGCAAGTCGAGTTTTAAAAATTAAAACAAGAATGAGCAATATCAAACCGGCACATACAGCGTATTCAAATTGTATGGAATTCAACAGCTGCCATAGTAGGTTATATGAAAAGATATCTTATATAAAAGTTTTATTTAGTAAAAAAAAATTGTGTTTATGGAATGATGTGAGTTTTTAGGTTTGATAAAGTTATTTTTTGGTTTTTGATGGTTGGGTATGGTGACCGTAAGAGAACACAAGTTTAGACCTTTCACGGGAAAGTTTTTGGCTACAAAAGGAAGAATAATTCAGTTTTAAAATTTGTTTATGGATTGAGCGTATTTTTTGAACGATTCCTTTGTGATCAACAATATTAAAATATGTCTCTTAAGTAAATATAGATATTGGAAATATGCAAATAAGATTTTTTCTAATGTATCATATTAGTCCCGTTTTTGAGAGTGTATTATTAGTTCCGATTGACCCTAAATTATTATTTTTTATATTTATGTACGTAACATGGTTATGAGAGCTCCCACACTTTGTCGATTAATCACCATAACAATGTTCTTCACAATTTGTTTTTCCAAAAAGCTTCAAATGAATAAACCCTGTCATGAAAGAAATGCGTTTTTTTTTCGAAGATGGCCATGGATGTTAGGAAAACGTTTAGACACATTACACATGATTCTTCAACGCTAAAGAATACAAGACATTGATTTCCAGACGCCTCCTAATCTAACAATCGCACCGAAGGAAAAACGGTTTATTAATTACAGTCGCTATATCCCGGACAGATAATTTATTATAGTTATTGTAGGTTTTTTTAAACTCCGAGATGGAGGATGACCAAAGAAATTTATTATTTCATGGTTACATTAGTCGTTCATCATTCTAGCCGTACGGGCGGGACAATTGCCCTATTAGAGAATCAAATTAGTCCTAGCAAGCAAAATTAATTGTTCGTATTAACAAGGAAACCGTCTCTTATATTTCTTTTGAACGGTGTTAATTTCCTTAATATATGCGTTATTATTTTTGGATTATGCCAATTCGCTAATAAAAGCCCTCGAGGGTAGCCTGAAAGTTTCCAGCCTAACACAGAAACAAGCAAAACTTATTTTGAAAGCATACGATCTGCTTTACAAACCATCGTTAATAAAACTGAAATGCTATAATTTACCAGGTTTTATTAAAATCAGATATTTCGGGTTGGAAAGGTTTGCTTTAAAAAATTGGTTTCCACCAAATTACAAACAGAATGATATCTATATAGATTTCTTTTGACAAGCTTGAAAAAGTCATGAATAGTGATGGTTCCAACATATGGGTTCTATTTATCACAATACGGATTTATTTTTGTTGTTGGTGTATACACGTATACTTGGTAAAAAGAAAACTACGGTTGCTCAGATTTGTCTCTCTTCACGAGTCCCTTAACTTCTAATATCCTGTCCCATCGTGAATCTCATTGTATAAATAAAGTTAACCGCTCGTATATCTACTTGTTTTCCTAACGCATACATCCATTTTCCAGACCACCAGACCTTGAACTTGGAACTAGACACCTAAAGTGTGATTTGTCTGCCCGACTGACTAATTTATTTTGTTGTTGCTGGCGGCCTTGGGCATTGAGTTTCATGAAACAAAAAGTTATTGAGTCGGCGGCATATTGAATAGCAAATGAAGTGATTCTTCCCGAAATTAAAACAGTTAGACAAACGAATTCTAAGGATTGAAGTACTTCTGCCGACTTACAGTTCGTATAAGCGGATCTTTCTCTATCTTTACGATAGATGCGTGAGAAATGATTTGCATGTCGTTAGAACTAAACGATACGACACTCGCATAATCTGCATTCTTTTGCTGATATCTCTCAAATGTTTGCGTAATGCTCTTTGAAACCAAATACACATTTTGCTTTTTAATAAGTGTAGATGTAATATTAGAATTAATTCAATTCATCTATTGTATTTTTTTTTACTTTTTTTTTAATATTTGATATACAAGAGAAGATACTTAGGTAACCCGAAAATTTTGTGCCAATGCCAGCTTTTCAGAAAAAAAAACGAAAATTCAAAAAAGACTTTTTAAAAAATAAATTGAATTATTCACCATTTTTCTTCGAACTTAAAACAACTGTATTAGTTTTTAAATAAAAGGTTCATCTTTCCTATACACTTTAAAAACAAACGAAGTAACAAACCCAAACATTAGCAGGTTCCAGCTCAACATAGATTACGACGATGTTGATTTTTTCACGTTTACAGGGTTTATAGCTATCGTGTAGGTGATTAATTGTTTATTTGAAGCTGTAGTAGGGGTGGCGTGCCTTTTTTTTGGCACATTTAACAGGAAAATATTCCCTGAACTTTTATAACGTGTGTGTATGAATTTTAAGAACAAAAAATTGTTTGATATGCGGAATACGTAATTCTTTTTACCCCAGGACGGCCTTAAAAATGAAAATACATATTTTAAACTTTATGTTGATATATCGTTTCTAAAGACCTGAAGGATGAATTTTGTTGTTAAAGGATCAGCGGACCCTACAAATTTATATTAATAGCTTGATGTATGATGTTTAAATACTTCAACTTTCTGGTATATACGATGCGTGGAAAAATTATGGAATAAATACATTAAATTTGAAGCGATTTTTTTTTCAACAAAATACTCAGGTGAATTTTATTTTTAAAAAATAAATATTTTAGTAGTAATTTTAAGTTTCCTCTAATTCTTGTTTTTAAGTAATGGCGCCATCGACATGTGTTTAAATGGAAATTACGATTTGTTAAAGCTTTGATATATTATTTAATTTCTTTAATTTTAAAGAGTGAAAAACAATTATTAATAACAAGTAGCAACAAGATAAATGCTGTTATTCATGAAATGAAATGATTACTTGTACACCAAAACTTAGTTCACAGAAATAGTTATAATAAAATGTCATGCATAACCAATACCAGTTTTGTATGTGTTTCATGTCAGCAACTGTTGCATATACATATCTATGTATGTTGTTGTAATGCTACTATTACGGATTCAAGTTGAATATATTGTAGTAGCAAAGTGACCATAAAAGCTTGATAGAAGCATATGTGAAATGGGTAATCAATGTTTAAATGAAACGCGTAATTATTACTTTTATTTTTGTGGGGCTATAAATTATTCATGTAGAATTTACGTATATTTTATGACCTATTACAGCATAAAACATGGATTTTTTTAATCTACATCTAACAAATTCGAATCTAGCCCGTTATACATTTACGTACTTTCTCAAATGCGCACTTCCTGAAAAGTCCAACTTGATATCAGATAGAGTACGTGAGAAGTATAGTAGACGTATAAGGGACCAATTTAAGCGGTTTAGTGCTTGAATTCCAATTTACAAGCGTCTAAACGTGTGCAAAAGCACAATTGCTGCACCTACAATCGTTTAGGTAAGCGATACCAGTGGATGATAAGAGTCGTGGTGTAGATATGTGTACGACAAAACCTGAATTCATTTCAGTTTAGATAGGTTTTAAAATATGAATTGATAACCATCAAACAGAAATTTATGAGGCATGTTATCAATGTTTCTATCGCTCTTGTTACAAATTGTACTGCTTTGATATTTTTGCTGTATTTTCGAACAAAATGTAAGTATACCCTCGAGGTCAGCAGTCACCTTTACACCATAGAAAATTCTAACATAAGAAAACGGAAAACGCGCGTTTATGTAAGGATTTGAATGAATGGCACGACCTGTCAAATTTCACACATTGGATCGAGATTATGTTTCTAATAATAATTTATGAAGGAAAACTAAAAGCATGGATCTATTAAATGCACAAAATACAAATATATTAAACAATTAGGATTTAAATTTTCCCAAAGGCACTGTTTTTCTCGTCGTAGCTTTCTTGGCTAATGTATTTGTTGTAGTATGCTTTTTCCTATTCGCCAAGTATGCTTTATTAAATAAAATTTGCATTTAGATGGTGGTAGACGTTGAACTGTATGAGCATATATTTCTGCTAAGTTTATTTCTACAGTAGTAGTAAGAGTTCATTTTAATTGAACTGCAAATTTCCTTCCGATTTTAGTCATACGGAAAAAAATATCTCTCATTTTGTAGTACGGCTTTTCTTCACTGAAGTACTTTTATCCGTCTTACAAAGGGAGCTCCGCGATAAAAATAAATGAAATTGTAGACCTTTTTAGCTATTTTATACAGGCTCCTTAAAAATATAGGCTATAGCACCAAAATGTAAATATTAAAATTTGATGGCGCATTTTATTTCGCGAAAGACCTTTCCGAGTTAATACATTCATATGTCGAAAAGTTGGAGACATTCGCAGTTGTAAAATTATTTGAACGTTTCTGCCATGGTCGGAATCATATATGTACACAGCATTTGCGCGAATAGCTAGATGGACGCAAGAATGTAAAAGGCCATTACGAAACAAGCACAAGTCGAGTTGTTTATGTTGGG
The DNA here is from genome assembly GCA_902654985.2 of Oryctes borbonicus. Classification (NCBI taxonomy): domain Eukaryota; kingdom Metazoa; phylum Arthropoda; class Insecta; order Coleoptera; family Scarabaeidae; genus Oryctes; species Oryctes borbonicus. The sequence continues at coordinate 501,058 of LR736929.1, forward strand.
ATAGACTTTTCCCCTGTCACTCAAGGCAAGGATCGTTCTATCCACAGAAATTAATGTTAGTTCGGAAATGTGCGTTGCTGTAATTGTAAAGCTGTTTTATTTGATTGAAATTAATGATCTTCCTTGTCTTTCCGTGTATACAAAGGAAAAAAATGAGGCCTTAAAATTACACTTTAATGCTGACAGTAAAATATGGTACACCTACTTTACCGAAATACTTAGCATTGGTGACCCATAGAAGGTAATAATGGGACAGGAATAAGAGCAGCGTGTTTGTAATCCGCTACTATAAATCTATATTCGACAATCTCCACCGTAACCGTTAAATTGACGACGAGCTAATAGCGTTAGATTTGATAGAAGCTGTTCGAGATTGGATTTTAATGAAATGAAATAATCATATTTATTTAAAGTTATTCTAAAATACTCTAATCATATTCTTTTGCATCATTCGGATTTCTATTCTTATTTCTTACATTTTCTAGTTTTTATAAACATTCATACTTCCATATAAGACACCTGTGTGTTACGTTATTATCTGTATGCTTTTCCATTCATAGACCAATTTATCACAAAAGAGACTCCATTATTCTACTACTACTCAAGAAGCTTTCAATCCAGGACTTCATAGAGGTTAATCTTCTGGCGTACTTGGGCTTCCGCGAATGTAGTTTTTATCCAACAGAAAATGATTATCGAGAATATCTGTAACATTAAAAAGAATACCTTTTGCTACCCACTCTTTAGAGAATTACGTACGTTTAATAAACAAACAAACTATAAAAATATAGAAAATTTTTTAAAATGTGTAATATTAGGTATAATAATAACAAAAAAAATATTAAAGAAAACGTACTAATTATTGTAATTCATAAATTAATAGTAAAACATATCTCTTCTATCATTTTTTAAATATTTTTATCTCTAGTTTCGATCTTACAATTAGTTAAAAGGCGAAGTTAAAATGTCTGTAAGAGAAAAGAAAATTCAAAAGTTTTGATCCATTTTTAGTTTATAGGAAAAGCTTACTGTAAGGTAATAACGATTAGTTTTAATGTAAGGGCAAGGGCAGGAAATCACCATAATCGTCTTGGCGAAAGAACTCATTATAAGCTTTAACCTTGGCCATTTGCCCACACATATAAAAATGTGAAACACCTTCGTGTGATTTTCCCCTTAATTGCTTTATAAAATAACCGACTGGTAATCTAAACTTGGTATAAGGTATTGATTTTAGGTAAATTAGTTCTGTGCAGCCTGCTTGCCTTTGAGCAATGTTTTATTACAATCTTTCGTGAAATGCGGACAAATTATGCACTTACACACTGAAATGTTTCAAATTATCTTCGACCGTCATAACTTAACGAATGATAGTCGAATGAATGGAACGATAACTTGATAACCCTAATGGAGTATTTGCATTTCTGCTATTCAGGTTGGAAAATCCAATCGATGTTTTCTAAGTGTAAGGAGTTTTATGATGGAACTAAGCTTTCACTCTGACACAGCCGTCTTCTGTAGGGTAAATTATAATAAATTTTTATGCTCCATCAAAGGAAATAGCTAGAATATAAGATTAGGTATTATATTAAGCACTTTCATTTTCTAAAATTTCCAGTTATCTACTCTGAGAAAGTCTATAACGCAGTACCATGTATTTTAGGAATTTGACCGCGATAAACACGTTTTTGATCAAAACTATAATTTGCATTTGAATTATTTCATTTATTTCGTGGAAGCGGAAATTTGGAAATTATATGTCGATCTATAACTAGATCATATCTACTTGAATTTATTCTCGCGGGACATTTTGAAATTTTGAGATTAGCATTTTGATTTGTTATGTGCAATGGTGAATAATTGCTAATTCGAAAATGTGTTTTTCTGTTATTGCTGATTGGTTGTGGCCGAATTTTGGTTTTCGTGGGTGCAAAGCCATTGAATTTCTATTTGATTACTTGTTTGTGCTTATTAAGACTTAATTTGATATGCAATTTGATGTACACGTGTAGAAATTATTTTTATTTCATTCGGAAATTTCGCATATTTTTGCTACATACTACGGTATACAACAGCTTCCGAATGGGCATTCAGTCGTGAAAACTCGGTTTCGTGGGAGCTTTCTGCTACACTAACGAATACCCTTGCTTATTAATATTACTAGTTTTAAGTTCTTTCTATTAACTAATTTCACTTGTTTATTACATGCCTTTGTTGGCGCGCCCTGACTATTGAAGTCCTTCAAGCTGCAACTTTCTTAAAATCAATGAATCGTGTTATTTTACTGGCAGTTTATTTTGTCATTTTTAATTTTGCGCCTCGTAAAGTAATTACTACCAATCGCTTTTTGACGCTCCAAGCTTTATTATAAAGCGTTTTCATTTGTAAGGTTTAACTTATCCCTTTGTGCTATGTCTAGGCAATTTACTAATTTAAAAATACGTTCAAGCTGAAGCCGAATAATATCTTATTGTATGTTGCCGTTTCTATTTGGGTTTGCCCTTCAAAACAAAAAAGAAACTTAACTAAACACTTATTATAATAATAAGTTGCCAAGATAATGGGCTACTTTTCTAATCGAAAATGATAGGTAGGCAACATTTATCTTTAACGTTAAATCATATTGTGTGTCTGCGACTAGGGGCAAGTGACATTAATATGCAATGGCTTTATTCTATAAAACAACAGAGGCTAATTGAATTTACTGCGTATATAGTAAGTTGATTTATCGACTCGCTGTAAGGTTTTGGTGACGTATATCTTAATATAATTACATTAAAGCGCCGTGTACCAACGAAAATATGAAGTGAATATATGAATGAGTATTAAAAAGGAGAAGTGTTGTAGTTGATTCTCCTTATTTACCTACAGTAAATGACTTGAGGGAAATAAGCAGTTGACTTAACAAATGTAGTCATTATATCATATAGAAATATATGAAAATACAGGTGTCCCAACCTTCAGGAATTGTAAAATTACGCCTGTTGTGTAAATAATACCAAGCTAAAATTTCTTCTATAATAATAGACGTCATAGAGTATCTTTTAAAAAGATTTTGGTATTATTTTTATGGGACGCTTGTATACAGAACTTGAGATATTTAGAATTTTATCCTCAATCGATATGGGATATTGTTCCATTCTTGTTGGAGCATATTCCACAGTTGTTCCTTGGAAATAGGGCACTCTTCTACCGAGCTCATTCCACAATAACTCATTAATGCGGTGGCCATGTTAGAGTTTTTAGAATATTCGTATTTTTTTGTTCTTTCATATACCGTGTGCACATGTGGGTAGTATGCTTCGGATCATTGTCGTGCATAAACAATAGCGTGGGATCCCAATATTTTGCAGTAACTCTCTGTCCGCATTATTCCTTCGATTCGGGGTAACGTTCCTGTTCTCGGGTCAGAAAAGTAACCTCAAACTGTAACTGAATCACCACCGTGTTTTATTCTTGGTTCAGTGTGGAAGCACAATCCACTCACACGCACAAAAAATATTGACTCATCGGTCCATTAAAACATTTTCCGATGTTTTCGGGTCCACTGCAGCATTTTCAATCAGTTACCCCGGCGTAGCAATGGTTTACGAACTAACATGCGACCGTGTAATTTCCTTTTACTAGCTGGCGTCTGACTGTGGGGATGCCGACGTCCGCGATTGAATTCATTCGCTATTTCTGGTGCAGTTTTTCTGCAATTTCTTTTACTTATTAATTGAAATAGCCTGCTTGTAGATATCGGCCAATGAATGTAAACTTCCAAGGACGGTACAAGATTAAATTATACTTGCCTCTATTTCGACATGGTATTAAAACGCCTTCGAGTTTGCCAAGTTTAGATATCGGAGGCCTATTTTTTTAAAATAACCATATACTTTTTTTGAACTCACCTTATAGTCAGTAACTTATGGTAAAATTATGGATATGCATAAGTGAAAATAAAGAGTTATTTACAGTTAAAGTGTGACCTGCATTTGAATATTGCATTCCAGTGGTTCCTGGTATTAGTATTGTTTGATTACCATAACAACAATGACAATACTAACATAAGCGTTTTTAAACCGTTAATTCAACGTTTTGAGCCTAAGAGGCTATTACTAGTCAAAGATGAGTCTTGAACTTGAAAATTACATGCAAACGGTTTTAGGTGTTAACATGACCATGACCATAGTAAATAAAACTTACTGACGTCAATGGTCTTAGACTGTGTGTTATGTAAGAAATCTGTATAAAACATTTTGCTTTTGAACTTGATTAAAATTCATTTTTGGAGAAGCAACAACTTAAAGGACTGAAAGAATTTTTATGAAATAGCTTATAACTTTATATTGGATACACAAAATAGCATGATTACCCACATCGAAGAACTAGTTTATTATACGATATACTCTTACAACATGTAGTAATCCTATGTGTGTTTGATTAGTTAATTTTGTTCCCCTTAAATAAACAATCGTTTCTTTTATGGACGATCCTAAGATATTACTGTACGTAGATGAAATATCACCTTAGTGGAACATTTCCAAGAAAATGAGTCCGTAAGGAACTATTTACATTCATGCCTAGCCATGCACGATTATAAAACAAAGACTCTACTGATCTCAGGTGTTAAACCCTGTAAGCTTACTCCGTATCTAATTACTGATTCTACAAAGGCATGGTACCTATGTATACTGATTTTGCTACTTAATAGCTAGTTACTGCACTTAGTTTGCTTAATACATAACATGTATGCACATTAGGATGCCACTTATTTCTTTAAGGTATTAAACAGCGTATGGAACAATGCTACCGTCGCTAAAAACTGTTTTATATAAAAGTTGTTTGGCGATAATATTCTTTCTGAAATTTTTGTTGTCCATTGTTTCAGGATTTCCTTTTTTTCAAAGTAGTTGTAAAGTAAAAGGCTTTAATATTAAAAAAATTAGAAAAATATTGTACAAATTTAGAAGCAAAATCTTATTGACTAGTTATTAACTGATCAAGTAGACTTCTATATTGGTATTACTTACTCTGTTTGTTACGCTGTTTTTTCATTACTTACATTATTTCCATAACGCTTTAGGATTATTTAAGTTACCACTGATCTGATGTTCATAATAACTCGATTTTGAAGTGAATTTACATTATAGGCTTATGTTTTTGACCTTAATTTTTTGTACGCTACGATGAGAGGTTACCTTATCAATAAGCACGTTAGCTAAGAGAGGTTTGAGCTCAGTTATATTAATAATAATGAGAAATAACATAAAATAAAAAAAATCAAGACCGCATACATGGTTTTTCAAAATTTTATTTTACTTAATAATAATATTTATCCAACCGAGATACAAACTCCAATTAAAGGACAATATAGAAACAGCCCTAGTAACACAGACGGTTAGCGCAACGTTAACTCCCGATCACCTCGACTTTGGCAGCGATGTCTCTCTCGCATATTTACCTGATGTTTGGGCGAACTATCTACTTTCGTCGTCGTCCATTAACAAACATTTCCTGAAAATCGGCTCACTGTTGTCTGCCGACCGTGACGTCGACATGTTTACAACGCTTGGCAATTGATCTTCAACCGACGCTGTACCGACCGAATAGGTTCAACATCGACTTGCTTATGTTGCTCAAGTGTTTACTGCCAAGCCTAGTTTGATTATCATTTCTCGATTGTCGTCTAATGCTTAATTGATTGTGCCGACCTAGAGTCAAATGATACTCAACGTTACTGATATTCTACCGACCGTGGCTAACCATTACGCCAGCAGTACGACGTTGTACCAACTGAAGGCTAACTGCCAGCCAACCAACTGTGCTACTAGGCTGTAGTACGTAGTAAGTAGTAAGTAGTAGGCTGTAAGTAAACAAACACAAGGCACCTAAATTTTATTAAGCATATATAACTAATACTTAATCTAAGAACAAAAAGAAAAAAAGGGTTAGCAACTGCAATTTTTTAATTCGTTTAAAGAGCAGACGTTAATATTTATTTGAGGCAAAATCTTATTATAATTGTTCGACATTATATAAAAAAGGGGATTTTAGCCTTATGTTTGTTGTGTAGAATTCTATAGGGGAAAGTAAATCCTTCTAAAATGAATGGACGTTAAATTAAATCAAAACAGTAGGAGACAATGGTCGAAATTTCTGTGTGGATAGATGTGGTCCTGTTTAAACCATAGGAAGTTGGTGAACTACCTCAATTTACTGCTTTTGATTAAGATAGTGAGAACCCAAGAACTCATGGTTGATTTAGTGGTTATTTACAAGTTGTGCGAAGTATTTTATATTATATATATATATATATATATATATATATATATATATATTTTATATATAAGTATTGTATATTGAAGTATTGTATCGAAAAAAACCCAAAATTGTTGATGAACTCACAATATGACAAAAGGTTATTGCTGATTACATAGTTGAAGACTGTTGGATTTGATCGGCGGGTAAAAGATGTTACTTTGCACTTACTCCATATTTTGGAAAAGGTTGTTTATCACTCATCAATTATATAGACCTTTTAAATCATTCTACAGTGAAGCACATTCATTGCTGAAGGATATACTTTGAAATACTTTAAATTCATTTGCGAATAGTAACTTTTCGAAGGAAATATCAGCAATGTCGTTAATAAAATATTAAATATTAGCGGTCCTCAAGGCATCAAAAGTTGAGTAAACTGTAGAATAAATCACAAGCAAGGTTGACATGAGTAACAGCGTCTATAAAAAATCCAATCAGTCTAATACAATGAGTTAAATAATGAAGGTAAATCACCTTTGTTAAAATTAATTAATATGTCGGATTCGTAAGAAGCAGTAATAGCAAGCGAGAGATGATGGACCTCTTGAGTGGTTATCGGTGATTCATCGCGTTCCACATTATAAGGAAGATCGGATATTACAAGATCCAATATTCGTCCATTTCGATTAGTAGTAGTGTTACATTGCCTAAGGGCGAAAATATCAAGTAAGCTGATTTGAGATCTGCAATCATTAGTATTATTGCAAGCAAAACTAGAATAATTAAAATCACCCACAATTATCACATTATAGGGGCTATATACAAATATTTCAAAAAAAAATCGAATCCTATTATACATATATCAGAAGGAACATAAAGCAGGAAAATATAAATTATTACAGTGTTTATTACAAATTTACACCCAACCAGACCAATATAAGGTGAGTCTGCCAGCATGTAATTCAAGTCCATTAGATAGACACTGAAATTATTCTTACACGCTAGTCGAACTCCTCCACAACGTGAGCGGCCAATCTCACTAAATTTTCGATCATCACAGAAAATGAAGAAGATTTGTGGGAAGCATTCGGAGCTGGAAACATCATCAGACAGCCAAGTTTCTGATAGACAGATAAAATTGCTGTTAGAAGATGATACGGATGTATAGAGCTCGCCGATCTTGGTTCTTAACCTTCGCATGTCGCAAATCTATAGTCAAATCACCAATAACTATAAACTCAGCATGCATATCACAACAAATATCAATTATTTGGGATAACTTGTCAAAAAATAAATTAATGTCTTTATTAGTAGATCCACACGCACACAAGTTACAATACATTTAAAACTAGTTTTATAATGCAACAATGTACCACAACATTCAATATTTAATTCATCTGATAAATCGGATAAGTGAAGCGGATTAACTACTACAACTAATATTAGAACGAACGTAATAATAATACTCACCTATGTATATGATCATCTGATGTAAAAGGCGGGTATTATGTGACAATATGATATATCATTACATACATCAGTCAGTCAGTATGTAGTAACAGACCTGAAAATGTCTTAAGGGTGTGGACGAAACGTCAGCGGAGGCTACGATAATGATACAGTGCCAATTCGGAAACCAAGAGTATCGTGTTATTGACGACCGCAGAAGCCTACGACCCAGTTTCTTGTTTGATTTCATCGAGAATTAGGGTTTTGAATTCTTTTTTAGTAAATTTAATACCTGATTACTTTTATCTTGACTTGCAGATATCCTCGTGATGTATGGCATTATTTTTGTATTTCATTGCACTGAATTTTTGCTTGTAATTTTATCTGCTGACGGTTCAACGAACACTATATCCGGTAATAATAGTTTATGCATATAAATTACGCTCCGCACTTTGCATTTATTTTATAACAATAGAAACTGCATATCATCAACTATTCTGTTGCTTTAGTGTCATAATAATAATAATAATAATAATAGTTTATTGTCCAACGGCTTCCAGTTACAGGACAACATTATACAAAAAATACGTACAATAGTACAATAGTAATTGAATACAAAATAAAAAAGTGTAAAAGGAAAAAAAACTCAAAACTCATTAAATTTACTAAAAATACATCTTTATAGAGTGTATTGGTTTTGCGGCACATAGAAGTGATGGGAGAAAAGGATAACAGATTTGTTCGAGGTATGGGAAGGGAGAAAGTAGGAGAAGAACGTGAAGATATGCGAGGAAATAGAAAATTCAAGGAAGAAAGCAAGTCGGGACAATCAGGGACGCCACGCACCAACTTCCAGGCAAAACGTGCTCCCGACGAGAAGCCGCGGTGTGCATCCCATGTCGATCGAGAAGAGCACCATAATCGATATTCTGCACTGGATAAATTCCATCAATCTTGAATGATAAGAATTTGAGAAATCTTCGTTGAATCTTCTCAATTTGGAGTTGTAGGTAGATGTAGTGCGGTGACCAAACAGATGAAGCATATTCGAGTTTGCTTACAACAAAGGTATAAAATAAAGTTTTGAGAAGGGATATATTCTCAAAGTATCTGCAGGTGCGCATTACGAAGCCTAAAACTTTCGATGCGAAAATACAAAGGTGGTTGATATGCGGCCCAAAGCTCAAAAGACTATCAAAAATAACTCGCAAAGATCTCAAAATTCCTTAACTCTCAAAAGTGCTTGGCTGTTAATGGAGTAAGTGGAAGGAATTGAGTTAAATTGCCTTGTGAATGACATGTAGCAGCACTTGTTCACATTGACCAGCAGCTTTGAAGAGGCAAACCAATCGGTGATCGTATTAAGGTTACGCTGTAGCTCAATAACATCATTCCAGTTCTTAATAGGCATAAATATTTTTAAATCATCTGCATAGGCTAGAACAGGGCAAGATACAGAAGCAAGTGAATCATTAACGTAGAGATTGAATAATAATGGCGCCAAATTCGAACCCTATGGAGTACTTGAAGTGGACTAACTTCGAAAGATTTGAATCCATTATAAAAAACATAATTGCTTCTGTTGGTCAAATAAGACTTTAGAAGTCGAATAAGTGATGGACTAAAGCCAAAAGCAGAACATTTCTGAAGTAAAACATTATGATCTAATGTGTCGAATGCGTTACTGAGGTCTGTGTATATCACGTCAACTTGTCCTTGCGCGTCAAGATGCTGGCTAATAAATTGGGTAATCGACACAAAATTGGTAACTGTTGATCTTCCTCCTACGAAACCATGTTGGTGTGGTGAAATATAGGGTTTTGTGTGATAATATATGGTGGAGAATAAGACAGCTTCATAGACCTTGGCAAAATTAGACAAAATCGAAATTGGTCTATAATTATCCACTAGGTTCTTCTCTTCTTTTTTAAAAACTGGAATTACTCTGGTCCGCTTCCAAAAAGAGGGGACGGTACAGGTCCGAATGAAGCAGTTAATTATAATTGACAATGGTTCGGCGAGAATGTGGTAGGCACTGCGTACAACGCAATTGGGAATTAAGTCATCACCAGCATTGTAATGAAGACGTGATGTTAATGAGATCTGTTACAGAAACAGCAGATAATGTAAGGGGAACATAATTGTTATGTGTGTCCTCATGGTCAACTTTACCACAAGGAAGGTAAGAGGAACTGAATTTATGAGCGAAGGCGTTGACAGTGTTTTTGGGATCATCTCTAGGGATCGACAGTAATGTGGCATTTTAATTTGATTAGTAACAAAATAAAGTTGTTATATATAGCGTAAATAGGCGTATATCTAAAGATTAAATAGAGTTGTTAAATCATATATGAGGCTCATGAAAAATAAAAGCAAACGAGGAAATTTAATTAAACTTAAAAACTGCCACAATTAGTAGTCCATTAGCGTTATAGGTGTAGCTGTCCCATTACTTAAAATTACTAAACCTTCACGTTATTATTAATTATGCAACGGAAATACAATAGGATTTTACACAGTACCTATTAGTATTTAGTACTAAAATGCTGGTGGCTTTAAATGAAACAATATTAGATGGCACTATTGTTAAGGATCATTAGCGAAAGGTAGCGTATTCTCATCGTTAAGTGCTATCTATAGTTTAGAATTAGGCTACGTAGTTGACATGTTGTTAAATAATAGCTGATACCACGGGAGTGAAGTACCATCGAGCGTGTCTAATAAATTTATTAAGATGTTCAAATAAAGTAATTGACATTCTAATTAAATTTAGTGGAATACTGTTTGTGCTAATATCAATTTAAAAGGCCCTATGTGCTTTTGTCTACCCTTGATAATTAATTGTAATTGAGGTAGTATATCTCTCCATGCAATTTAACTATTTCTCATATCCGAAATGCAATTCACATTTAGCTATATCCTTCTTACGTTATCACTATGGAAAATATCTTCTAAAATGTCGTGTGATACACCAGTAGGAGCAGATCAATAAGTTGAGGTGTCCTTCGAAATTCCGACGTTTAGTGTTCCTGCAGTCAGCGTTCTATTTCATTTGAGTAAAGCACTTGTTTATTAATCGTCCTCATCTTATAGGCGAAAATGCGGCAAAGCGGAAATTTATTTTTTTTGAATTACTATAAATATACGTACTAATGGAAACTTTGGCATGTTAAAAGAAAATATCTGTATATGGAACCGTTTGAAACCCTATGAAAAGTTTGCTGTATAAATATTACTTTAAAGAAGTGTTATATTTCTTCCACTTTATGCTATCTGTGAGGGAAAATGGATGGGCTATTGGGACAAAGTGGAAAATAAATTTATTTATGTTGAAAATAAATATGTAGTGAAAGTAAAAGGTATTTATTATCAGAAACCACAACTAGATTCCCCATAAAAATTATCGCATCACCCACAGTTGTGGTAAACCAAGCTATTTACCATTATGATGTTTATTGTTATGATAAGAGGGTGTAAGATAATACGAAAGAACAAACAAATAAATAAAACACAACGTCTGGAGATATTCTTTAATGAATTCATAACAGTGAAATAAATTGATTACTACACTGTAATCAAGTTAATAACGAGTTGATCCACCCATGGCTAGAATGACGGCTTCCATTTTACGTAACACGCTTTTGTAAAGGTTTACGACGTATTCTTGCTGTATGTTATGCTATTCTTCCACAAGAACTGCTTCTAACTGTTGCAGAGTTCTAAGAACCATTCTACGCCCTGATCCGAGCTTTGAGCTGATCACTCCATAACATATGTCTCAGTTTCCCTAAGGTATTCTTAAACTATTCGAGCTATGTGGAGCATTATCATGTATATACAAAAAATTTGGGCCAATAAATGGGCCGTACGGAAAAACATGTGGGTCTAAAATGTCACTGATGTAACGTACAACCGTCAGCCAAGTACCAAACAAAGCCAGTTACCTTCCATAGAGACAGCACTCCAAACTATTACTGAACCTCCACCACACTCCACATTCGGAACAAAGTTGAAGATATCGTCCCACAGATCTTCTACACATTGGCATTTGTCTGTCATTTGAATAAAGGCAAAATTTTGACTCGTCAGGAAACATAACATTCTGCCAATCGTCAATATCCCAATTACCATGTTCTCTAGCAAACGCTAAACGAGCTACATGATGTTGTCTGATGGGCAGTGGTTCGAAATTTCCACATCTCTGGCAGCCAACATTTTCCTTTGTAGTAATCGAGCAGTGTATAGCCTGGTATGGAGAGCTGTTAAACGCAAAGGGCCATCATCCTGGATCGATGTCACCCTTTGAGGGCCCTGTCCTGGCCTTCTGTCAACACTTCCATTTCCATTCCACTTCCTTTCTAGGTGTTTTTATGCCAGCCCAAAAACGGTAGAATGGTTACCAACGACTCTCGCCATGTAACGCTGGCTACGACCATCTTGATGCAAAGCTAGTGTTCGTACAGCTCTACATGGTAGCTAACACGTTGAGGAACACTCATCATGTCGAATCTAATTGCACAAATGGCATATCCAGAATGCAACGCAATTACAAATAAACCGAAAAAATGAGTACATGCAGCTTTTTCATATGTTGAAAGAAAAGGTTCCAGGTATTGCATGATATCGACCTAGTATGTTTTTGGATTCTTCAAGGTGGTGCGATAATTTTTGTGGGGAGTGTGTACATTAATATGTTAATTCAAGAAATGTCGCCCAGGACATTAGGGCAAAATAAATTAATACGAATGAAGACCAAGAAACAGTGTATGTAGCTGGACTTGCAGTTTCTGAAGAGGTGTCGCGCTTATAAATTGTTCCCGAAACTTATTAGTTTCGAGGCGCAAAAAGCGAAGACAGATCTAACAAAGATTATAAAAACAGCGTAATCGAGTTGGCTAAGATTGGAAATGGGACATCTTTATGCAAAATTACAAAAGCTTGAAATTCTCTCCTACAATTCATATCTGAAGCTATCAAAGGACTCACACCAAGCGATTGGGATCAGTATTGGTAAGAGCTGAATTTTTTGTTCAACAAAAGGCAAATAAGAAACGTGTAACATAACATTGAACAAAAAAATTAGCCAGACTGAGAAATAATCGAGACAAGAAACGCAAATTGAAACATACCAATGAAAAAAGTGAAAGAAGGAGTATTAATGAAAAAAAAAATGGATTTAAATAAATCCTTAGTGAATTTTTCAAGAAAAGAAACCGAGATACTAAGATTTAATATTCACCAAAGAATTCCTTCACTAGAACACCTAATAAATGACTTAGAACAAGCGTCATCATTGGTAGATGAAAAGGAAAGATTATATTTTAAACAAAGAAGATAGCGGAAAAAGAAAATTACTGGAAAAGAGAATCAACTGTAGATGACGAATAATGGAGAGTAATCAAGGAAGAGAAAAGACGTATTTTATACAAAGTCAGATAAAGATTGATAATGTTGGATAAGAAAAGTTATATGAATTCAGTTCAAGACACGTTAGAGTCAGGTCTGTATTAAATTTTAAACGAAAATCCTATTGATTGAATATATTAAAAAAGCTGATTACAAATTAAAACAATGTAAATAGTTAATTGATAAAACAACATTTTCCAAATTAAAAAATAAGAATTCAGTATTATCCCATTTGAAATGTTTACCAAATATACATAGAAATGAAGATACTTACAGGCCCATTGATTCGAATACAAATTTAACATTTTCTATGAATTTAAAGAAAGTGTTTTTCATAGCCTCTTATTTAGATTATTTAATGTTGGTAATAATGGCAACTTAAATTCAAGCATTTATTAAAAAAAAAAAAAACAATCCTATTCCTTTGAATCACAATATACTTTGAAGAACATTCTAAATACAAGAGTGAGTCTCTTGAGATGTTTTTGCCGTTCAAAGAAAATATTTTACTTTGTACCTGAACGTTTGAAAGCTGAAAGTCTCAAAATTGTTGGCCGAAGCTTAGTCTATTAATAAAGATAAATGAAACAACCCGAGAGATGCAATCTTTAACATAACGCTAAAAACGCCAATTATATCTGTATTGGTTATTATTTCTCCAAACGAACCTTTAACCGTTACGATTTCAGCTACAGTCATTTAACTTTATTATACAGGTTACGAAAGCAGGTATTTATAAATAAATCAGCTGTGATTAAGAATCGAGGCAAAGAAAATAAGGCCGGAAACGTGCTCTGAATTCAAATTTTCGATAAAGAGGTAGAAAATTTCGCATAATATCGTTTCATCACGTAATACACCTGAATAGAACCTTTAATGGAAATGATAAACGTTTAAGCAAATCATGAAATGCCGTCTTCTCAATTTCCAATAGGAAAAATCCTATTTCACATTTTATCACGACTGACTTGGCAGTTTAAATATAAATTAGAATAAGCATAGGAGGCCATCCGAAGCTTAGAAGGATTAAAATGATTTTGATTTTTTCAAGCAATTTTTTTTACAAAACAAATTTAAATTAAAACAATTGTCTAAATCGTTCTAATTTATATTACGATCTTACCACACCATAGCGCATTTTATGTTGAAATACATTTTGATTGCTTGCCAGGAGTTAAAATCCAACCTCCGCCTTAAATTTCGACTAATTTCCTTTCTCATGGCGAAATTTGTCATTCTCTAACCAAACAGCCTTGAATCTCATTACACACAATACGAAAAACAACAGAAATGTATACCGAAGCTGTATTTTTCTTTTTGCAGAGTTATACAGCTTTTAACTCTAACTACATGGTTTCAAACTTGCAATAGCAATTTTTAGCTCTAAACATAAACCACCAATAACTGTCGAGAATGATTGATGCTGTTGCTTACCATGTTTTAGAGGTGAAATCGAATCCCACTTTCGGCAGTTATCAATTTTCTTCGATGCCGAGCATGTGAAGGGCCAACATCTCGGCAGAAACCGTAAAGGAGAAAAGAAATAAAATTAAACTAGATGTCATTTGAATAAGGATATTACAATTTGCATTTGAAAAACTATATGAGCATAGTTTTCTCTATACCATGTATATATATCGCACTCTGTCTTTTTTAGTTTTAATCGTTGTTAATGGTTCCATAATGTCTTCATTCTCATACTCCCTGACAAAATTAAACAGTGGAATTATTATGAATTAAATGTCATATTCTTCTTTAAAGCAACAAAAGTTGAAAATTGGCAAAAATTGAATTCTAAAAGAAATGCCGTTATAATCTATTTACTACATCAAAGAGCACAAGTATAAAGTGATATTGCGTATTTAAATTACGTCGGGTCTGAGGAGGTTAAAGGAGATTTCAATATTGATTGATACAAATTGAAATTGTATTCGTATATAATTCAATTTCAATTTAGTTTTGTATTTCCAACGATAAATAAGGAGTACAATGAAGGATATATTTCTAAGATGTACACATCAAAGAAAAAATTACGAAAATTTTCTTTTCGCTTAGAGGCAATGACACACGATATCTGTTATTCTCTCTAAGAATGATGTACTCAATATAGGCCAAAATAATAACATTATTTTTGTCTGTGGAGATATCTTCAACGTAAAAGTTCCTTTGATGTTGATAACAGCTTGTTACAAAACGGTTTTTTCCTAGCTCCTTTTATTAATTTTTTTCGTCAAATATATATTCAGAAAATTGGAACAGAGAAAGTAATAGCGAAAAATTCAAGAAACCGTCTTCAAACGATTTCACAAAACCTTGAAAGCTTTGCTGACTTTCGCAGTATCCGATGACGAATGAAAAGAATTAGTATTATTTTTTATAATGACAGAGAACAATATCTAACTGAAAGATTGGACAAAACACGGGATACTTGTTTACATATAACTTTCTTTCAAGTAAAAACTCAGACGAATCAAAAAGCTTTTTTTGTAATCAACATATTTCTATTATATTTCCATTAGTTTGCTAGTCAGAAGCAAAGATTCGTTTTAAATAACAGCAAATCAAAGAAAACAGCCTAGGGGTTTCGACGATCATATGAAATGTTAAAAAAGAGGTCTGGTGGAAGAACAAAAAGCTCATTGATTTATCTTCCGACAGTTCCCTTAAATGCTGTTTTTAAAGGTCACTCTTTAATTACCTTTTGGCTCAGTGTAAGAAATGAGTATCCTGTTTTTTTATTACGCTTTCGTGCAACGTATCTATGTGAAAAAAGGTTTTCAACATACACACTCGTGAAAGATAAATACAGAAACAGCTTAAATACAGAACCTCATAAAAGACTCAAACTCTCAGATATCGAAGCAAATTTTGAATTTCTTTGTTCTTCCAAATAGGCACAATTGTGCCATTGAGGGTACTTACACCGAGGGAAATCCTTGTGGCAAATACTAACACTGTGCAGCTCTGTAGTATATATTAATCGACGTGTCGGAGCGTTTTTAACAAAAATGTTTGTCACTTTCCATTGAAGGAGACAAATATTTACGCGACGTATAGGTTATCCCCAAACGAAAATGGTTAAAAGCGATAGAAGAGAATAAGCAAAAATAAAGAAGTCCATGTGTAAGTTTATTGGTTTTATTTTTTTTAAACATTCAAAAATCTTGTGGACTTTTTGTCCGTGATATGTTTTATTTGCAGACAGTGTAATTAACTTCCATATTTCAATAAATTTACTCGTCTACATAAATTCTGAATATATTCTGAAACAGATCAAATGGAAATATTCCAATGAAAGCGCAATATTCCTACATTCAAATTTTAATATTAAATCTAGGAATAGTAGACCTAACTGTAGCTGTACTTGTTAAGTAGAGGGTCACGTACTATTCAGTGCCAATTGGACTAATAAAATATCAATATTGAAATTCCAACAGAAAATTAAAATTTTTATAATGGATACTTATATTAAATTCCACCTTCGCATGTTTTCAATCAAATCTAGAAGTAATATGGACTTTTATTATTATTATTACAATCTAAAGTTATACAACTCGTATCTGTTCTTAATTGGATCAAACTTCGTTAAGTGTAAACAAGAAACTCATTCGTATTTCAATCCTCGTCTTGCAGCTAAAGTTAATTTAAAATTTCAAACGTGTTATAATATCATAACTTAAAAATCTATCTACTAACGGTACTAAGTTCTTATTCTGTTCTTGCACTCACCAGGAAAGGCGGAAATTGATTGAAAAGAAAAACTAAAACGAACTTCTATCTAATGGCGTACTCAAAATTTTTATATGACGCTTCCTGGCTACCATCAACTTTCTTACTTCTATTTTCTTTTTTTTCTGATTTCAACCATATATACCGTGTGACGAAGGTTTTCGATATTATGCTTTAATTGACGAAGAATACATTGCAAGGTTAAATAAGGTAGCCATGAATATATCCAAAAAGATAACGTTCATAACCATTCAGCGTGTCATACTTCAGCTTAGAAGAATCGCCGCACGATTACTTCCATTGCCGTGTCCTCCACAGATATTAAGGCCCCGGCGGTAGGAGACCCAGATCGAAAATATTTTAACTTCAAATTTTAATGATTCTTTTACGTTAATGTTACCGGGACGCTCGTTCATTCGATTTGAAATAATTGAAGCTTACTTGTCTTGACACGAAATTGTTTGCTTATAATCACCCTCTAAAAATCTGTTGAAGAAGTTTTATCAGAAATCTCATGCTAGAGCTGCAATATTTTTTCTACTTTACACCATTTTTTCTTGCACTTTCGCGATTATGTAGGTAGAAAGATGGATATTGGATACGCACAATCCAACAATTGAAAAGTTTTTAGCAGTACGGAACTCCCTTATATCTCAGAAGTTTTAATTCAGTTCGAGTTGTTCAAGATATACGTGATAATCTATAACCGAGAGTAAAAGTGATCGAACTTTTTAGTTGTTCTATGAATTTAAATATTTTATTGCTTTGGGATTATTATGATTCAATAATTATAAACGTCTGAGCGTGGTTTTGCTCATTATTATAAAGTATATTATGAAGTAAAATTATTATTTTTATTGCTATACTCCGAGAATTTCAAATGAAATTCTGTTGCTTTTAAGAAAACGTCTTCTTCTCCATCCGCAATAAATAATTTATATGTAGTACCCATCTACGTTAAATGCTAGCTGGGTGCGTGCTGAAACTAATGCCATTCGTGTAGCTTTTATCTGTCAATTTGACGTTTCTTTTTTCAGGTCTTCGTTTTCTCGCGTGCCATTTACGTATTTAGTACCACCTATTTCCACTTTACTTCTATTACGTGTGCTTGATTCATTGTACCCTCTCAATTGTCGTATGAAGCCATTAAACTTAATCTAAACTGATTAACTACGTATTCAACGGGACGTGAAAAAAAAGGTTGAGTATTTCCTCTTTTAATTAACAAGAATGTTTATTCTAGCCAATCGAATAGTAGGACGATACTTGCAATTCACAAGACAGTTTTTCTAATGAATGGAAGTAAGATTAGGTTATACTATTTACAAGGTGGTCCTTGGTCTGTCGCATTGCGACTTTTTCAGATTTATTGCGGGTCCTTAGTCGCCACTAAATTATATGGTACCTCGACTAGAAAATATTCAGAACGTAGTATAGAATGTAAAAGTGATATAGTATACAGGTGTTTTATTAAAAAGGTGAACTTACAAGGGAACACCAACAACCCGAAAATTCAGATTTCGATGAAACTGTAGGGACTGAAAAAGTGTCACGGTAGAAGACAACGCAATTTTTTTTTGGCGGCCGATTCCCCTATTTTGGGTTACAGCGCCTGTATAAATTTTCAGGATTTTTAGATTTCCGTAAATATTTTTAAAATGTTTTTTGTTAAAAGATAACTTGAAGTAAAAAGAATTAACTCTTGCTTGGTCGAAAATATCGTATCAAACGACACTCAGTTGTAGCCCCTCTTGTTCTCATGAGGTGTTGCGAAGGATCCAGGAGGATTTGGATGCGAGTAGGAGTTATCACCTTTTCTTGAATGTCGCATAATGCTCAGTAATGGTACTTGGGTGCTCTAGGTCTGTCGAGGCAGTTAGTAGCTTGCATCACGTTACGTTGGATGGCATGCCTCTTCCAATTGTTGAAACTTCTAGAAATTAGGGATTATTTATTGATAATTCTTTTAAATTTAGAAAGCGTGTATGGTTGTGTATTCAGCGGGCCTACTTCGGATTAAAGACGATATCTTCACATCGATCCTACTTAGCTAAGGATAAGAAAACTATTTTATGCAACTCCTTAGTTTTACCTCATTTTTCGTATTGAATAAGTTTATATTAGCCATGTTTGGATGAACTGTCGAGAACGTGCATTCAGAAAGTTCAGAATTCATGCATAGCATTCGCAAGTATCTGCGGGTATCGCATGCATTTCAATAGTGCAATTAGCCTTTACCACTCAATAATTATCTCTAAAACTCCATCTTATTCATACGGAAAGACCCAATTCAGATCAGACGTACACAACATAAATATTAAACAAACAACACCACTACTTTATTTGTTTTCTTTATTTATTTTCGTATAATGTTCGGAAGATTTACAATGGGAAGGGATGAAATTACTCCCACACAGAAAGTTTTGCTTTCAAGACAAACAATTGAAATGTTTTTAGGTTTACGCACGCAGATCTCCACATAATAATTATTTACGAACTAAGTGCGTGAAAAGACATTTCACGAATGAGCAGCCAGCTTAAAGCGCGAATCGTTAGATGGCTGTTATTTCGGGAAATATTTCATGCACGAAGTTTGTACAGTATTTTTTGTAAGAATAAGTACTTTTAATGAAGACATAAATATGTAGTTATATTAGGTTAGTTACAAATTTGTAAGTAGGCATGTACTCGCTATTTATTTAAAACAAATTTGACAAGTTAATTAAAAAAAAATTGAGATTTTTCCTAGTTCTCTGTTAAAAAGGAAATAAAAACATAAAATATATGGGAGGTATATAGGGTACTCTGTTCCCCGGCTGTTAATAACTTGCATTATCCATGGCTACGTAGTATATAAATATATTATTCAAATATAAATTGGGGGATGTAGGATACCATGGCCACCATTGTTTATTTTTTCCTAAAATAATGTCGTCCTTGAATATTAAATATACTCCAAATTAACTTTTAACAAAAAAAATCTATTATTATTTACGAGATATTTACAAAAATCTAAAAATCGTGAAAATTTATGGGGGATTTGGCCACTGAAAAAAATGCATTGTTCTTATACCATTATACTCTTTCGTCACTACAGTTTCCTAGAAATTTGAATTTTCGAATTGTCGGAGTTCTCTTGTTAGTCTTGGTACACTACAAATAAGCATTCTGTGAAGCTACAAATACTTTTCAAGTTCTGCATTGATATACCATCTACGAAAAATTGTAATGTCCATTGATTCGCCTTATACGCCCTATACACTTATGTGCATTTATGTGCGAGTGTCAACCAAATAGTAATAAAAGATAATTCTGTATGATAATGGTAATAAATTTTAAAAGGTTGTATTATGCTTTATATGTAAATGATGGTTTTATTTATTGAGATGGCGATGCTATAAGAAAAATATCGGATTCTTTTTAAAAAACAAAGAAGTTTATGAGAAAATGTTGAACGAATTCTAAAACACGTCCAAGGAAATTATATCAAGTACGTTAAAGTATTCGCAACAAAAAATCATTGTAACGGCTAGGACGAAATGGACTAAATAGAGGAGAAAAGAAATAAGAAGACAAGTAACCTTTAAATCATGTCGAAAAGCCGTGTGAGCGTTACCTTTCATTCAGTTAAAAATGTGCCTCCTCAGGCCGTGAAACACTGTCCAACGACTGCTGATTAACTTGTAAAAATGTCAAGTCCGCATATTTCCAGCCACATATTTGGAGAATTTTTATCTTGCCTGGACGGGTTCGTTCGAACAGATATGTAGGAAGATAATTCAAAACATAATTTGGGAGTTTCAATATACTACACTGGGCAAAAGAAGTAAGGGTAAAGAAAGCAAACATTCAATATTTATTAAAGTGTAGGGTTTAATTTAAAATTATGTAAATAAAGATCCGACAAACAGACTGGTATTTATCGAACATGTTTATTTAACTACAAAACCGAACAGAACGGGTATCTTTTAATAACGGGGACACGAGAAAAAATAGTAATGTTCTTCTTCAACGGTATCGTAACATTTGCATTAGTCGTTTTATTGGGAACGATTTAAAACGGTTAAATGCAGATTTTACGCTCTCTCTTGCTCACACAAGTCGGAATAAATCGAATTTTTTTTTATATTGTCTGTATTCCGCGAAGAATACGTAAATACAGCGCCTTTTGGATTTAATTGCGTGCAGTTATATTGGATTAAGCAAATAAACTGCAACGGCAGTTAGTTATTTTCTGAATAAAGAATTTTCCCTTCTCATTAAATATTGGCGGTATCTTGCTTATAAAAGTA
This sequence comes from Oryctes borbonicus, assembly GCA_902654985.2. Lineage (NCBI taxonomy): Eukaryota > Metazoa > Arthropoda > Insecta > Coleoptera > Scarabaeidae > Oryctes > Oryctes borbonicus. The sequence continues at coordinate 522,180 of LR736929.1, forward strand.
AACAGAGTATTACATTTAACTTATCGGGATAATGTATTAACTCTTCATCAAGAATACTCTGTTTCATTCAAGAATTTCGTGGATTTATATCCTGGATCAATATAAAAAGTGCTAACGCCTCCATCTCTTTGGTATATAGCAATTTTGGAAAATGGATTTAATGATAGGGAATGTACGCCCAGGGCAAATCGTCGATTGTAATGAAATTTTGCCAGCTTGTAGAGCTCATCAAGCCTTCCTCAACGGCATCTTCGTTGCGACTGAGATACATATCTAGAATATGTGAGCTGCTCATGAAATTTGCCTTAAATTTCTTTTTTCCATATTATTGGGAATAGGAAATACCGAGTTCATCGTTAGTCCCTATCCTCAGTAACATGGAATGGAATTCGAACAAAGACCAACTACTTGAAACCAAAAATGTGGCTAAAGTATGTTCATCATGTGGCTAAGTGCAAACAGGAAAAAAAAAGAATTTGGGTTTTCGGATTGAAACCGCGTCGTAATTGTATGGGAATGCCGACGTTTCGCTCTCAATTGCACAGAACTTCTTCCGGGCTGCAGCATGTTGTGTCGCTGCTGTACGAACAATGACCGTGGTTGCTCAGCGTCTTTATAGGGTTGAGTAGGTGGGCGGGGCGTGCGAGACGAATTCGGACAAGAGGGATTTCTACTGCAAATGTAGCGGGTAACCGTCGTCTCTGTTTACATTGTTGGAATGTTTCGATAGCTTCTCGGATGTTTCTAGAAACATTCCAACAATCTAAACAGAGACGATGGTTACCCGCTACATTTTCAGTGGAAATCCCTCTTGTCCGAATCCGCCAATCGCAACCCGTCTCGCACGCCCTGCCCACCCTATAAAGACCGGACGCCGAGCAACCACGGTCATTCTTCATACAGCAGCGATGCAACATATAGCAGCACAGGAGAAGCTCCATGTAATTGAGAGCGAAACGTCGACATTCTCATGCAATTACGACGCGGTTTCAACCCGGAAACCCAAATTCTTTAAAAGAAAACAACGACCGCGAAAGTCTACAACAGGAAATAAAATCCTCTTCTTCTATGTCTTAGTGTCACACATTATACCGAAAATCCACAAATAGAGGCCAATACCTACGTTTCGACTCTAGTCATCAAAGTGGGAAGGGCCAGAAGCCTAGATGACAAACCGAGGGTAAATAGGGATGTAATTAACTTCTTAAAGCTGAATGGAAATCCCGACCACACAAGAAAATTGCATTAGTGATATATTTGAAATTCAAAGTTTATCTAAAACATACCCATCGCACCTTACATAATTTTTCTCTCTTAAATATAGTAAAATATATGTTGGTTCTTTAAATGTTGAGTCTTTGGAAGGAGCACATATAATATTGATAATAAAATTTAGTTACAAAATCCGTGTGTTTAGGAGAATGATACGTTTCTCCAGTTCTAGAATTAAGATAAATTACAAGAATATTTCCAGCGAAACAGCTTTTTTTGTTGAAAACAGATCGATGATACTCTAGAAGAAACAAATCATCTGGTTAGCATTATTTTCTCTTTATAACTAATGATATGTAAGGTTACAACTACATTACATCTTTTATTTATGATGAACACAATTATTTTTAGATTTGCGTCTTAATATAGGCTTCCTAAAAACAATTATAGATTTTCCCAAGGAAGATTTTTCCCTGACCATAAGAAGTATTTATATCGCAATTTACTACTGAATCCAAGCAAGTGTAAACCAGTATTAAATATCAATTTGAGGTTACCAGCTAAAAAAAGAAAAAAAAAACAGAAGCTAACGTTAAGTTTAATTTAATCCGAAGACCTCTGCTTGTGTATAAAACCTTTCCTTTGCACATAGGACGAGAGCTATTAGAAATTTACATATGAATGCGGGCGGTTTGTGCAGAGGAAAATGCAATTTTCCATTGAAAGAGAAATATTTTAATATGTATTCATAAAACGAACTCGATTACCCAAAGCATACGGTTGAAAAAATATTTACCTTCCAGGGATGCTGTAGTTATGTTGAAGGCATTTTGGGTAAACGCTGGTAGTACAGAGATATTTCATAAACCAAAAATACCACATTTTATAGCTCAACGTTTAATTTGTAAATGATAACGAAGAATTTTTCAAGCAAACATCCATTGTAAATATATTTTGCGAAAATGTTTCTCCAAATTAATTTTCTCCGTGGCAAAAATTTATGAATTCACCAGATCTGGCGTCGGTGACCTTTTTTGTTTCTAAAGCCCAAAGTTTCGCAGACAGAGATTTTCATCGAATGAAGAGGCCATCACATTCATAAATGCCTATTTTGCAGAGATTAAACTACTATTGGGATGGAGGAGATGGGAGCATTAATGGGGAAAGTGTATAAACCTACAAGGAGACCATCTTGAGAAATTAAACTGAATTTGATGAAAAAAATAATTGTTTTTGTGTTAGGCTGGATACTTTTTAGATTACCTTCGTAATATAGAGAGTCTCCCTACGAAAACACTTATGGTGTAATATGCATTTTTTAAATTGTGATACATTGCTTTGACATGGTCGATTGGTTAGTTACATTGGTTAATAACTTATAATAATAGGTGTCTGGCAGCGCTGCTGTAAAACTTTGTTTGATTGTAGTCCAGACTGCAGCATTATCTTTTTTATCGAATGAATTATTTAAGTATGCAGCAAAAAAAAAGATATTAATGGAATATTTAATTACATTATTACCAATTTATTCTGAATATTTCCGATACATTAATATACCGGATGATCAAGTTACTAACAATACGTAGAATTTTATATTTTTATGTTTTGTTAGTTCGACTGTTTTCTCTCATCAATCACCTCCTTTCAATGTATATAGGTAACTTCTGCCGCTGTCATTCTCAATTAGTATATGGGCCACCAGTTGATTTAAAAAGAAGTTAATGTTTCGTAGTTTCGAGGCGAACCGGACCGATTATATTTTTTGCTATCTTACGTCGTCTACGTTTTACGTTTACGTAATAATTTTATTTAAAAGATTAATTTGAGTTTTTAAGACTTATCCTACGTATTTTTTCGTTATTTATCTTGGGATTTAAAAATGTATTTTCCTTCTTTTCCCACATTCATCGCCGCGAGCGTCTAGCAAAGCCGGCACGACGTCAAAATCGCTCAACTTCAAGACATTTATATTAGAAGGTGTACGAGTTCTGAAAATGATAGTTAGGGATGCTGAATGGGAGTAATTTGGGTTACAAACAGCATTTTTATTCGTTTAAAATTTTTTTTTGTTTTGAATTATCTTTGTTGAGGTTTTCTTGTATGAAGCTTGGGGCACTTCCGAAGAAATGGTTATGTGGTTAATGTGGTTAATGGTTAATCAGTTTATTGCTTCTTCCCACTTAGGAAAAAAAATCTAATAATATTATGGAATAATACAAGTAGGAACAAATCGCTGTTATGTCATGTCGTCTTTTCTTCCCATTTTTCCATTACGTAACGGTATTGGCTTTATACTCTAAACCTACAAAACCTGCTTCTTCTGGTATACGCCCTTCTTCTTTAGCTTCTATTGCTTCTAACGCTTCTTCCCTTATGGGCGCATATACCTCATCTAGAAATTTTACGGAATGTGGTCTGTGCGGTTGCAAAAATTCTAGAGTTGTATCAGTTTCCAGTGAAAACGATGTTTTTCTTTGAGCATCGGGAAGGATATACTATGTTATGTCATGCAATTCGATTTTGTTGCTATTTGTAGCTGTCCCATTGTTATTATTGTATTATCATTAGCAAACTTTCCACTTCAGCTGAAAAAATAGATGGAAAAATGTTTATATATTTAACTTTTGCTTTCAATACAAACCATTTTTGTCTTAAAACTTCTCTACTTCTTACCGTTAGCGAGTTATGCACACAGGCAGAATAGAAAATTTCCAATTTTCAAAAATTCGTTTTAATCACTCAGTGTTTTTCCGCAAAAAAAATGTTTTATCAACGTTTTCTCATTTTTTGAATTTCAGGGTTTGGGATCGTCTCTTGTCAATAAGCTTATCTAATAGAATGGTATGGTTAACTTTTTGAAATGTTTTGCTGAAATCTGTATACACACAATCCACCTGAATACGATCATTCATGCTTGTGCATATTATTTTGGACGTTGCTTTCATGTTTTGCATCACGTCCTCCATTTTACACAAGAAGTTATTACAATTTTTGTATACGAATTTGACTGCTCCTTTAAAATTTATGGTTGGAATCACCTTGTATACCAGAATATATGATATATGCGAATGCGCAAAAAGAAAGGGGCGGATATTGTGTTTCGACAGATGTTTCCACAATAAAATTGGATATACGATGAAGAACATTAAAGTCTTCACGTATGAAAAATCCGCTGACGTTTGTACATGATGAAAAATGATCCGATATTTGTTTCACCCGGAGGGCATCTGCGGAACTATATTTGAACGGTGTGTTCCATACATAAGTAGTTGTCAAATCTTCTGCTGGTGGTGAGGTCGTTTTTTAAAGGAAAAATTGCTGTTATAAATCTTAAAATTATATTGAACAAGGTGTTGCGGCTTATTAAGCACTATTTTAATGTTTACATAATTTTTATTTTCAACGTACAGGAATTGGAAATATTTTGTAGATAGATACAGCTGGTCCAAAAAAAGGAAAATAAACCCGTAAGTCTTAGACCGATTGTCAATCATTCTTGAAATTGTGTAATTTTTTTCAATCTTCCTCAAAGAAGATGTGTACGTGTAGGATTTCGATAAACGGACTACCATGGGAGTTACGTGTTTTTAGTACGTCAAGGAACGGGAGAACATCGTTATGATCTACCTTCATAGTGAAATTGATGTCTGGTTGTTGACGATTGACACGGCAAAGGGTTTTTGCCATGCGACCACATAATGAAAGTGTGATACCGAAACCATCAAATCTGCTGAATTAAGAGCAATGGGTTTAAAAGATTCCATTAAGATATTAGTCATAACTGGCGTGGTTTACACGTCGAGTTACCATGCTAACTGTGGCCTACCACCCTTCCTTCTCCTGAAGAAGCCCCAGATGGTTGTGAGCGAAACGTCGAATTTTCGATTAGTAACCATAACACGGTGCAGACACCTTTAGTTTTAACAGATTCTGCTCGTGGACCCCACCATACGTTATTAAAATATTTTAATATTAAACAATCTAGTCATAAAATGTCAAACTGTCAAATATTTCAATTATCGTTCGTTAGTAATAGGAAAATGCAGAAATGTAGAAAGAAATTGTATCCAGAACTACTACAACAACCACGTTCTATCACTTTTCTAGATCTTGATAGAAATTACTTGTTTACCGAGCTGCGTAATTTATACTTTAACATGAATTTTAACCAAAATCAACGGAATATTTTGCGAATGTTAAATTAAATGCGTGTTTTCCATCTACACGCGTGGTGGAGTTGCTTCAGCCTCGAGTATAGAGAACTTACATCGAAATAAGTTTAAACCATTTATGTTAACTCCAGCCTGGTGATAATTTAAGATGATGGAAGTACTACAACTAGTTAGTTTTCAGATGAATCAAAATTTATCAATTCTGGAATCTTTAACAGAAAAACGGAGCATTATTGGTCACTACAAGGCTACATTGATATACGACACCTCTAGTTTGTTATTATTTAGGTTATAATTCCATCGGTTCAATTATGTAAAGTAAAGTGGGCAGTTATTGTTTTGAAACACAGTATATATTGTTGTAGATTTATTGACTCCGATTATACGTTTTGGTCATATTCGAATATTTGCGGATACAAGGGAAAGTGAAGCCGGAAATGATTCCCTTAGGCAACACAATTCCCAGCAAGGCTACATAAACCAGATTAAATAGTTTGTCAACATTGTTTGGATCTTATGTATTGTAATTGTTGCAGTAAATAGATAACATAGACCGACGTTGCTAAGATACTTCGAATTGGTCATATTCCATCGGATTCAACGTTCTTCTTTGTGTTTTTAATGGTTTTAAAAGTGTAACACCTGGAAAAGCAATGAGCATTAACTTGCTGCGATCCGACACATGCTTTTACATTTTCTTTACATTCTGCCCATTAACTTGTTCTTTAAACGTCATTAGCTGGAGTTTTATTTTTATTCGGGTTTAAATTCTTTTTCGCATTCTAGTTTTTCTAATTGTAAGTTGGCGCAGTATATATGTATGTACATATACAGTCTGTAACATAAATGAGGAATGTTGAACATCAGACATTCCGGGTTTCGGCCTAATTTTACAATAAATTGTTTTATATCTTTAATCATGTATTTTCTCAATATGTTAGTTACATCTATTGCTTTGTTTTAGACTAAAATCTGTTGTTAAATACCATGTTACGTTTCAAAAGTTCTTATTATCTTTGTATAACAATACAAACAGGGATTTAAATAAAATTTTAAATTATATACATTGTATACCAAGGAAAACTTGCTTCTTTAGTATTGGATTTCTTTAATTTAGACAGCTTTAATAACGGCACATTAATAAAATTGCATTACTTTTCTCTTTCTGAACTTCGACCTTTTCATGCAACTAAACAATATTACGAGAGCTAGGCTGGTTAGGTATGACGGTATAACGTTCACATTGCGATTCATGCCCTGACAATTTAATCGAATATAAAAGTCATGCATTACTTCTCAGTATATATAGGATATAACGCGAGTACAGCATGAGGTTTAAAAGCTCTTCCTGCGTACTAATCACGACTTATTTAAATGAAGCGAGAAACTTGTTCATTTCTTAAAGACAACTTTTTGCAAGTTTATTCCAGTAAACGTCGTAAGTTTTGTTTCCTACAATATTATTTTACTAATTGCTACAAATTGTTCCCATCATGCATTTTGTAACTATTTGTAGTGACATTTGCTGCAATTGTAGAAGTAGTTCCAATATCTTCTTTCTAATTCTTTTTTTTTCATTCTAATATCCTTCATAATTTTAGACAAAAACGACTTTAATACTAAAAGTTGTTTCCTTCATTTCTCACGTATAATTGAAGTCCGAAATGTTGCGCTTTGAATGGTTGAATTAGTGACGGTGATTTTAAATTTATCGATGTACATTTCACAACAAAAAGAAAGTGCTATTTACATCCACTAACGGTTTTGGGCGCTGCAAAGTTTCAAAGTTTGAAATATATGTTTTTGTTCGTGAAAACAAACATGGGGTCAACTTTCAGAAACTAAAACCTTGTCTTTTTTTTGCTGTTAATCGATTAATTACAGCTTTAATTACGGGAAAAATAATACACATACTACATCTGTATTCTTCGATTTTTATGCTCTATCATGCACCGCTTGGGTGATATGTATATGCAGAGCTTTATCTGTTTATCATCTATCTTTATCGAATAAAATTGCTGTATGAAATCGTCCGTAATTGCATTGCAATACATTATCCTTACAGACATGGTTCTGAATGCTTTTGTGCCGATTTACAAGCGAGTATGAATGAATGCGCGGATGGAATTTGTCTCATATTACATGAAACTGACAAATAACGACTAGAATGTGAATACTCAACATAAAGATCTATAGGAACGTGGATAATAAATAAATACAACTAAAATATGTTTATTTTTGCAATTATACTTGTCAGATAGATATGTACAGAAGAAAATTCTGTGAAGGTAATACGTATGATTTTATATTGTATTACCGACGTTAAAGAGTAATTTTCATGAAAGTACTGGACTAATTTGATTGTAGTAAAATATGGTTTAGAATTAGGGAAAATTCACAAAAAGCAGTCTAGTTCCTAATACTTAAGTAAAACGAATATGCCGGCAAAAATTAAAAATTTTGCTCTTGAGTATTATACACCGATTCAAATAGTTGTAGATGACCAAACAAGTGTATTTCTATATTTAATTTTGTATGAAAAGCCACCATCACCGAATTTTAGTTCGTGTGATTTTTCTTATTCGGCTATTAAAAAATAGAGTTTACCAAAAATATTGCAGTATTGGAACAACGGACTAGGGAGGAAATGCACTGAAATTTCATTCGAGAATTCATTCTCCGTGTTTCCTCTTTTTGAATATCACGGAAAAAGTACATGGAAAGCAACTTTCATGCAATATTGAGCTAACTCAAATTGCACTAGGAATTAGTAATAAACTGGGGTAAAATATTTTGTTTACAAAGGAAATGGGTGTTCGAGATGAATATGGTTTAAAACAAAAAGTATCTATATAGTTTCCCGTTTTATTTAACAATATGTACAAATTTGGAGTTTGTACATAAAGAACTCGGCAAACAAGCAAAAAGTATTTTACTTAAAACTGCATTGTCAGAATTTCTAACGGTATGTTTTGCGTCTATTGATATAAATGAAATATTCGTCTTTCAATTAATTGTTCCGATGAACCTACTGGGGATGCACACAATAAAGTTATTTAACGTAATTCCGAACTCTTGGATTATCGCGATACCGTATTTTAAATACATTATATACACTGTTATAGGGTGTAAATGAATTTTTCCGGCTATAATAGAATTGATCCTTTACAAACATAGATATTAACACCAAATGGTATTTGATGAAATGAGTGTCTGTTATAATGTAACATCCGTTCAGGAACCGTGCTTAAGCGAATTTCTTATACTTTTATAGTTAATATTGGGTTCAACTATATAACTTCTAATATCCAATAGAATTGTTATACCAAACTATTTGATACTTTATTAGAAGTGATACGATAGAATAAAATATAATTACGTCTTTAAGTTTGTTCCATTTTCTTTCTTTTTTCTTTTTTAGTGCGCACACACGAAAGTACACACACGATATATTCGCTTCCGAAATTCAGAATTTTTCGCCGAAATAAAGGAGGCGCTACTACAAATTGATTACTATTTACGTAATTTATTTGTTTTCAGTTGCCGAGTATGTCACTCAAAATGATAAACACTCAGAGTAGATGCAATATGTAAGATTTTTACGTAAATGCAACTACTACACAAACATACACCCCAATATATTGGTTTGAATAGCGTAGACGGATGTGGTTGTACATTGTAAAGTTAGGTATTCACTTTTACCCTTTTCTAATGCATCAATAAACAAAACCGCTGACACCCATTCCAATCTACGTCGTATCTTCGCAACCAACTGGAACGGTTCCCTTAATCTTCATATTTTTAATTTTTTTTTGGGATATGGAATGCAGAAAATGTTGGTTGCGTTCATTTAAATTAAGATATTTCGGAAAAGCGATTTATGTTTCGCATTGAATCTCCGTTATTTTAATTAAATATGCATTTCCAGGATTTATAGAATATTCTTCTTTTACCTTACGAATTACATTACTTCTACGAATTGTTGCTTGTCTTTAAGGAATGTAAATTCCTGTTTCAAAGTAAACGATTACTTGAAATTTTGGAAACATTTTCATGCTCACTGCCCACCTGGTTTCCCAGTATTAAAGGCGAATTCTCGAAGAAATTTTATGTGCGCATTTAATTATATGCTTAGTAGGATTGTGGCGGAATAATAAAGGAAAAGTGGACATAACAATGTTAAAGGAATTTTCAGTAGAAATGCGTTTCAGCCGTTTATTTTGATTTTAATTACATTCTGATATCATCGGCCAATATTGCCTTTGCTGACGCATAATTTCGACATTGTTGTTAGTGTGTTGCTTTCACACGTAATATACATATCTTAAATTGAGTATCGAAAGAAGGCCAGTAATTTCGGAGGAATTATTTTGTGTATGATGTCCATGTTATGCAATGCCTTAAAAAATTAAGAAAATCCAGGAAGTTTTTTCATAAACATTTGCTATTTAGCTAGATTGCGTAATTTTTTAAACAACTTTAGCTAATAGATCCAATAACCGAAGGGGTGGAAGTAGTGCCGGCTGGTGGTGACGTAATGAATCTTTTCTCACATACTAGCTGGGCACAATTTATTTTTGATTTTGAGGAGGCCATTTTTGTTGTGTTTGCATGCCGCAAAGTTAAATAAATTATCAAATATTTGCGTTATAAGAGCAAATAAAAATGTTAATAATTTTTTACTTTAACAATTATATTTGATAACTATAGTTAGGGTTATTGTTAAATTAATAGTGAATAATTCAATTGCAGTGCACCTTTATGCAAAGCAACGCTTGTGTAAATGAAGTTTTAGAAGTTGACTAGCAGAAATAATACTACAGTTAATGAATGAATGGCCACCGTATAAAAGCATATTTATTATTTTAAAAAAATGTCATCAATTGTTTTGAACTATTCAATGCACTATTAAATTTATAAGCAATTTGCCAGAACTTTTTAAAAGCAAATATTTTCAATCATATTCAAAATCCTCACAATAATGAAATAAATCCTAATAGTTGCCTTGAATTGGAAAATGGAACTAGATTCTCAGTGTAAAGTATTATGAAATGCAGTCCCTAATAATATCCAAACTGAATTTAGAGTTACAATCTTCAATTTCCGTGCTACCATTGCAAATGATGTATAATCGTCCACCATTAAATGACCCTGTAATTGAGTTTGTGAAGTTTCTTGATCTAAAATAGTATTAAGTTCAGAAAATAGGTTAGATATTAGTGTATTAGCTAATAAATAGGAGGATTTAATTAACGTAGCAGATGCTATGGTGGAGTGGCGGAAGCACGGTGATGTCGATCCCGATTACATTAATAATGGAACCTCCTCAACTGTAAGCAACAAATGCTCATTTTCATCTGATAAATCCAGCACTTCTCGCGACAAAAAAAAAGGAAGACGAATGAGATTGCGACACCCAAGTTAAGAAGAGAAATAATAAGCAGTACACAGGAAAAAAAATGCCAGATTATTTCTGCCAGTAGGACAACGGTCACTCCCAAGTACGTATATATCAAGGAAACAAAAATTAACTCACTTTAGTAAAACAGGCCTAGTTTTCGAAAATTGAATATTTAAATTGTCGACTTACGGTAAGTATTATTTTGGAAAATATAATTTTAAAAATGACTCTTTATAAAAAAAGGGTTGCCGACCTCTGCCTTACGACTTGTGCAAATTATTAACGAACCGACAAGATGCGGGCGGTGCGCTTCTCTGTTGGATTCTATCATTACTAATAAGAAGTACCGCGAATTCAGTGAATTAGATTTGGGTGTTGCCGACCGCTTGCTGGTATATACAGTACTTGTTTATTTGATTAAGTTAAGCAAATTAATCCTATTATTCGAAATATACGTCCATACAAATATGTATATTGACAACACGAGATTGATCTTCACGGTGTAAATTATACGCTAAATTTGCTTACCCACAATATTAAAAACAATAAAAACGATATTTGTTTATCATGTAACAATTGTTTCAGTAAACTTCAAAAAACCTCCCGCTCCGTGGTTAATCGATAACATCAAATTACTTGCATTATGTGTAGAAAAATATGTATTTTCGATGACTTCTAACAACATATCTAATTTATTGCTCTCGTTAGTTGTAATTTTTGATGTATCAGGTTTAGCATAACTTGTTTCTCTGAAATCTAATCTAATCAGTAAGGAACAGGGAGTTCTACACTTTTTTTTTATTTTAATTAATGAAAATTATTTTCTAACTTTTGTAAACATGTTTTTATTAAACAAACTACGTATCTACGTAACTATTTTTTTGCTCCAATAACGTCCTTTAATTATCAAAAAGATTCTACCTGCAGTTGCTTCTACGTCGTAGCGTATCTCGGTTGTAGTCTATATAAAAGCGTTAAAATTTATAACCATGTTTACCGCTGCAAAATAACTTAAATTTAATTTACTGCATCATTTATTCAAATAAATTACCCTGACTCCCTTCTATTTAATTGTACTAATTGTCAAATAAATCATATTCGGATTACAGTTTTTGTTTTCCTTAATGAAATCTAGTTAAAATAAATTTCCCAAAACATCGTGAACCGTAACGCTTTCCTTCCATTCTCTGTCTTAATTAGTTTTTAAGTAGATCATTTAGATTGGAGAATTAGTGAAGGGGCTTAGAAGAAATGAGATGTTTATGGCGATAGGGTTTGCGAGGATCCTTCTAAGTGGAAACGTTGTGTATTTCTTACAAATTACTACGGTATTGTAAATCGATCCTTTTAAGACAGATGCTTTTCCGATATAGCTGAGTAATTTTAATTGAATTTATTCAGTAGATTGCGCATTACAATGATAGTGTCTTTCCACTTATATGTTGTTTCTGATGAATTAGTTCTACTTTGATGTTATTTAATCTCAATCGCTCTGGCTTCTCTTTTGATTAAACCAGTTAAAGATAGAATACTACGACTTTTTTTTAATTACATACAATACTACAAGCAGGTGAAAAAGAATCGGATACCGATGTTACTCGAAAAATAAGGTGAAGAGCATTTCAGTTCTTATGGAATTGTATGAATACATTTAACATCTTTAAAGGATATTAACCTTGATGCAATTAACGCTTAAAGGGCGCGAGTCTCGCTCAACTTAATACCACCCTCTTAACCGTGGCAAGTTTATTCGATATCACAAAAGAAAATATAAGTATGCATGAATGCAAATAGACCGAGATTACAGGATCCATTTATCTTTCAGGAAGATAATTACACGAAATATACGATAAAGGAAATTAGGAAATGGTTAACACATAGCCTTCCGTGTAGCAGCTTGATATATCCCGATAACTCCCGGACAAGAGAATGGACTGAAATAGAAAATAGGTTGCTAAAACGTAATATTAGAAACAACGCACGGTTGGAACAAATAAAATTACAAGAACGGGTTCCAATTGATTTAGAAATAAGGAAGGAACGTGAAAGATTATTAGGCGTTATGTTTTTCAAAATGGGCTTTATAGGACAGACGTGCGGATCAACTCCCTTTAATCTTGAAGCGAGGTAGAGGAGTATTGCTTTTAAAACTTGCCACAATATCGCGAGATTCTGAGGTCGTATAAAAGCATACGTCCTATGCTTTTTATTTATTTTTCTTATGCGTGTTTGTATATTTTCGTAATCTATATCTACAAAATGTATTTATGTTGAAGTTTGGAAATAAATATTTTCTTTAGAAAAATATCGTTGTGGATTAAATGAAATGCTATTTAAGAAATATATTTTTTTTGATTTCTTCTTTAAAAGCAAAGCTTTTAGAAATATTTATAACATTCTGAAGGTCCTTCAAGTTGGAAAAATTGAAAATGATTAACCTATGAACCTCTGACTAAGTTCGTCTTGTGTTTTGGTTATTATTTCTGTTATTTTACTAATTTTATAATATTTTACAGCTATAAAGGATTAAGAATTCGCGAAGTCTGAAATTTTAAAAACGCTACATGCCCATCGACAATCTTTATAAACATCTAACAGAAAATAATGGAGCAACTCCCGATTTCACCCTTGAAAACCGTTTCTCAGCTGAAACGGAAAGCGGTACATGGTTCGATAAGGTCTAGAAACCATCCAAGTTTCATTAAATTCTGGAAGTGCGAGTTGGCTACCTTTCCTTGTAAGTTAGTTTGTATTTCTGACACCCGGACATTAATTTATGCCGAAAAGATGTTTATATTAATACACTTTATAATCTCCCAGAATTTTGAAATTTTATTCTTGATCACCTGGTATATTCAAGCGGTAGCAATCATAATCAACAACGAATGTATTTCAAAAAACAGACTAAAATTCATAGGCCAGTCACTTTTTGTTGAAAACTACCAAAAATAATAGGTTGCTCCATAAATTTACTCTTGAGTGATATTGATATTTGTAATTTGATTAATTCATCAATGAAATTTGCGCTCGATTCTAATTTATGTGGTTATATTTGTGAGAATGTGACGCAATTACTGCATCGTTTTATATTTTAATTTGGAACAACTATAGTTAGGTAGTATTGATCATTTCAGACGAGCGTTATTATCTGTGGTACCGTAGGAGATGTATTAACAATATTTCCCTTGTGTATAGCCAAACTCCCTTTAAGATCCTGTAGTAATAAGGAAGAAACAAAAGTTTCCATGTATCAGTGTTATACAACATTTGTATCGGTTCTGGAACAAGTTTTAATTAGAGTTATAAGAAGCAGTTTTAATGAACTATTTCTCTTTCTTTGACGAGAAATTCTTCACTAGGTATGATTTTCGAGTTGATTTACGGATTCGTTTTTTGTTTTTGTTATTATGTTTACGTCCTAGCATAGTAACATACCTATATGTTAATTTTGGACGTGCTCATTTACTAAAGTTTGATACTAAGCTCTGTTCTATTCTATCGCTAGGCTAAATTGGTAATCAATACGACTTTTATAATTTTCAATGAAAAATTTGGGGACTGGAATAGCAAATAAGAAGTAGCTGGGCCTTTTATAGACCTATCGAAAGCATTCGATGATAGTGTCAACCTGTATATTTTTTTATGTGTATTTTCTCCATCAGTATCAGTTGGAAATCGAGGGTTTGTATTAAAAAAGAGAAAATTTAGTTTATTTGTTATTAAGAAGGTTTATTTTCCTAAATCAAATCATTTTGCCGTATCGCCGTTTGTCTTATTTTCACTGAAAATTAAAATAATTTCTATTTTTTCTTGTTGGTTGACATTTTAACATTAAAAAAAAAACACTGACATTTACATATATATATATATATGTCGTCGCAAAATTCGCCAAATTCTCAGCCAACTTTTTTTGTTAATCGCTTTTATTAACTTTCATGATTTTAAGGAAAGTTTTATCGGAAAAACATCTCTTGAAGCAAAATGTCTTCTGATCATAAAAAAATAAGAGGTATTTTCTAACTTTAGAAAATACGAAAATAGGCTAAGGGCGTTCTTAAGATTTTTATGATGAATGATTTAATTTGAGAAAATGAACCTTCTTAATAGAAAGTTAATTAAATTTTCTCTTTTTCAAGACAATCCCTGATTTTCATCTACATTAATAAAAAAAATTCATTATGGTGCACATTTTTTTGCGGACCCTGTTATATGTGACTTGCTCCCAAGTGTATTGCTGTAAGCAATACACTTATTCATCTATGACAGACGTCATTTCAAGGAGACCTTGAAATGAAGTGTAATTTCTGTAAATGTTAGTAAAGTTATTTTTTAACTGCACACTTGTACACATGTCGTGATTTAAATATTCACTGTTTTACAATTCTAAATTGATTTCTAAAATGTACCCAATGTAAATATGTTAATATGCTTTTTCATTTTATTCCTCCACAATCAAAGCGGAGTGTGGTAGAATATTAGCTTCATATCTTGAAAAGGAAATAAATTCTAACAGGAACACAATTTAACTGTGAATGAAATATGAAAGGAACAAGAAAACCGCAAACTTTTCATACATTTTCGATGGAACACTTTTTCGACAATATAACACTCTGAAAATTATCCATTGTTTACAAAAATCGCCATTGAAAGGTTGCAAACATGCAAAGAATGTTTCGCTCATACATTATGTGCGTAACAAAAACACTCAAATAGCCATATCATGATTCTAAAGGGGTGTAAAGCATAAAAGGAGACAACAAAAGCTTGTTGGCGCTGCTTCTTTTAATTGCTTCACACCGCTGCCAGAAATCCATTCCACGTATCTAAGTAATTCCGCAATTCGTCTGTGTTTCCATTTTAATAGGATTAACCCACATGTCAGACGTATAAAAATGAGGCAAATTAAATTTGAAAATAGGAAACTGGGCGCTTCTCGACCTACAAATGAATTTCCTGTTGCTATCGTGATATGAAAACAAACAGCGTTGTTTTTTAATTGTTGTATGCAGTCTCGTAGATTTAATGTATGTACGTTCCTAAAAAATACACAAGTTGGATAAATCATGACTGCTTTTATATAATATTTATATAATAATTTTATAAATTCAAAAATAAATATAAATTGTAGCATTAGAAATCAACTAACTAAATTAAAGTCTGACCTTTGTAGGGCTCGTTCACAAATTACCCCCCTCCCCCCCATTTTGTTGCAAGTTCCACGTTTTTCCTCAAATCATTGAATTGTGCCAGATATTGTTGAGTATGAGTATCATTGAACACATAGTAAGCCTCCCAATTATTTCTGCGATCACGGAAACCAGTAATTATTAACGAAATAACGATCATTGTTATTCCCAATTGATATTCTATTTTTTCTTTAAATGATACAAAATTGAAGCCTTCTCCGTATTAAGGAAAAACAATATTGTGATATCCTGCAAACACCAGTTGCACTAAACAAGTGAAACATATCAAAACGTGTTTAACGTTACGCCGTCATTCCATTTGGTGCAATATTTTATACGCACCTTGTATGTACATACACATAGATGCATAGATGCATTTGGACCTCTTCCACTTATTCATAATTCCGAAAAAGTAGGAAAAAAAAGAATGAAACATGGCGCGTCCTGGTTTGATAGTACGGGATTGGGATCCAAACCAAAAATTGGGAAATACATTATTCAAATAATTTTCTGATGATATTTGAATTGCATGCCGGTTATCGATCAGCATTGGTGGAATCAGACTTTACTTTACACTGAAAATACGCGAAATGCCGATTGAGGAAATTGAATTAGTGTTCGTGAGGATTTAGCGCAATCTATATTTTTATTACAGCTGTTAAAGTGGGAGAATCTCGTGGTTAAATATTAGCCTCGCAATTACCTTGATAATTTTCAATCTATTCCGTGAAGATTTCAGTTTATCATCAAATAGATGGGTTATTATAGTTATTCATTACAAAGGTCATGCAAATTCATTAATTCGTGGTATTTTCATTAAATACCGGCATATTATTATACACATTTTAACTACGAGGAGCTTATTTTTCGATCTGATCCCATTCAGTTACCTAGTGTTGTTGTGGTGAAAATGCGCAGCGTATGTAGGAAGTGTCACAATACCAAAGAATACTGAAGTATTAGAGGATTCCAAAACTCAACATTGCAAATTAGAAAAAATAATGTCTTATCTACCACTAATAATATCAAATTAAGAAAATTATTATTCCATTGCCCGAAGAAACCTACACTAACTTTGGAGAACATGCATGTTCTATTACTTCAACTTCTTTGCCAAAAAAGGCAAACGAAACATCACTACCTCATTTGGAAATATTCATAAAGATACAATTGCAATTATAAAGCAGAATGGTTAAGTGTGGCGAAGTAGTAGTGAAATTTGGACTGATAAGTTGTCTAATGATTTGTGGCAAAAAAGAAAATAATGAATTATGTTTTCAGAAAATGGTTAAATATGCTACTGGAAAAAAAAAATCTTGGATAAAATACAGTTGGCCATTTTCCATACAGCTTGAAGCACGTTTCGCAAAACGAAACGTCCTTTCCTGCAGATAACGTTAGTATTTAAAAGCGACTAATAACGGTATAAAAATGTTTGCTCTGTTTTAACTCCCTCTAGAATCGCATGCATAAATAGCTGCAGTATATAATGCAGTTGACACAAGGAAAAGGAACGATGCTGAAATTAAATTGAATACATACCTAAGTTGAATGTGAAAATGTAAATTTTCACGTTGGCGTATGTATGCATTTTTAGACAGGGCACGTACTGTGCTGTTTTCAGAATAACTCCAAAATTAATTACAGATGCGGCGAAATACTTCCTTGTGAATAAAAAAAAAGCTTTGATGCAGATATTGTGCCGTAAAATTGTTAAAACGAATAGATTTAGTTTACAACTAGATGTGCAGAAGAATAACTTTTTTCTATTGTACCGATGTGGATCACATGATTTGACGTAATGTTGATGAACCTTGCAAGCGCTTTTGACGTCACTATCGGTCCCTCTAATTTATTCTACCGATATTGGGGGTATTGGAAACCGTCAATGGGTCCACTACATAGCTAATTTCCATCGTATTAACTTAGTAAAAACAAAACAAAGACCTACCTATTCGCATCTGTCTATGTACGCATTTTTAACAACACCAACCTTAACGTAACCTCGTGTGAAATATAGCCCTAATGAAGCTCCACTGGATATTTCAAAGTGAGCTAAAATATTTAACTGTTGCAATTAGTCTTCCCTCTTTAGACCTCGTACTCTTTCGCTGTTTTAAACTGGTATTGTAGCTCGCGCATAGGTGACCTATAGGAAATAACACCAAAGCTGTAACTAAATTATTTTTTCCTCGGTTTACTCCCCATTTATATAAATGGCCTGTTTGCGCCATTTGGTTTCATTAACCTGAAACATTGTGATACTATCCGAATCTTGTTTGCTTGCACGTAGTTACAGGGTGCTTGATTATTAAAATTTAGAGTAAGTGTTCATGGAATTAAAAAATATTGTTCTTCAGTTGTATTCTTTTATTTCTATTCATTTATTTTTGTGCTATTGTGGCATCCCAGACAACTTAGATTTCATGCCGAATGAGATCATAGAGATCATGGAAGTAATTGCCAGAAGGTTAAGCAACATGTGGGCAAGCTTTACCTTCCTGGAAAATGAGATTTGGTGTGCCTTGGAAGTATATGGAAGATCAAGTGTTACTAATTATTGATTGGCAAGACATTAAGAGATTATATGATGTTACGATATACAGTTGGTACCGTGTTTGCAGTTTTTTTTTTTATTAACAACACCGTATAACTGGACAATATCCTCGATGTAAAAATAGAAGTAAAAACGTACAAAAGAACAATTATTAATGCTTCATATTTTGCGTCAATGGTATTTATTTTATAACAATCTGCGAAATATCACTTTGAAGTATATCACCCCTCTTATTATTTCAATTCTCTTTCCTACATCTTTCTCAGAAAAAGAATAAAATCAACGCGAATAACAGGCAAAATATTCCACATTACCTCAATTTACAAAACTACATTTTGCTTCGCTTAAAAAGTTACAGGGCAATAACGAAAATTACATCAGTTATCTCGGACTTCCTCACATCATAAACATATTTTGCAGATGAGGAAGATTACGTGCGGAATGTTTTAGCGCCGTGATGTTGGAAACAATGTGCCGCTCTATTAAATTTTGTTCGAACCGCAGCGCAGATTGCATACATACATATATGAAATTTTAAAATAATTTATTAAAAGTCTTTTTTGTTGCTTTGGTAATTGATGTATTGCGACATTTAGTGTCGCCTACGAACGATTTTCAATTTAAACTGATCGTAGTGAGAAGCTAATACCTCAGTATTTTACTCAGTATGATACCTGCTGTTTGGGTTATTAAATCCATAACCATAAGCTTATCACGAGCACTTTGGGGCGCTAAAAGAGCGAAAGCATTAAAACAATTTTCTTCTACACCATTCGCTGGGTTGTTTTGAGGTGAAACATAGGAAATAATAAAAAAACTGTATAAGATATAAAAATAATGTATGTTATACAAGTAGTTTAATTTGAAGGAGCATTCGGTGATTATTTATAATAACGGGGTATCGTAAAAATTTAAAACGCGGGCTTCCATCAAAACGGAAATCGGCGTTTTTCAACATTAAATGAGTTTTACAAATCTGCCAAATTTCAATCCAATTGGTGATATCTTGGAATCTCCTTTGTAAGACGTTTAACAAGTCAACACATGCTGTTGTAAGATGTATTAATGTAGAAAGAACATTACACCATTTAATAAATTGTTCTGTAACTTTGCAATCTCTCGTTTGTCTGGAAAGCGAAACATTTATTGATATTGATGAATATTATTTACGTAATCACATATTTGTTATTGCAATAGTTCAATGTTGTACATACATAAAATAAGCATACAAACGAGAAGCTTTCAGTTCAGAATAAGTTACTTGATTTTCTTGGAAAATCCTATTAGCCTTTAATTCCAGTTAAGTGGAAAATTATCTGAACTTGTTAGTGGACGTCAATTAACATTTCGTGGAAACAATTTTGTATAGCGTTGCATTAGCTGTTGAGTTGTTACACCAATATTATATTAATTAGCATTTAAAATTTCAAGCGTAAAGACAATTAATCACCTCAAAGGTAACAAACAACAACAAAAAACAAGGAAGAGAATACCGAAAATACGCTTGAGTCTAAAATCCTTTAAAAATGTTAGGCAAGTACGTAAGAAATTCTAAATTTTCCGTTGGTAATTAAAAGGCTTTTGTAAAGAAAAACAATAAACAAGGAGAACAAACGGTATCTCAGAAACTTTATTAAAAGTTTACTCCAGAGTAATAGGATTAGGACACACGTTCAAAACAAAAGCACATCCATCAAACACAAATCCTTAATATTTTATTAATTGGACTAAGAGGAAATTATACCTGGAATTACTTATCCTAATCCTATAAACAAACAAACAATTTGTATATAAAATATTTACCTGTTTGGTACAGTAATATTCTGTAGTATTAGCAAACTAAGAGAATGTTTACGTCGGTTTAAATTCTATGTTGCTAAGATTTTTTGGCCTTTTACACACATGAGACAGTTCAGTTGAATTTAGTGTAATGCGAAAGCATTTCATCGCAAATATAATTTTGTAAGTTGTACTGGAATTGCTCTAAAGCTATGTTTTCGCTTGTTCACTTTAATTTCTATTTTAGCTTTCAATTTCGATAATTGGGATTCTGTGTTCGAGAAGAAAAAATGGCCAAGCATCAATAAAACCATGTCTATTGCCAGCATGCCGAACAATGTATCGTTTACCTTCTGTTTTTGTCGATTTAACTGAAAGCTAAGAACCATTTTGCCATGACCGAGATACAGTTCCATTTCCGAACGTCCAAGGTTTATCCAAGTATACACATTCTCGCTTGCCAAACCCTTTATTTCTCATATATGTTTCTAAGAATTTTGATCTCCCAAATACAATTAGACCAGTTCGAGAATTGTCTCTAACGAAAACCAATTCTTTTCAAGATGGCATTTAATGAATGAAGAACGTTAAACCACCACTAAATAGATCCATGTATGTACGTACGAGTAATGTTCGTCTTGTAACATGCTGCTTATTTCAATATATTTTATCGCCTTGTAAAGCTTATTAGCATTGTAAGTTTATTTTTTATGCTAACAAATTCATATAGTTAAAGATAATGAAAATATTTCCTTGTAATTGATGTATAAAATTGAAACGAGCTGGACGCAGTTGCATGCATTCTAATACTTTCAGATGTTACGAAGTTTATTTGGAAATGAAAATTGAAATAAAAGAGTCGTAAAAACGTCTTTGCGTTTGTTTCGTGAAATTTTAACGTCGTTCATGAGCTTCGCATTCTGACAGCGGAAATAAACACATTAGAAGAAAAGCAGGCCCATATAAATACCTGCTACGTGTATTTGATTTCTTGACAGCATAACGAGAGCCATAATAATATTCAGCTCGCCTAGGAGGACGTAAATCTTATTTCGGTGGCAGTATCGAAACACATACATTTGGATGCACAAAGGCGATGCTTAGGTGTCACGCCACGCATGAAATATTTAAACGATTTATGTTTTGAAGTTCGACTTCTCGGACTTTGTTATTGGCCACCGCTTTTCTATTTCTGCATCATCTACTGTATGACTAATGCATTTATCTTTCATCCCTTATTTATTTATATCGATATCCTATGTATCAACTTACACTTTGATTGATTAATTTTAATCTTGAAATGTTATTTATTTTGATCTTTATGACGCGGAAGATTTTAGATATAGTGACTTAGAGCTAATGTGAAGAAGGGAAGAATGAACACAAAATAACTAAATTAGATTAGATTACATTGTCATTTCATTGTTTACTGGTTACCTTTATTACCGTATATGCCATTCCCACCGAGTGCATTGGGCGATTTTCAACTATTGACGAGCCTGCTCGCGCTAATTCGTCTGCCTTTACGTTCCTTCAATGGCCTTCATGTCCTGGTATTCAGGCTAGGATCACCTTAGTTCGACTTGTCGGCCTATTGAGTGCAGTCATGCAGTTCCACACCAGTTTCGAATTCGCCGGTGTGGAACCTAGCGCTTTTATTACTGCTTGGCGGTCTGAATAGGTAGCAATAGATCGATAGTTATCTAATTGTTGGCCTAACTCTTCAATACACTGCTGCTACTATTTCGGCTTGAAATATTGTGGCGTTTTGAATTAGGCTTAGTAATTTAGATATTTTCGGTCTACTTCCCCAAATCCCCACTCTTTGTCTTTGAGCCGTCGGTGTACCAGATGAATTCGGCTTTTATAGGCAGGAAGAAATTGTATGGAAGAAATTCCATACAATCAAATGACGGGTCTTAAGGTTATTACTCAGTGATCTATGAGTTAATAGCAGTAGCATATATATTCTACCTGTTAATTCTTCGCAATGGGCTGATGGAATATCATTTTCTACACTTCTTTTATTTTGACTTAAAGTATTGTTTTTGAAAAGCGTTTATGACCTTTCAGTTGAATTTTCGCAAAGTACAACAAATGCTTGATTGAAGATTGGCTAGGCTAATAGTATTTATTTTCGTATATCCAATGTTTAGTTTTTCTAGCCGTGTGGTGGGGAATGTTATTTTGTTAGATTTTTTTTCCAAAAAGCTCCTCTAAAAAAAGTTTTGCGTACGATAGTCTTATTGTCGTATCCCTATCCCTACACCATGATGATTCTACAACGTTCAAAAGTGCCTTTGTCTATTTCTTCTATTGATCTCGGACAATAACCAGAAGAACTAGAAAACGCAATAAAATAATTTTTTATTGTCTTTTCTAGTTCTCCAGTTGTCTCAGTGTAGAAGGCATAATTATGTTCCCTAATTAGCATGTGAACTTGTTTTCTCTCAGTGAATTACATCCGCATCAAAAAAGGTTCTAAAATGCTAAAGCACTTCTGCAAATTATAATTAAGGTATAACTATAATGGAGCCTATACGTTTTTACAAAACAAAGGTAGATCCTAAAATATTTAACGTACCATGTGATTTTCTTGTTATTTATAGAATTTCCTCAATTTTTCCTTTTTAAAGTCATAATTAATTCACTTCCATTTATACGCCCTTCGTAGAACGTGTTGTTGCGGCGATTTTACAACTGGTGCCTCACTTCATTTAGACCGAAATGAGTTCTCTGTGGTAAAATAAGGGAATCCTTGAACAAATATATGGCATATGGAAATTTCCGTGGGTTTACGTAAAATTCGAGCCTATTCACTTCTTGGTTTTTGTATTTCTTCAATATTAGTTTCAGGTCTGCAAACTAGAATCAAATGTAATAAAAAAGATAGAGTAAGGAAATCTTATTTATAACAGTGTGCTGGAGGGAGTTTTGAGATAGCGTACGTCAAGTTAAGTCAGGTTAAAATCTAATCGTGACTGCTTCTGTCATGTCGAAAAAGTTCCAACTTATCTTCCGCACAATTTATACGTGTATATACCTGTAAAAACTTGACACGTGCGTAATATTTTTCAATTGGTAAATGCGAATGTTGGGTTATTGTAACTTCAGGATGGATATTCGTAATCGAACATATAAATACCTATTTCGTATTTCCGATTTTCTGACACTTTGACGAGAATAATGATAATATTCAGTTCGTTGGAAAAGTAAACCATACCTCGCCGAAGATTTTCGGAAAACGTATATAAATATAGAAAACGAATGCTGATGTAATATGATATTACCACAATTCGATTAGACGTTTTATGCTGTTGCTAAATTATTCTTGCAATTTTAAATAATAAAAGAGTGATTATGCACTAATAAGAACAGTATTGCTATCTAATCCGAATGAAATTTTAAATGGAAAGCCCTATATATTGTCCGTCTAGAAAGTATCCGGAATTTACTGTTTTTCTTAATTTTAATATATTTCTTTTTTGTTACATCCTAAAACAAAAGTAATGCATCAAGTAGGTTGTGCCGACTGTAGGCCATGGCAAAAATCATATAACAACACCAGCTGTTAAATATTGTTGATTATCAACAGGCTTAATATATGTGAAATAATGTCGCAAATAGAAAGAAGAAAGTTGGTGGAATATTTGTATAGAAAAGGTGTTCAAAACGTTAAAAAAGTAGTGCAATTGACTGAACTCGGAAAAAGTGTAGTATATGAGACAATAAAGAGGATAAAAAATAGGAGAGATATGAGCCATGGACCAGTTTCTGGACGACCGCATAAGATTAGCGGAAACAATATAAACGCTTTAGTGACTTTAGGACGACAAAACCCGCGCCTAGCGTTTCGAAAACTGGCTAACAGATTTGGAAATCAACGTTAAATAAGAGTGTGTCCAGAAATTGTCGGCATTTCACGGAGAAGACAAGGTTACTTATCACGGAAACCAAAAAAAATCAATGCAATGACCTCTACAAACGCAACGAAGAATAGATTTTTGCCAACGATTTCGAGACGATAATTTTAGTGATGTTTTTATATCTGACGAAAGTTGTTTTCAGCTTGGTGCAAATCATTTAAAAATCCTATCAAGCGAAAATGTTACCGTTCAAATTTGCAAATTTCCCACAAAAATAATGGTTTGGGGAGCAATTTCTCAACGTGGTGCTACACCTCTCTGTATAATTGATGACACCGTTAATAGTGCAAAGTATTGTGAAATTCTTAATGGCTTTCTTCTTGAAACGGCTCGTGCTTTATATCCCGAAGGGTGGCGTTTTCAACAGGATAATGCAAGATGCCATACTTCTGCCTACACTAAAGCTTGGATGCTAGAACAAAACTTGGCAACAATTCTAGGGCCAGCAGGTTCCCCAGATCTTAGTCCCATCGAAAACATATGGGGACTAATGAAAATTGAAGTAGAACGAGCAGCACCACGAAATAAAGAAGATTTGATTCGGTCAGGTTTACAAGCCTGGACCACTATCACCGAAAAGTATAGCGTTGACCTTGTTTCGGGATTACCTAAACGTTTAGTTAAGTATTTACAGTTAAATGGAGATTGTATTAGTAAATGAGATGAATATTTGTTGTGATTTTGTTATTCAAGTAATAAAAATATATACCGTAAAATTATAGCTGTGTTTTTTGTTTTCCGGATACTTTCTAGACGGACTATATTATTCATACTGATAATATAAAAAATATACAGAAAATTTCATTTAAAACTTCAAAGTTGAACGTGATTTCCGGTTAAATGGGAAGTCAGATTAAAATGCCGATATTTCCATTTTAGTGCGCATAATTAATTACCTGCAAGTACAGAAGTTGATAGTAATACCTGTAATACTATTGGAGTTATTTATTACCGTATAAGAAAACCTTTTTTAAAAATTCACGACGATCTTCCAAAGAATTTCATTGAATATACTTCGAATAAACACCAATGAATGATATACTTGGATGGCACATTTATTGTTGTGTCTGCTTGTGTTGACTGATGACAGAACGTTGTAAACTACTTCTTCAGCAGTTTCTTGTATCTCGCGAACATTCGTCGAAGATTTAAAATGTTGTCAATCAAAAAGCAGTAGCATTACGCTACCGTATGTACAAACATGTCCGTCCTAAAGGTTGGTATTGTGGTATGAGAATATAATCATAAACCTCTTTTGTGAGGGAATCGTATATGAGCTGACACCGTTGACGCAATCGATATGTTCGGTATTCACTGATTCAATAATATCCGATCTATTTCCCACCAAATATCTGGCGTTTATTAATTAATTACCCTATTATTAATTATGTCCCTGTTTCAACTAATTAATCTATTAGTTTCTGTCGCTAAATTAATTTCACTAAAATTAACAATGACCGCTACGAGATTTAATGGGATTGTTTATTTTAATTTGCCGTTATTATATATGTTCGTATTAAATTTACATTTAACTATAATAAACCGATTTAATTGATATGCACGCATTTGGCAAAAGTATTTAAGGGCATTGTACATACTGGTCGGGTCTTTTTATAATTAAATTTTACTAACTACATACACCTCACATTTCTTTTATTTTTGTATAACAGATCTTTTCTGTTTAAAATATTTTTTTTTTATACGAATATATTGTGTTTCTTCTGAGAGATACTTTGCGTCGTGCTTTTTGGAAGTTGATGACGTAAAGTATCTAGTCAAACAACACTATGTTAAGCAAAAGAAAACTTAATTCTGGAATAATAACGATTTAAAGAAGATTTAGTTTAAATGTAGGAGGTTGCTCACAATTTCAAGGGTGCTGTTTGAGATACTTTTAAATTAGTAACCAAGAGCAACAGAGAAAGGCTAATATGACTGTGTACTTATAAAGCCTTTTAATTAGAGTTCGCTTGTTTGACTGGTTTAATTTCGGTTACCTTAAACATGAAAACTATTTATTACATACTCTCGCCACCATTCGACGCAATTTCATACAAGTTATCGGTTGACAAGACGCGTAGAAGTTACATATGGCATTTGGTAAGACTAAATTTAGCAAATTATACCCTTCATTCAAACACTAATAACTATTTCGAAATGTGTAAAGTAATACGAATAGTTTTAGAACTAATTTCCACGTCATATCTAGGGTTTCGTTGTTATATTCCGTAAAAATGTTAGGCGTACATATGTGACGTACAATTCACGAACTGCTGTACCATTCTAATTTAATCACAATATTAAGTTTAATGCTCTCTATATTCAATGAATAGCCATTATGTTTGAGCATGCACGTATGGAACTTTCTCCTTGAACTTTATAATTATGATTAAACATCCAAATAAACTTGATAATTTAATATCGTTCGCCCAACGCCATGATAGACTCTCGTGTCTTATTAAAAGCGTTCTACCATTAAATTGCAGTTACCGTTAAGTGGATTAATACTTGTTTAAATGTAGATACAGTTTATCAGTTCAGTTATCAACATCTTCGAGTTTTGTCCGTATGAAACAAATCGATACATTTGGGTCAAATTAAAACCAGTTAACTTGAAAATAAACTTAAGGTATTCTAACATAAATTAATTTTGCTCTAACTTGTTAACATCTGACAAAATCTATTTAATGAAAAAGATATTTATTTGAATATCAAACGGCAAATGTGTGAAGGAGATTTTAATAGAATTTCTAATAAATGAAAATAGTGTGTATGAATCCTAAACATTTCCGCAAAAAAGAAAAAGACACATTGTTTCTCGAAATATGCGGCTTTAAGTTTTAAGCACTTTTGCATTCGAAGAAACCAGTTGCTGAAACATTTATTCCAACCTGAATGGTATCGAAAACCGTTCACCACGCGATTTGTTTTTCACAAAAAGGAACAGGAAGTAGGCAATATTATTCTCTTTTAAATAATTGACTGTTCGATATGCTGTGTGAGAGCTAGCGTTGCTGTGTTGAAGGATATTCCGATGTCTGCTGTTTTTTCTGATTTAATCGAAGACTTGAGGCAAACAAATCGTTGTATACCAATCACTGTTTACTGTTTTTCGATCATCAATAGCAACGGTAGCAACAGGCCCAGTTTAATGGAAGAAAAAAGCAATCAGTTAAAGCGCTTCGTGAACGAACAACTTTTGTTGGTTTTCTTTCACTTTTTTCACACCCAAACAGTTGTTGTTTTGTTTCTGGTTCGTATGAATATATCCATATCTCGTCACCTGTTACGATACTGTATGTACGTTGGCAGAAGCACCGCGATTGAATTTTTGAAGCATTTTTTTTTGTACTAACGCACACGGACCATTTTTAAACTTTGGTTAAATTGCGTGGAATCCAACGACTGTAAAGTTTCATCACTACCTAAGGCTCATGTAAAATCGTTTGTATTTGACTTTTTCCAATGGCCAAAGATGCCTCTATCTCTCGATATGTCACATGTCGATTCGGTTCAATCATTTCTTGCACAGCATTAATGTCTGCCGGAACAGCAGCAGTTGACAGACGACCTTCACGAAATTTATCACTGACGCTAGTACGTTCTCCCTTAAATTCTGCAAACCAGTCATAAACTGTGGTTTTGGCTGGTGCTTTAACACTAATGGCAGAATGAAGTCGATCGCTGTATTGTTGCTTAGTTCGCACGAAAACGTTTACGAGAAATGTTAATTTTTTCATTAAATTGATTTGTTTGAAACGTTGTTAATACTAAACTACGCGGCTGACTGTTTTCCAATGGTGTTTATCATACTAAATGTCAAAGTTTAAGACAATTAAATTGAAATATGCAGCAAGTAGTCGTCTACAAGTCTACCGGTCTACTACAAGTCTAGTGGTCGGAAATTTTTAGGGTTCCCCTCGTACTGTATGTCCAACATTTACCTATGTTCCATTCTCGGGATATTTAATAATTTGACGTAGGTATTTTCTTTTCCAAGTAACAATTCCATCTTTCTGTATTTCGACTGCTCTCTTGATAACTGTGAATGACAACATAACATGCAAAATAAATATGTTCATTTTAGATTATCAAAAGTTTAATTCCTTTATTAACAATCTGAGAGAAGTAATTTTAAAGTTAGGAAGATCTTCATTTTCATTTATTACCGCAAGCACTTTTGTAACAGTTGAAGGTTTATTTAAAAAAAAAACGAATGGACAATTTTTCATCTCCTCCCATCTTATCCCCGTTACATTATCTAACACAGGCCTTTCTTTGCGGTATTTTTTTCGGTGGCTGGAACCCGTTATGGACTTCATCTTAACTTCTTTAAAAATATTGTAGATGCCATGTTCTCGAATCCCTATCGAAAAAGTCCAACTGAAAGTTTACCTTTTCTGAAGACGTGTAAACTTTTATGAATGAGAGTATCTAATTAAAGATATTCCAATCACATAAAATGTTGACATTTTCGCAAACACCTCTATGAAAGCGGCCAGCCATTTCCGGCATCACGATCTATGAGAGCCACAAGGAAAAACTAACGGCTAAAATTATCTCGTTAATCTTTTCTGATTTTTCCTGACAGGTTTAAATTTATTTAAAACCCTCTCTTTGTCTTTCATTGAAAAATATTTACCAACCCTCTTTTTAAGAGGTGATTTTTCCGTATTCATTGAAAAATTGAAGGTATCACAGAAACAGGAAAAGAAGAACGGTCCAAGAAGGCTTCATAAAGACCGATATATAGAATATTAGAAGCGAAATAATACTAAAGATAGTAAAGCAATAGAAATAAAACTAACTATTTACTAAAGGTTTAGTTTTCTCATGAGCAGAAGAATTTAGCCATATCAGTTCAGGAGATATATAAAACGATTTTCGGACATTCTTCTGACAGTTAGACTTGTAATTGTAATAGGAAACAAGCTATTTGGTGATCTGAAAGATCATTGCTATACCGATCAATCAATGCAAAAATAAATCTGAAATATCGGATCGTAAATTGTATCGTATGGCATTTTCATGTTCTTTTGCTACATTATTAATGATTACGAAGTGAATAAATATCAAGCTCTCTTTGATATCCTTGGGGCACCTCAGAGGGTTTCGGTCCCTTTCTTCCTGTTTTTCTATTTTTTGATAGAAAGAAGTAGAAGCTTGGCATCAACATCCAAATAAATGATGAGAATAAGGATAGTGCTGAAGTTAGTAGATTAGCCTTACGCAAACAGGAATGAAAAGTTAATGTAGTAATGTGTAGGCCTTTGATGCCTTTAATACTCAAAGAAATACGAGGGCGGTTCAAAAAGTCCTTAGAAAGTCTAAGACATGGCGCTCGTACTATCTCAAATGATTTGTTTCTAGTAAGGATCATTAGTCACTAGGCAATCTCAGTCAAATCTCAGTTATATGCATCAGATTTTTATTGACGATTTAAGCAAAGAATTTTTGTTTATGTAGAAAAATGGGAAAAAGTGAATTTCGAGAGGTGATTAAACACATATTTAAAAGGCTTAACACCGAAAGAGATCAAAGCTGAGTTGGATGAAGTTCACAGCACATCTGGTCCTGTGTTAGCAATTGTTTACAATTGGGTAAATGAGTTTAAACGTGGCCGTACATCCACAAAAGATGAACATCGTTCTGAACGTTCAGCGACTGCCACGGAAATGATTGATAAAATATCGTGGATTTTGTGTGAGAAATAGTTGGGGCCACAAGCATAGCGCAAGGTACAGTTTTTTCAATTTTGTACGAAAAATTGGGCGTGAGAAAAATCTTGGCAAGGTAGGTGCCGCGTTTGCTATCAGTGCAGAATAAATGCAATCGTGTGGCCGAGTCTGAGGCTGTTTTCACGCTTTTCGGTCGCAACCCTGACGAGTTTCTCCGTCAATACAAAACTATGGACGAAACATGGATAGACTACTACACTCCGAAGACAAAGGAACAGCCAAAACAGTGGGTTTCTTAAAGGCGGACGGGCTCCGAAGAAGGAGAAAACGGTGAAATCGACCAGCTAGATGATAACCTTGGTGTTTTGAGATGCACGCGGAATCATCTACACCGATTACTTCGAAAAAGGACAAGCAATAACTGGGAAGTATTATGCGTCATTATTACACCGGCAGACAACGGTTAACGCCGAACGAGGAAGTCATCACCCAAACAGGTGCCTATTTCGAGGACCTTCCGAAATCCTACTTTTTGGAGAGCTTAAAAAAGCTGGAAAAATGCTTGAAGGTGGATAGAGTTAAATGGAGATTATTATTGAAAAACGAATAAAAATCTACAGAAAATACTTTGTTTTTCTATCATTTTCTAAGGACTTATTGAACGATCGTCATAACTAGACCCTGATGATATGAGTTACAACTGCTAAAGAAATATGTAAAATAAGGAATGAGTTAAAGGATAGCAGCTACTCTATGGGAAATGGCCGAGATCCTATCAATTTAATAAAGAATTGCACTGCATAAAAAGAACAATTAGTGATAATTTTAGACTCTTTCCGAATGAATTGAAAAAGCTTGTATTAAGCTACTTTATAAAAAAGGAGTAACTACAGAGATATCGATCAAAAATATAAAAAAAATGTTTTATAGAGTATACGATTTTTAAATTGATTGCATGGTAATGAAACAACTCTTTAATAGACAAAAGCACGCGAGTGTTTATTATTTGAAGCTCTTTATAAAACTTAAGATAATGGATATGAGGGGACTGGCGTTTGTGCTGATCAAATCAATGTTTTTGGTCGTTTATTGCCAGCAGTAGCTCTATTCCAGGCAGAATGTTTTCTAATGATGCTTGTTATTCCTGCTGATATCATTAACCTATTTAGCGTATCCCATACTTTAATAGCGTCTTCCGTGATTCCGGATTCTCTTTTTCTAATATAGTTATGACTAATATAGTTATGACCGTCTTGAGATTACTTTGGTCATGATTATTTTCATGATTTTTTAGTCATGACTAAATAAATCACCGAAAAAAAGTAGTCAAGCGTATAAGGTAATCGATTAACGTCCATCTGTGCCGAAAACATTGAGCGGTTAAATGAGAGCCTATTTGAAGATCTCGACAAGATGAATCGATCTAAAGAAAAGGGTAATCCGCAATTTTGTATCAGTACCTTACACTTGCAGTGTAAAAATAACATTTTTATTTTTCGTTGTTTGCTTACTCATGATTTGACTGATTTGACTGATGATTCGTTGACGAATGCTTTATATATGTATGCATTTTATATTTACATTGACGTTTTCTGTGTCACAACAGAAACAAAATAAACGTATAAATATTAAAACTAACAATAATGGTTGTATAATTGTTAAACAAGAAGAAATACTCTAAGTAGCAGCTTTAAGTAGTATCGTCTAAAATATTTCCTTCCAATTCTTTTCAATCGAATAAGTAGATTCGCTTAAGATTGATTTCTATCGGAAAAATTTAATGTTTCGGAAATAATTTTCTAATACCCTCGTGTACATTGAGCACAGGACAGAATTCGAAATGCGGATAGCAATATTCGGTTCGCGTTTCCAAAGCGTGTATCGATTTATAAATCGTGATACGCTTAATTGATAACACAGTGGTGGATAGATACATTTTACGGTTGAAGTTCTTGCATATTTATGACGGGGCGATGCTTTTCTGCTAGAAGGAGAATCTAATCCAACTAAGAAGAGACTGCTTAAACTTACCGAAGTTAAATCGATGTGCATTCAATACCTTCTTTAAATAAAATAATTAACGTCTGTACCATTAGGATTTTTCAATTTAGGTTCTTGTATTACACATCATCTAGTTCTTAGTTCTTCGTTCTTCACTATTTATAATACATTTATACGCGGATGGTATGGGAAGTACTCGTGTTTGGAGACAGATAGCGCTTTGCGAGTACTACTCTTTAGTCGAGTACTGTTCAAAAATACATATATCATGCTTGTTTGAATACCTTCATCGCAAATCGTATCTAAAAAGTTCAGAATGCATGTTTCAGGTGTATCCAGGGAAGGCGAAAGTATTGAAAAATAGGACGGAGTTTTTCAGTTTTTACTTGTTTCGTAAAACCATAATGTAGAAGAAATTTCTTTGCTTATTCAAATAAATTCGCTTTAGAGCTGATGTTCATAACATTTCAAGGTAACATTTTACTTCTCCGTTATTGACTGGCTTCTTCAGTTTCAATATTTACCTGAAGTACAATGAATTACCTATGGTTATGATTAAATTGCAAGAATTCCAAGCTGTGTTACGAGCCCTGTTTCCTTCTCAAAACAACCGTTGACGTGTGATATTTTCTCGCTTCGTGCATGTCGTGTTCTCCTTTAAGTAACTTGTCAGTTGCATAACTCCTCAAGCTGTGCGCCAAAATAAGAAAGTTGTGTTATTTGTTTCTTTTAGTTTGTACGTAATTATTGTATATAAAACAATATACATTTATGTCTAGGAAAAGGAGACAAAAAGGGTTCACTTGTATAAGTTAAATCATGATTTTCACTGATTTGGAGAATGAATTTAGCATCTTTTTGCTTGTCTAACTTTGCCGAGTAGAATTTGTTAAGTTGCGGACATAGTAGTTGAGTTATCAGTAACTAAATATAACAGCATTAGCTTTTTAGCGTTTTTAGCTTCTTTTTCTTTGCTTGTTTCGTACTCAAGGTAAAAATTGTTATTTCCCGACCTTTTTTTTAACCATTTTGTGTTTACCGTTGGTCTAGATTTGTTTGTCCATGAGGTAATCTGCGACGGGACCTGCGGAAGTGAAGAGTGCCCTTTATTAAATTGCCTCTCGTATTTTTAATACTACAGTTTAATGAATCGCTGTATTTGCCGGAACTCTGTGGTAACGGATGACCAATTTGTTAAATGTTGCATTTGCAGTAACGTTTTTAGTACATCTTGCGTTGTTCTGGACCGTGTTGAATAACGTAAAATTAATTCTAATTGCGGTCTTATGTGGTGTTGCCAGCCCTGCTCGTAACTGAATGGCGACTTAAATAGCCTAAAGTCCTTAATCATTTCGCTTCAGCAAGAAATTAGGGATTTAAAATTGTGTAGGATTAATCAACCTACAATTAACCTCTAAATTGAAACTGAAAAGTTAATTCGTGAAATAGCGGGTCGAGAGAGACGTGTTGATCTTTGGTGTTAATGAATTGAGTGACAGCTTTAAGAACGATACGCAATATAAAATTAGCGCTGATGACAAATCACAGGGTTTGAGTGCTACAAAAGAAGATTCAACACATTAGGAAAGTGCTGAAGTCGGAGATATCTATAGTACATAAAAATTAAATCGCCTTTACTGAATCTAAAATAAGGACTAAACCGAATGTACTTTGGTAATATGCTCAATCCAAAAAGAATACTTCTTCAATTAAAGTATGTTTATCTCCATTTCTCTCTCAATTTCTCAGAGTCTCTGGAGCACATCTTCAATTTATCGCTAAAATCTGCAATATTTTCTTCAGACTGGGAAACGGCGAGGATTTGCCCTTGCCCTGTCTTTAAGAAGGGTGATACAGCCAATGTTAGAAACTATCGACCTATTGCTATCTTATCTAATATCTCAAAGATCTTTAAATAAGTACTGCAATGTTTTATTATGGCCAACTGTAAACAATACATCTCGCTGCAACAACACGGATTTATGCCTAAAAGTAAATTAGGTTTTTTACAATGGCTACCGCTAATCAATTACATAGCCAATTCAGGGTTACCACAAGGACCCAATTTGACCCCGACTCTTTTTAACGTCTTCATAAACGATCTAATTGTGGAATTCTTGTGGTGCTGGTATATGCGGATGATCTCAAGATCTTTCGAATGATTTGGAACGAGAATGTTTCTGCCTCCGAGAGTGCTTAAACACAGTGAGCTTCCATTAAACTCAAATTTAATGTCGACATATTTAGTGTTGTGTCCTACGCTAGGAATCGCCGTATAATTATTTATAGCTACTTTATTGGTGTCACTAGTACGAGGAAAACACTTTTTGTTGTTTCTCAAAAGATTTGCCTTTATGTTTTAAGTACTTTTGTATTCGAAGAAACCAGTTGTCGAAACATTTATTCCAATCTGAAGTGGGTATCTCAGAAACATGCCTTTTAAATGCTTCAACGGGTTCTTTCAATGTCGAAAACCGCTCACCACGCAATTTGTTTTTGACAAAAGGGAACAGGAAGAAGTCATTAGGTGATAAGTCAGGCAAATACGAACAATGAAACATTAATTCAATGTTATTCTCTTTTAAATAATCGATTGCTGTTTGTGCTGTGTGAGAGTTGGCTTTGCCGTGATGAAGGATCATGCGCCGATATCTGCCGTTTTTTCTGATTTCATTGAAGCGAGTCTTCAAACAAATTGTTGTGTACTAATCAGCGTTTACTGCTTTTCGATTCTCGAGAGTAACAGTAGCAACAGGTCCAGTTTTACGGAAGAAAAAAGCAATTGTTTTTTTTTAATCACTTCGTGAACGAACAACTTTTGTTGGTTTTGAATCGCTTTGGAACCCTCAAACAGTGAATTGTTGTTTTGTTTCTGGTTCGTTTGAATCTGTCCAGGTTTCGTCACTTGTTATGATACAGTATACGTTGGCAGAAGCACCGCGATTGAAATTTTTAAACATTTTTTTGCACCAACTCATACAAGCCATTTTTGGAGTTAAATTGTGCGGAATCCCACGACTGCGAAGTTTCTTCACTACTAAATGCCCATGTAAATTCGTTTGTATTTGACATTTGCCGATGCCCAAGGATGCCTCTATCTCTCGATATGTCACATCGATGTCGATCTGCTTCAACCATTTCTTGCACAAAATTGATGTTTGCCGGAACAACACCAGTTGCTAGACGACCTTCACGAAATTCATCACTGACACTAATATGTCTATACTTAAATTCTGCAAACCTGTCATAAACTGTGGTTTTGGATGATGCTTCGTCACCAAAGGCAGAATGAAATCGACCCATGCATTGTTGTTTAGTTCGCACGAAAACGTTCACGAGAAATGTCAATTTTTTCACTAAATTCATTTTTTTGAAACGCTGTTAATACTAAATTACGCGGCCGAGTATTTTTGTGCCAATGGCGTTTATCATAACAAATGTCAAAGTTTAAGACAATCAAATTGCTTACTATTTAATGCTTTCGTCTGTAGAAAATTTGAATACGCATGTGTTGTGTGGTACCCATATTATGAAGTTTACAAACAAATTATAGAGCGCATACAGCGACAGTTTTTGAAGACTCTTTTACCGAATCGATGGCATATGACCAGTGAGAAACACCGAATATTTCCTTCTCTTACAGCGCCATTCATTCGATTTTTTATATGTGCGGAGAAGGTCAATAAGCGCGTTGTTCCTAAAAATACAATATATTAATTACCATTGGTGTGTTAGCCACTAGTCGAAGCTTGCTACCCTCGCAGAGCGTGGGGCACTTCTAACAGCTCAGTTCTGTAAAAGTCAATATAGCAATTAATTTCGACATTTTCAGTGATTAGAGTATCTTTGATTAGGTACTCTTATCCAAACATGTTATTCC
Organism: Oryctes borbonicus; assembly: GCA_902654985.2. Classification (NCBI taxonomy): domain Eukaryota; kingdom Metazoa; phylum Arthropoda; class Insecta; order Coleoptera; family Scarabaeidae; genus Oryctes; species Oryctes borbonicus. The sequence goes on from LR736929.1 coordinate 557,972, forward strand.
TAAATAGGCTGATTATTGTCTCAGACAATGTTTTGCGTTTCGCGTCTAACGGCCAGACTAGTTAATACTTTTTGGAGTGATATATGCAGGAGCATTTCAGACTCATATAATGCTGAAAGCGCCGTTAGTCCATATTGCTATTAATGCAAAAGCGAACTTCACACAACTTTTTTTCGGTTAATTGATGATTGGTGTTGCTTTTGTTTGCAGGGTACAGGTTTCTTTTCTGCATTTTGCAAGGTATTATTCATACTTACATTAATCATTGTCGTGTTATGGGATTGTAAAATCTGTTGGACAAATATATGCTATTATTATTATTATATTTGGTCCTCATCATAATATTTCATAGATAAGAGCATTTAATTTTGATTCTGTTTTATTTTATCATTATGGTCCAAACGAGAATACTTGGTTATTTATGTACATTTATTCTTCCTCTCTAAAAAGTGCTATGTAAAGCGCATTAGGGTGCAATCAAAAAGTAATTGTGTTGAGAAGTGAGTTATGGAATGTATTGGAATCGGATCCAATCAGAAGCAATACTCGAAAACAATATTTGCAAATTAAAATATTGGACATATATGGATGAGCTTTTCTGATCACACTCAGTTAAGAAATTGTTACCTGGATTATTTCACAATTGTGTAGAGACATGACTTGTCAGAAACTTGAAAATATGAGCTAGTTGTATCATTTGATTGTTTGGCAACTTCTGCGCATTTTGAGAAATATTTCAGCTCTTAACCGTAGAAAAAATTATATCAAAATATGTGGCTTACTTTAACCGTTTAAACTTATTCTCGTTAAAAAATTAATATTATTAGCAATAATATAAATTTTTGCAAATAGTTTCGTAGTGTACGTTGATTGCGACCACAACACCACACTATCATATAAATCTCAAATTGTTTTTAGCCAGGTTTTTCATTAAGAAAGAAGTATTTTTATAGCTGGTGGATTGATAGAGGTCTGTTTGATTGGTAGCCTAGATTTAACCCCATTACACTTTCTCTTTTGAGATTCCATCTAATTGAAAGTTTAGTCAACACAGCTTACAACTTTAGAAGATTCTGTAGCGCGAATTGTGTAGGCATGTCAATAAGTTGCATTATAGACGTTGCACAGGAACATGCTGGTAGTGGACACTACATAATTTGAAGAGTAACGGTCCTTGTAATAACTGATTATTTGATTTAAAAATAATAATTAGAAAAGGTGTATCACCTACACCTATATTTTGCGTAATTTTCTTTCCCTGCATTTTAAAATAATCCCATGTAAATATTTCCTGTACATATGTCTTTTAATAATTTGCAAACACAATCATTTATTTCTATCATTAATGTTGAAAACTGAAATTTAATTAAGCATTTAACAACAAGAACAGTGCGGCAGTTACAAATAAATAATCTCTAAGGTAGCAATTATAAACATTTTACAAATACTCGACAGAAAAACATTATGTTTCATTAGTATGAGTCTAAAACATTTTGCTGCCATAAAATTTAATACAAAATAAAACGAAGCAATTTGTTTTTATTTCCACTCATAACACCAGAACTGTTTTCAATTCAATTTTAATCCCAAATCTACAGTTAGGGTACCTTTTGATGTTTTATATACAAACAAGGCAAGTTTTCATTTAATTTAAATAACACCCTGCAGTACAATTCGGAAGGTATTTGTAATAATAATGCTTAATGTAGCATGTATAACGAGCGATTACCAATTTAAATTTTCTATTTCGGCTGCTTGTATTTCGGCTTAAACTTATAAGGTACATCACTATAAGATATTCTGCTAAAATTCATATCATGAATGTTTGCACTTGCACATGGTCATTTATGTCTTCATTTGATATAAATACGTAATAATAATAACTAATTTAGAGTAATAATGGGTATTCCATTTTAATGAACAAATTATAGTGACCTACAATTTGTTTAATTTGAAAGCTTAACACAACGAATAGGAATTAAATTTCTTTTTGGATAGTGCCAAACAAAATCTAGTTTGTTTTATTTAAATTTAAAGGTAATTAATTTCTATAATACCATCTGTGTAAAAATAAACAAAGGAAACGTTATTTTTCCTTTAGATTTTAAAACACTTCATTGTTGTACAATATATGTATAAGTATAAAAAATGCTAAGATCTGTCGAAGGGTTAACTTATAAATTCTGCAAAAACAAAAACACTAAATGGTTCGCAAAGAAACAGGGTTTTATTTCTTAAAAACGGTATAATTGTAATTCCATCTGAGAATGTGGTATTAAATGCGGCATCTAAGGAAATTTAATTAACTCCTATTTTAGTCTCGCATTGTTTTTCTCACGAGATCTATTATCTTCTCTATCCATTCCCGGCAAAACGTCCATTGTTTTAGTGTAGCTTCAATCAAATTAGAATTGTAGATTTTTGCGTTAGTGTTTGAGCGGCTGATAGGCAGACGAGCAACTAGTTTTCATGTTACAAAGGGGAACGGATTCTCTTCGCGTTCTCCCTTAAATTCTAATTTATTTCTATTAAATTGTTTGTGGTGTGTTTCGAAATTCAGTGCTTTCAATTGAATCCATAAATCTTCCAGAGTGTAGGTATGTAACAACTAGGGCGAGGGAATCAATTCGTCAGCAACCTAACAACCACAATTAAACCATTGCTTTTGAACGTTTTATGCTATCGAAACCGCAACTATTAATACGTATAACCTTTGACTAGAATGTCACATCAAGTTTAAACGTTTAATTAAATGTGATATAAATAGATATTAAACTCGTACTTTGAAGAAGGAACAATTCTAAAGAGTATTCTTAAAGTAAGTGTATACAGGATTTTGCCCTTTTGTAAGAAGATTCCTTAAAACAGCTTTTTCCTTGGGATGTTTCATAAGCTTGTAGGTATCTGCGGCTCTTTTTTGAATCCTCATTAAATTCTGAACCCTTAGCTTTGGGATAATAGTACCTGATTACGTTTTGTCTTAGAATTTAACCTATTCAAAAAAAAAAACCCTTTTAAAAATATATAACTGGTAACTACAAACTTTTGGGACTTATGAATTTCATAATTAGAACACATTGGGTGTACTAAGAGAGAACAAAAATATTAGGTCAACCAAAGATCTAGTTGATTTAACCGCTTTAACTGGTTACCAGTGAGTAGTCGTTTTTTGGCTATTGCGAAACAATGAAACTATGGTTGTGGATGCTATGGAATAAGCGCCTGGTGTAGTTATTTCAATAATGAACAAAATGATTTGATTGTGTAGTCCGGTGGTAATAGGGCCTGTGCTTGACTGGGCAGTTGTGACTATAACACGCCACTATCGTACAAGTTTTTAAATCATTTTTAAACAGTTTGAATCAATGTGTAAAAAATGGAATATCTTAAGACCTTTGGCTGAATATTGTCGTTTTTCTTCGTTGGATAGTAATCTATTATCCTGCAGTGACACAATTGTATACTTTTGATTCATGTTGCCAATGGACAGAAGCTTATTATCTGCAGCAGACCACATACATCTGTAAAGAAGCATTTCTAATTGAATCCAACTATTTTTTGTGGTTTCTGGTCATATTTGAATTTAATTGCTGTTCAATAAAATGTCACATAAACATAGTAAATTCACGAGTATCCTATTCTTTATCGTACTTTAAGGGTTTTCCGCCATAAACGAAAAATATTTTTGCGTATTTCTGGAGCCAGTAAATCCATATGTATTGCCAAAAAACTTCAATCACGTCACATTTACAGTATGTTCTCCTATCAATATCTGACGCGGTTATGACATAAAACAAATGCACATTTACAAAATAGTGAACCCTACGTCTGGAAATATTATATAAATATGTTAATTCATTTATCTTCCAATTGTAAATGCTGCCATTCAGAAACAATTTCATATTTCCCTCTTGTGTGTTTTTTACTTTACGTTTGAGCTTGAAACAAAGGAATCCTTTCCTTTTACAGTTTCAATTTAGAGCAAGTCCGATACGAAAGCAGGAATCGTCGGTATTGTAATTCATCCAAAATGTCAGAAGCAGGCTATGTTTGAATTAACAAGTTTTATTGATGAATTGAGTGCGTCGGTAGATCAGATTATATACAGCATACTTCAATTGTCGCACTATTAAGTTCCTTTACGTTCTACTGTGATATAAAAACATTTGAAACGTACAAGTGCAGTGGTGAAGGTCTGAAATATGTTTTATTGTGCAGTAACTTTGTCTCTTTTAAAACTGAATATCCGTAAAATAGTGCAACAAAAAGTTGACATAATTTTAGACATCATTACAAAAAGAAATAAATACGCGTATAACGCTAAACATAAAATAGTGTGTGGAAGCTGCAAGTAAGTTCACGTGACTTCAAAAAATATATCATTATATAATAAGTCTGCATTGCGGCGCATGGTGAGTAATGGTGACTTTTGTAATAAATTGCTTTGAGGGAAAGGTAATGAAAAAGTAGAAGAGGAGAGAGAGGATAAACGAGGTATAAGGAGATCGATAGAGGAAAGCAAATTAGGCGAGTCAATATAGCCGTGAAAAATTTTTCAAATGAATTTTGCTCCCAAAACATATCTACGGTGTTCCAGCGACTGCACATCATGTTTCCCCGACAGCAACCCATAATCTCTAGCAGGATATAGATGATGGAGGTGGTGACCATATAGTAGATGCATATTCTAATTGCGATTTATAACCGTTGTAAAAAACAGTGACATCTTTTAGTTAAATAAGAATGTAGAAGTTGCAACGAGGAAGAACTAAATCTAAAGGTTGACAGCTTGTCAAGCAAAATTCCATGCTCAATGATATCAACGGCTGGACTAAGACTTGTGCAAACAATATTGCAGATCTAGTGGTTCACTAGATTGACATACAGAGACAAGATTAGTAACTGTTGACCTACCTCGAGTGAAACTATGCTGGTTAAGTGAAATATAAGCTAGTGTATTGTAAAGCAAACAAGAATAAATAACATTTTCAAAAACCTTGGCAAAACACGATAAGATTGATATTCGTCTATAATTACTGATACAAGTTTTGTCATCTTTCTTCCAAATCTTGTTCGTTTCTGTCGGATTAAAAAAAGGACAAAGTCGATTGCTGTCTATGTGTATTGATGAAAATTTGGAGGCGAAGGCATCAAACAAAACTTTAGGTATACATGTAGGTTAATTAAAATCGAATTAAAATCAGGGACGTGCATGTCATATGTTGACGGAAAATTTAAGCACGAAAAAATTAACAGGGTGTTGGCTGCCGCATTTGGTCACTCAGGTCGAAAAACGCGTTTGAATGAGTATTTCCAAAGCCTCGTTGGTTTTGGCGTCGATTAATAACTATAGATGAAACTGATGATGATATATCAGCATACCTCTGAAACCAAGGCAGGTTCGAAACAGACGACTGTGAAGGGTGAACCGGGTTCCAAAAAGGCGAAGACTGTTCCATCGCCCGTTCCATTTTGGGATAGTGTTAATCGATTATTTTGAAAAAGGAAGAACGATAATGCGTGGATGCTATGCATCATTACGTGATGAATCACCTAGGGGTTTCAAGTGTTTTTTTCACTGTTCATCAAAAAGGAACAAAAGTATATGAAAATTTCATTGTACTGACAATGTGATGAAATATACACAAAACACAATACTTCTGAATAAATAGTACAGTCGAAAATTCTGGAAACGATACACGACGGAGCGTCATGCTGCTTTTATTCAAAATGTTCTTCAGGGTAAGCTTATATATGTACTTCATATTTAAAGTTCTTCGACGTAGAAATAGCAGAGGATCTTATACTTCAAGTGCTGCCATTGGAGTAGATTTTATAGCGCTCACGCGTAGTTGCAGAGCCTTATTATGAATAGTATCCAATCTACCTAAATGATTCTTTGTTGTATTGCAATCTATTGTACAACCGTTTTATTTTGGTTCTATTATTTTATGAAAAGTAAAGGTTAAGCCAATTTATTCGTTCTTATCGCCTGACTTTTTGCTAACTTTTTTATCTGTACCCAACAGCGAAGCCAGATATCAAAGATCGCCACACGAATCAGCGTCGTACAAAAGCAATTTATTATTTTGTCGGTTATGATAAATTATGTTTCGTGTTTGTTTAGAAATCACGAACGAGCAGGAAAGGAAAATCAAGCCATAGTTTAATTTTACTCTAGCGTACTCTAGTCTAAGGAAACTTAATTAATTACTTAAACAAAATGCCCCGGAAAGACTTTCAAAGGAGTTGATGGTGTGAAGAATTTAGGTTATAGATGTTTTGAGTAAGTCATTAATAATAATGGAACTTGTGTACTTTACACTACCTTTCAGTAACCTGATAGGCCGCGATTTTGAATAATTAACTCACATAGGAAGATTGAATATTAACATTTAATGTATTAATTTACTGTTTAGCATATTGCTCGAAACAACGAAAGCAAAACGTTTGAAATTATGTTCGCAGATAAAATTAGCTAGTTCGCGCGATATAATTTTCCATTGCGGTACGGCAAAGCTGGCGAGCGATAACAAAATGTTTGAAAACCGTTAATTTAACGGTATTGGTCATGTATATTCACGGTGAGTGCTGAACATGCATCTTTGTCGCTTACAGATGTTTGAATTTAGACCTATTAGAATCCTATCTACATAGACAAGTGCTATGGGAGACGGTGTTGGTAAATTCCACTCTAAGTTGATCGGTTCTCATTCGCATAGGTATTTTCCATACTAACCCTAGATGGGCACTATAATCCTATAGATAATCTCCATCCCATGAATGTTTGTTATGACTGTGCAAATAAAAATTAAATTCAAAATATGCCCATTCGAACAGCAGTTGTTTGCTAATAATAATAATAAGACGCACACAAAGAAAAACCTATTAACTCCTTAATACCTCCAATAATATTGTAACGCTATAAATTGTAGGTAACTGATCATGAGAATTAAAATGGAAATAGCGGTATTTTAATCATACTTCGAATTTATTTATTTATTTTTTTATCCTTGTTTGAAACCTGTTTCAGAGGTCTAGCCTTTTACTAGTACCTCGTATATTGCACTGCTTGGATAGCATCGATTTACTAAATCAATAATATGTTACAACCATATCAAATTCTAGTAGTATCCAATAACAGTTGGTTGTATAACTGTAGCTAAACCTTTACTAGAACAGCCTACAGAGATTAAATATTCTCTAGAAAATAATCGCTTTAAGACAGTATTTTGCGGAAAAACGCTTCCGTAGTACATCCTCTTTAAGTAAGGTTGAAACAATTTTAAAAATTTCCCGGGAAGTTATCGAAGGGATTTCAATCTAGTACGAATAGACAAAAAATGCTAAATGATTTCGAATGCAGTTACATACAACTTAAACGAATTTTTTTTTGTAATATGTTTGCTGCGGTCATATATGTTTTAAAGTTTAAAGAGGATTGCATTAAAAACTTTAAATGTAGATTCATGTATAAATTTTGAATTTTCTAGAATAATTCCAAAATAATGGACACTTGTTGATTAAAAATAAATTTCTATAAACCCCGTAATAACCTTAGATAGAGAAACTTTTAATAGAAAAGTAAGTCGGAATTAATTATACCCTCAGATCACAAATATTCCTAAAGGCAATGTTATTACATCGCTGCCAAGCGTGAACTTTTGAAATTGAGTGATATGCATTTGACTACATCTATCGGGATTCTTTATTAGTCATGCTTTCGATAGTGGGCTTAGTTGGTGGCATGTTATTCAACTTTTTTAATTTACATATGAATAACATCGAATATATATGGAATGTGAATGCATCACATAGAACATTTTTTATATGCAGTGTATCTACTTAAATTGGAACTATATGGAAAACTTCTTTATTGTTAGTTTTAGGAGAGCATGAAAGTATCACACATCGTACGACATAAATTATTTCTTTCAATTCAGAACAATTGTTCGCGTATTCCCATTGTCAATCTTTAATTCTAACATGCCTCGTTCTATTCCTTCCCTAAAATATATTTACAAGTACCCACCTTTATTGTCTTTATGCGAGATACTCGGAATTAGAGGAAAAAGAGCTGGCTTTTGGCACGAAAACATAAAGATGTGTTGGTTTTGCCCCAATAAATCCGTCAACATGGAGTGACCTGCTTCTCGGTCTAATAAATTTATATTCCTTTTCATATAAACGCCTTTAACCCTTCTCTTTTGTTTAATGTGGACTCTATAACAGCCATCGCATGTAAATTTCTGACCATTGTTTCATATTTCCGGTTGCCTAGAAGATTTCTGAGTGTATTTCACGAACTAAAACACACATTTATATTTTGTTCCTTAAAAACCCCATTAATATTAAAGTTCTGCATAATCTAAAACCTAAAGTGAAGGTAACGTCCGGAATTCATAGATTGTTGAAGAAAGTACAGTCCAATTATCATGAAAAAGATTGATATTTCACGGTTACATGTTAGGGTTCAGACCAAATTTTTGTGGAGAAATAATTATTTTTCCTAAAACTAATAAAATAAAAGTAATAATAAAAAAGTTTCCCACTATATATTAATTTTTGTTCGTTTTTGACGACCAGGAATTATTTCTTATTTATTATAGTGCTTTATAACTAGTTTCTTACATTATTTTTATTTATCATATACAGGATGTCACAAGACGTATATCAGAAATTATGAAATGCATTTCGATAGGTAGATTTAAATTCTCCATCATATGATATTACACTTCCATATACATCCCTATAGTTTGTGATATATCGCTAACGTAAGCTCATCCTGTGACACCCTGTATACATTGAATCTTTACACTCGTTCAAATTTGTACCTTGAATTATTTAAACTAATTAGTTGACAGTCATAACTACTATTGTCAATTAATTATTAATTAATTATGCTGTAGTAAAACTAAAATCTTCAGTTGCGAAAAGAAAAGAATTTGGCGCGTAACTTAAGTCAAAAATATAGATAATACCCTAGTAAAATCGTAAAATTATGTATTCCATCAGATCACATCGCTTTACTTGCTAAAATATGCGTCAACTACAGCCTCGAGCCCTATTTAGTGCTTCTCCCACCAACGACATATTGTGCGTGCATTCACATGCTATCATCTTCATCTTTATGGCGACACCATTTCGACCGAAATATCTGAATTAGGTGGATAAATTGAGTGGTAATAAAGTGGCAGCAATTTACAACAAATAATAAAATATTCATAAATACAGCTTTAACTCAGATTAAATGAAGAATGTTCTACGTATTCATTCAACTAGTGTAGAACATTCTTCTGTGCTTCGGTTAGATGTAGTAACTTGCTCTCTTTGCTCTTTATCATTATATACTTTTACTTTTGCCACTGCACACTGTAGTTTATGCTACATCTAAGAAATGTTGGATTGCTTTGCCACCATATTATCATGGTTAGATTGCCCTTACTATTCTTGAAAATCTATTTGTTACTTCGATGTAAGGTATAGCGGATGCCCCAATCATCTGGAATGGTAGAATTGTGCCTATTGTGTAAATGCTAGAACCTCTAAATTTTCAGATAATCAGTACCTTAAAGAAAATATCATATCGCATATATAGAGTGATCGATAAGTAATGGAATACACTGCATATTATTACATAGGTAGCCTGTACGAACTTTTCCTTGTTCCAAGCTTCCCTAAAAAGGTATGTTCAATTTGACTTTGAGGTATGTTTGTGTTTTATTAAAATTTTGGATGAATTAGTTTTTGCTTATTGTACCATATTTTACATGTGCACGTTAACTTTATAAAAATTATTATTTTCCTGAAAGTAGAACAAATAGATTGGTAACAGTTATAAGGAAAAAATCGAATGAAAAGTAAGGTTTTCCATTTATAAAAATTAAATCTTGATCTGACGTAGAAAGATTGAGCAATATTTTTTCATATTTACTTTATTTAGATAAAGATAAATGTTTAATCAACAAATGGAGCGGTATTTGGGTTCGTAGGGCAGTGGCTTAAATTAAAAAGTATTATGTTGGTCATATCAAATACTTGTTTTTTATTTTCATCTGATTATCTTCTTTCAAATTTCTCGGGCATGTGCCTTCAAATGTCGCTGCTTTGAGTTTTCTATATTAATATGTGTATGTTCAGGAGATTATCTCTCCAATTCAAACTTATTGTAAGTAGTAATTCGTACATTTTCAATATTATTTGTTAATTTGAGTTGAAATCCAGCGAAATATCCATTGAACTTTGAGATGTTTTTTTAAGTTTTGGTAGTTATCCCGACATCAAACCACATATCAGTGAAATAGGTTATACACTTAGCACATTGCATGACTTTTCTAATCCTTAAGGTTAAAACTGCAAGAGAAATTTTATAGAAAATATAAAACAAAACTCAATTTTCTCGGGAAAGCGACCAATTACAATTATTTCAATAGAAATGCCGATACTATCATGTAATTACAGAACTGATCACAGATACTATACTCTTAGGTAAGGTATCATAACTATAAATTCTTAGAATTTCCAATTCCGAGCGCAGCTAAAAGATCTGCCCCGAAATGCACATAAATCTAGCAACCCTTTTCTAAAAGTCTTTTTGGGAAATGTCAAAGATAGAGCTGAGGTATGTAAATCAGTGATTTAGGACCATAAAATTCCTAGCAAAAATTTAATTCCTGCGTACACATCATAAAGAATATCTTTCCTTTTCTGCGAACAAACTGAGAAATTTGCAAATAACTACCATGTATACATGATGTGGGGAACCAGTCACTTCAACGTACTAGCTGATTACGTACGTTTTTATTTTGTAAACCTTGTTTATTTCTAAAACTACATAAAAATACAACAGCTCCGTACGCAACCTAATGAAAAAAATTAAATAAGTAAAATTAAATTTGTGCTGGTGAAATATTTGCCAAACTGAAAAGAATTAATTTTATTACGATACCATAATTTCCCCAGCTGAAATCTATTTAAAGGATTACAAGTATTAAAAGGATTTTATTAACCTGTTAAAAATAAAATATTCGGTAATTATCAAATATTTTGTTTTTAATTTTCCTGGGAAAGTACTGATTTGAAATAAATGGTTTATTTTACGTAGTGTTCTGGAATTGTTGAAATACATGATACTATTATATGCTGCATCTTTTATTTTCTCGCTTTTGTTCTCGGTACTGTTTTTGTTTTGTTGTTTCTACAGTTATCGAATACGATTCTTTTAAGATTATAGGTTTTTGGTGCGATTCATGTAAAATCGTTGGGTTAACTAACTATACCATATTCTAACTCTGGCAACAGAGGCGTTCATTCTGTGATTTCACCCTACGTATTCTGGCGCAAAATTCAAATATTTTCGCGTTTACAATGGCTATCCTTGCGTATTATGTCGTACTTCGTGGTCATTTTTACCAAATTCACGGCATATTAAAATGTCTATGCCCAGGCCACTATAAAACCAACGATACAAGAAACTTAAATGAGCGATAAAAAATAAAAATCCAACTGCTTTTTGTAAAAATGGTAGTTTCATTATTTTTTCAACTGTTAACAAGAATATGTAAATAATTTAGGATATATTACATAATATATACACTTTCTGAATTAATGCTGAACATGTATTGTTGTTTGAAAAATATTCTTATTCATTCAATACCTTCAAGTTCTTCCTACTGAAGAGGAGCGAAAAGGAAAATGATTATAGGCGCTAGGTCCTAGATTTTGATATTGCCACGGACAACCAGCATTCATCATTCAAATTTATTGTTAACGTACCGCTGAGAAAGTGGCTTATTAAAAATCCAAGTTGGCGAAGCATTATCTTAATTAAAATATTTCTCTGTGCTTTGGAGTTCTTCTTGGGTGAAATTTATGCGTCTTCTAAAGTTCTATTATGACGCCACTTCATTCACAGTCGATTTCTAACTGGGTATGGGGGAAAAACTACTTTCAGGGATATAATTCTGCACGTGAAACCCATTTATTTTCTGCTTTCATGTTAAAAATGATAATAAATATTAAATGTCACTATATTAAATCGTTTCTTTTTTAATATTATACTAAGGGAGACTTGATTAGAGGACCAGTTATATCAACGTAAACAAAATAAATATTGACGCAAAGTTTTAAAAAACATTTTATCGTTAGCATAGAAGCAATACTGGTGCGTTGCACAAGTCAATGCTTATACGATTATACTGTTGATTACAAAATAATTATATATATTTTGTTTTAACAGAAAACCACATTCGCAGAAATACTACATGCAGCCATATAGGCTAATGTTTTTAAGTCACTTAAAAAGATATTGCAGCAGATATGTAAGGAATGTATGTATTTCCAATTTGTCGAATCCATACAAAGCACCTGCTTACTACCTAGAAGCTTGCTCTTTCATTTCTGTAAGTTACGTTGTTTATAACAATGTGATGTATAGAGTCGCAATAAATAATTCCATATCTACAAATTCGTATGTCTTCCTCAGTTGATCGTGGCCGCTGTGGATTCACTGCATCTAGTACAAGTTATTACCTGTTAAAGTATTAACCTTTATTTATGCTGCACTCTGTGTATCTACGGCCGTAAAGTTTGCCATGATGCTTCGATATTTTATAGTCGTAATAAATTCTGTAACTTACGTATCGACGCCTGTCGGTTTCCCAGGCCAATTTTAATTAGCAGCCGTTTTCGTTTTGTGAACGAGTTTCTTAAACCGGTACTGATGGCTAATTAATGCGGGCGCTATATTTTCTCCAGTCAGTTTACCATTGGATTCACGGTTCTTTGGAAAACTTGCAATACTCGCTTGCTGTGGTCGGAAAGATTTTTGACCGTGTTGATAATTTAATCTTGAAAATTTCTCCGAGTTACTTTTAGTTAGGAACTTGATGCTTTTATGCAAGAAATTATCAATAAAGTTTGTGTTGCCAGAGAAACCACAGTAATTAAAAAACCTTTTTTTAATTACTGTGGTTCAGAGTATGCTCTTATTATTGCGAATATTCATTGCATAACTTACAAACAGTGGTCAGAGTTAGTTTAACGTAGACATGTGAAATTCGTTTCATTTTTGTTAGGTGGAATTTATCGATTAATGTGTGAAAGTTCTGGTGTTTCTTCCTTTTAATTTTTAATAAATTTTGGTATATTGTATCAGATCTTAACTCAGTAACTAAAAAAAAATTATTTACCTAAATTACTTGTTCGTCTGTTTTTTTTGTGTATATTTCTAATGGATCGAATAGTATGAATTTGGGTGGATGCGCTGAGCAATATGCAATAATGGCTTTTAATTGCACCCATTGTCAACCATATACTATATATTTGCAGCCACTGCTATTACAAGAAACAGCGTATTGTTGTTGGGGGACTTACCTACGTCAGAAAAGTCTTAAAACCCTACTTTCGTAGAATACACCAGTTGAAGACTAAGTTTATCATTTCGAATTCAATATACCAGCTTTTTTCGCTCATAAAATTCTTCATAGGTTAATTTAATGAAATACAAGGAAATATTTACCGGAAAACTCGACAGCCCTTGTAAAAGTACTTATAAATACCGGCAGAACAGTTGAATGCTAGTGTACGGCGCTGTACTAATTTATTCATCTTTCACAGCGGTTAAAATTACCTCTAAATGAATTCCTTTTATGATATAACGCAGTCATAAAGAGAATACAATAAAGTTCGTTGCGCTTAAACAGTTTTCGTTACTATAATATCTAGTATTAACAGCACGAGAGCTTTATTGAGCGAATTCTTCACAATTTAATTAACTTTGTCTTATTAGGTATAATTGTTTAAAACTCCTGACACCCTTGTGACGTCACAAAAGTTTTAGATTATTTTCTAGGCATTGAATATACTCCACGCTGGGTATGTACACAAACTTGCTAAAATGGGTAAAATAAAGCGCTGAATTCTGCAGCCAACTGCTATGTTCTTCTTCTATGTTAAGTCTAACAAAGCAGGTACTATTTTTTGCTGTGTGAAAAGTGGAATGAATCTTGAAAATAGTGTTATCAATTTTAAAAATGTTCATATAACAAGCGCCAACGTGACGTAGAAAGAACCTTTTCACTATATAAACACAAGCGCCGCAATTTACGCTCTGTAGAAACCTTTGAGAAATCTTTGACCACTGTTCCTTATTCAGCGAATTTGGCTTTTTGCTGCTTTTTCTTTTTCCAAAGATGAAGATCAAATTGAAGGTGCTAAGATTTGAGGTTGAAATTGGACCAGGAATGATGCTGAACACATCAGTAATTTTATTTATCCATACATTTTGGCGTACTTTATACAGGATGTTCTATCTACAAGAGAAAAACATTTTTATTTACGACGGAAATAACACCAAAAGATAGTGAGAAGGAAGTACACAAAACCAGTTTTAATTGGTAACATAAAAATCATTTTTAAAAACAAGTGAAACTAGGAAAACCAACAGTGTGCTAATACAACAGCATCTTACCTTTAACAATGACACAAGAACCTCAAATTTAAGCAAAATTTGATTTCATGGATAGCTTTGTTAGTTATAAAGGTGTAATCAAGAACAAATACCGATCCTCAAACGTACCTTGCAGGGCATTGGAATTTGACCTCTTGATTCAGGTGATCTCGCCGAGTTATTAAAGCGGTGAATTCATCAAGAGGAATTCGATTTATAAACATTACCGTGTTTGTAATGTCGGACGTGATTAGCTGCGGCTCAGACGCTATTTAATACTTCGTGAATATGTGTCTGATGTGTTTCTAAGTCTATATTGAAACTAAAACTTATCAAACGAAGGTATAATAAACTCGTAGTGATCTCATTTAACTCTCCTAAGTTTAATACGGTTTGGGAAACTATAAGTTAATTTCAAGCTAGGAAGCATTCTGATCCTTAAAAGTATCATGGGCTTTCTAATTAAGTAGCAATTTATAGCGAAATCATTGCGAAATATTTCTCAGATGAAACGATAACAATACTAGACACTACTAAGTAATGCAGAACAGAATTTGATTGTATTTTTAAGCTAATATTTAAATATATATTTTATGTTTGTAAGAAAGTTATTTTCAACTTATTGCAATGTCATGAACACTTAGAATTTTGTTTTGGCAGTGTTAGAACATTTAAGGAAATGGTTGGTTATTGCTCCAAGAGATCTAATATTTTTAATTTAATAGAATTAGTGCTTTGTGTTTTAACTAACCACCTTCTTATTTCACCGACATCTAATATATTATCAATTTGAAAGTACGCATAAAACAAGGTTTATTAAAAGATTAGCAACTTTGAAAAACGAAACACTATAATTGAAAATATATCGGTAATAATATCTCATACAAGTATCATACAAACTTAACAAAAATCAACGCCGAAAGAAACCCCGTTATATCGACGACACCTCCATTTTATATCGTGATAACGTAATGGCACATCCTTGAGGAGTTCCCCGAAGAATAATACAAGATTTTGAGTATATATAATGATATCGACCGTGCTTTTTGTAAGTACTTATCATTTAACTTGGTTGCTTAGATCCTACTCCTTTATCCCAAGTATGATAAAAACAGAAATATCAAAGCAAAAAAAAATCAAATTATGGTTATTTTTCCGTAGAAAAACAGACGAAAATAGGTTGCTGATTACCTAATAAATTCGGTTTTTTAAGATAAAATAGGAGGTTGTCGGTTTGCCAGCAGACAGTCTAAATTCAATTACTTTTTATAATTTCCATGCAAATTTTGCTCCCGTTAACGAAATGACTGTTAAATATTAATTTTTCGAGGTCTGATGCCGTCAAAAATGACGCGCGTGTTTGGTAAGCTTGCAAATATTTTCGTTTAATTGTTTACGGCAAGGGGAACCAGTTTTAGCTACAAATTTTTACGTTGTTTGACTAAAGATGTTCTAATAATGATACACTGACAGCGAAAATAAACGTAACATCTGCAAGTCGACCTCTTAGGAGTATTACACAAGCATACGTTAAAAGCAACAGGTACGCCAACATATAATACAAATATTCAAGATCATGGCCGCGCGTATATGCAAAAAGCATTGAAAGTAGTAGTTAATCGTGTGAGAGAAGACGTATTTGACTAATAATTTTACTTCAAGTTTAAGATTAATTTTTTATTTCCATCGTTGGAAACAACGCGGGATTTTGTTACGTGATGTTTTCGAAAGCGTTGTGATTCATAATTGAAACTGAAAAAAAAATCCTATATATATATATATATATAAGATTACAATACATATATTATATTTCTTACTCGTGTCGCTTGAGGCAAACAAGTCAATAGCATTTACTGAGTACGGAGTGATACTGTGAAAGCAATCAAAACCGGATGACACCTTGTTGTGTTCAGGCTACCGAAAATTCTATACATTTTCTCGTGGTGACCTTCACTTGGTCCGTGGGCGAAAATATCGGATGAGCAATAATTTGAAGACATCTGAAACCATCAAAATACATTAGAAAAGCTACTATTTATAGACAAGTAATGCTGTTTTTGGGTCACGGTATATATTACTTAATAATCATATAGGAAAATAATGTGGTCGAAACAACAACCTAACAACCGAAACAACAATGTATTTATAAACTGAATGAATAGGATAATGGAAGTGTAGGAAGCAATAAGAAAGAAAGTATTCTATTGATCAAATAACGGCTGAATATACAAAATAATGAAATGGCCAAAATTGAATGAATGACGAAGTTTAGGTAGCTCTGGAGAAACAAAAAACATGAGAAGACACGAACACGAGAAAATAATATAGTTCATATAACGAAATACCTAGCCAAATAAATTAAATTTCGTTCAAGGGAAAAGAACGATAAGGTAACTAGCATCGAACAAACAAGTATCAAATAGTACAGAAGGAATACACATATTACTCTAAAAACATATCTTTATTTATTTATTGGTCTTATTCGTGTAATATTTAGAAAAAAATCTCCATATATCTCCATAAAGGCACCTAGAGGTTGTATGTATGAGTCAATTTTTATTTTTTTATCATTGATACTTATTATCGTAGTGTTGCCCTCAACAGGAAGATAATTTCAAAGTTAGTAATCCCCCCGATTTAAAAGTGAAAAACTAGTAAAGCAGTGAAAAATTAAATCAAAGTAGTGTGTCTAAGACATAAATAAAGAAAGTTGAGGGTATTGCATTAACTAGGATAATGAAAGAATTCAATTTAACAAAGTACCCTCGACTGGTTGACCGTTGCCCACTAGTTATCTATTTCATACTAGTTGAACTACTTAAGGCAGTGCCGTACTCAAAATAAAAGTGAATTAAAAATAATTAATGAAAACGGAAAGTAAGAGAAGTGGATAGCTGTGAATGCATCACCGATAAGGGGACCAGAAAAAAAGGCAAACACGGTTAGAATATGATGTACACACTTTTCGTTTAACGTGACAGTTAATAAACAAAATTGTCGTATTTGGAGCGAAGAAAACCATCGAATTATTCATGAACGACCACTTTATGTGTAAAAGTGTACAGTTTGGTGTGCCTTATGGTCTGGAGGAATAATCGACCCATTTTTCCTTGAGGACGATCGCGGCAAAGCTATTACGATGAATACAGAACGTTATAATGCGATGTTAACAGATTTTTCGTGGCCTCAACTAAATGGAATTCACATTGATGATACAAGAAAGTAAAACTTAGATCTATGCCCCTAACACCTAATACATGACACAGATATGCAGAGATACGCATTAGGTAGAAATCCCTTGCACTAAATTAATTTTAAACCTAGCTTGTGAATGTATATCATGGAACTGGTTAAAGCAATTTCGATGTTTAGTTAACCATACCTTGACATAGGTGTAGTAAAATGGATATACTGTAATTGTTAAAACACAAACAACATCTGTACCATGTACATCAATCCAACTGCAAATTTCTATTCATATGCTGCGAGTAAAGGCATGTACCTAATCCCTGAGATAGTAAGACGGAGTTGGGAAATTTACCAAACAACTAGGAAATAAAAGTCTAGCGTTGCCTTTATTATAAGGGCTAAAGAGGAGTTTTGTATTTTCATTTAACATTTCCAAACCTTACAATGGATCACTTGCAATCAATACAATCTGCCTGTTTGGCTTCAGTCGTCTGTGGGAGAAGACATATGAATTCTTAATTTCTATCAGTCAAAAGAAAGCGAGGTTTTGTCACGTGGCACATTTTCAGAGAGCTAGTGCGTATACGTCAAATTTTCGTGTTAGTCTTCTTAATGCATTAATGTTGTTCGCAGCTTACGTCTTTTATAAACTACCGCGAGGGTATTTAGGTGATATTGCCTGACCTACGACCGTATTTATTCATATAACATTTTTTCCAAAATATATAAATATATTTCCTACACGTGTCACTTGAAATAAACAAGTCAATAGTATTTGTTGAGTACGGGGTGACACTGCACAAGCAATCAAAATCATACGTCACCTTGTTATGTTCAGGCTACTTAAAATTCCGTACATTTTCCCGTGGTGACCTTCTGCTGGGGCCGTGTGAGAAGATATTGGATGAGCAATAAGTTGGAGATATTTGATACCATCAAAATACACCAGAAAAGCAACTATTTATACGTGTAACGCTGTTTTTGCGTCACCATATAAATTACTTATATGACATACACATATAGGAGAATAATGTGGTCAAAAAGCGATGACAGCGAAATAACATCTTCAAACTAATATAAATAGAACATTGGAACTATAGAAAACAAACAATTTTTTTGTTTTATTACGCATTGGATGCGATATCTGATCTCTGCAATCCATTAATAATACATACGAGAATACATTTGATACAGGTACAGGCTTGAATTTCATATAAAAACATCTTGTGGTCTTCTGGAAAACACAAAAATTGAAGTGTATCGAAAACGATTGACTTTTCCATAATGTGCATTTGGTTAAATCAAATAAGAACATTTCATATGCATACGGCAGGTGGGTACCAGCTTACCTCCCCGCCACAATATTATTTCCTTTGTTAGATAGCAATAATAATAATAATAATGGTATGTATAATCAATAAAATCTACCTATACTTGGATTTATGCCGCTAATACCTAACGCATGACACGTATATGCAGAGATGCGCATTAGATAATGGCATTTCATCCAAATCCCTGGCAGTAAATTAAGTCTAAAAGCCAGCCTGTGAATAGATATCATGGAAGTGGTTAAAACAATTCGGATGTTTAGCAAACAATACCCTTCTCCCAGTAGATGTGATAAAACAGATATGCTGTAATTGTTAGAACACAAAGAACATTTGTTCCATGTACACAAATACAACTACATTTGCTATTTGGATGTTGTAAGTACATGTGCGTACCTAGTGTCGTTGTTAAAATATGTAGATTATTGAAATAGTAAAACAGAGTTAGAAAATTTATCAAGACAGCTGGAAAATAAAAATACCGACTGGAGAGTGAAATTGTTCATATGCATAGAAATATGCCCATAGAGATTTGTAAATGTGGAAGAATATAGGATATGGGATAACTCGAGCATGAATATATTAAATAGTAAAACTAGGAACTTGTACATATATTACAAGGTAAAACCAGACCGGAACAGAAAAAAACAAACAGTAGCTTACTGCATATAGAAACAAAAAAGGATAAATTGAATAGTTTCCAGTGCAAGGATTTTAAGTATATTCTCCCTACGAAGTGTAATATGGTATTCAATTCTTGTTCGTTGGACCATGGCGATTGAGTTTAACGAGATGTAAATTTTACTAAATCACGGTGTATTATTAAGGTGAATTCTTATATTAAATATGATGCTGTATTAAACTGTTGCTTTTCTGAATTTGTTTCTGTAGGCAACTAGCTGTTTCATTGAATTTCGACCTACACGCTTTAAAACATCTTAATCGGGAATATTCTTGAAGCAATCATGATACTTATTATTATTTTAAGTGTGGTGACGACCCGACGGGGTGTATAAGTTTTTTAAAGCCTGTCATAATCTCAGGAGCATTTTTAATGTGTAAAGTGTTCCATGGCATTGTTATTATCACCCATTCGCCGTAAAGGGTGAAGCGCAGTTAATTGTATCCCAACTGCGAGTGGTGACTCGGGAGTGTACCGACCCTACCAAGAAATTTTTTTTTTTATCCTAGCGGCATACACAGCGCCTAATTCTGTCCAGTCAAGCGCAGACCTTCTTACCACTAGACCACAAGCCGTTAAATCCAGGTATTCATGAGTTCTTGGTGTGGAGTAAACGCAAAAGAAAACAACGAAAGCCAAATTAATATGTCTGCATAAATTAAAATAAATTAATTCCAGTAATAGGCGATAAAAGGAAATCAAATTTAATAAAAATAAAAATGAGTCCTGAAATACCCAATTAAATGATGTATAGTAAATATTAGGGCTGTCGAAAACCGTGTCTTTTCAGGTAGCCAGGTATTCACCTGTTGACCTAGAAGTGTTTTCGGGATGAATCTGGTGTTGCAGAATTCACGAAATTCAACACTCACAGAAGCACGACCACGAGGAAATTCTGTAAATCAGTTGTAAACAGTCTTTTCTGATAATACTTTATTACCAAAAGTTAAACGAAGCGATTCGGGGCATTGTCGTTGTTTTAGACTTTTACTAAGCTATTGAAAGAAATATAGCTAGTGATTCGAAATTATTTTCCTGGGTGTTTGATATTGACGACTAAGTGTTCGATAAACCTACAAATATTGTTCAAGCCAATTTGGTGCATACTTTAATAGCTGTTCTTTTAACAACGCGGATACTTTACTCCTAGCGAAGTTCTTAGTGCCTTAAAGAAAACTGAAAGCGACCATGATCCATGGAGATTATGCTTTACTTTGTTTTCTTGTAAGTGACTGCGCTGTGTAAACCACTATGTATAATTTTTAACAAAACTATCCAAACGTCTACCTTTCCAACTGTTTGGAGGATTGGCAGGATCACGCCGGTATTCAAGAAAGGTGACCTAGGTGATATCTATAATTATAGGGCAGTTAGTATTCTCTCTAATTGTGCTAAGGTTTTCGAACAACTTCTTTGCGAAAGACTTTATAACTGCATTAAACCTTACTTATCTATTTACCAACATGGATTTATCAGTGGACAATCAACTACTACCAATTTAATTGAGCTTACTCAATGCATTAGCGAGAACCTTGAGAAGTGAATTCAGATAGATACTATCTACACAGATTTCAGCAGTCTTCGACACTATTGTTCCTAAGATTTTATTATCCAAGCTTACTTCAATTGGATTCCGTCCTACTGTTGTTGCGCTAATACAATCATCGTTCATGTTATGTTCATTATATCTAGGCCATTCCTTGCTTGCAGTGGAGTGCCTCTGGACTCAAATTTAGGTTCCCTTTTTTTAAACATATACGTTAATGATCCTTCGCCCTCTTAAGATTGTGACTTCCTTGCTTATGCAAACATTCTCAGAACTTAGAGCAAAATTACTTCAACCTCCGTATTGTAGGAATTGTTTCAATGTTGCGTTGAAGGCTGTGTACTACTCCCTTGTCCGCTCCAAGATGGAATATGCCTTTACCGTTTATTAGCCTCACTACTATCATCATCAATTACAACTTGAAGGAGTCAAAAAGAGGTTTCTGAAGTAACATTCCGCGTGGTATTGCTTACGGCGCCTTGCTTAAGAGGCACAATTTAGAGTCATCTCACCGTAGAGATATAGCTAGCGGAAAGTTTCTTTTTAAGTCAATCAATCATGATATCGACTCGCTATCTTTGGTTTTTCAAGTATGTTTCGAGGTGCTTCAATATAATCGCAGATCTATGGACACTTTTTGTGTTTCACAAGCACGTGTTAATGTTCTATTTAAAGCACCATTGAATCATATTAGTAAAAACGCGAATTTGTATTGTATTTTTTTATTCATATATGTTACCCTCTTACTGGATTTTTTGGAATCTGTCGGGCAATAAAGTAATTATTATTAAACTACTCGACCGATTTCTGTGCTGTCATTGCTTTAACAACAACAAATGTCAAATTTTACGAAAATAGTAATGTGAAATCTCAAAGGAGTCACCTAGTGATTGTTTGCAATAACTTAATAGGCTACCATCGTATAGCAACTCATTAGCGTGATCGAACAAAACCTTACTACAAATTTCGTTCATTCATGCCGAAAGTTAATTCAATTCGTTAAGAATATTGCTAGATCTTTGTTAGTGCTTTAATGCAATGTTTGGATCGCTCCGGTTAATTTCGCTGTAACCACGGCGAAACTGACAATTAAGTTATAATTTTACGTTGCCTTGTTTTACACGATAGTTTTGCCTCAGTAAAAGAATGTATTTCATTAATTAGATTTGTGTTAAAGCTCGTGTCGATTTCCATTTTCGCCCAACAGGTTATGGGTTCGGAACACTAAAACGAATAGATACATTCTGGGTAAAAAAATACATACCTGCGTATAAACATGAGTTCGGCAAGCTTGATGCGGATAGATACCTTAAATAACGAAAATTATGAAGATGCAAATTAATGCGCTGTTAAAAAAAAATAAAAAAATTACAGATGGGGATACGTAAACGATAATATAAAACAACCAATAATGCAAGATGCTACCTATAAAAAGGAATTGGAGGCGTGGCTTACAATGAATGATAGTAAGGCAAAATCGCATATTATCTTGTCTATTGGTCCATTCGAACTAAAACAAATAAAAGGGTGCACTACATCACGTGAAGTCTGGGACCAGTAAGAAAAGCAATGCTTTTAAGACAATTAACGTTGCAACGCTTGGAAGAATACGGTGACATACGCGGGCACGTTAATAAGTTTTTCGACGTCGTAGACGAATTGGAACAGATGGAAACAGAAATAAATAAGGATTTATTGGCGGTAATGTTGTTATATAGCTTACCTCAAAGCTACGAAAATGTTCCTATGTGCGATAGAATCGCGCGATGATTTATCAAGTCCCGATGTTCTCTGAAAAAAAAAAACATTTAAAAAAGTGACGAAAGAAAGACACCGTGCTACCATGCAAAATGCGACATTCGCTAAAAAATCTCAAGTGCGGATATCCGAAGATACAACATTTTAAACGTGAGCCGGTTAATGACATTGGAAGTTGTCAATGCGAGTGGAAGTTACAAAGGCAACTCAAAGTTTATAAAACGTTACAAGTGTAAGCGGGTTGGAACGAATGAATTGGGCAAATCAAAAAACGATATCCTCAAAAACACACACGGGGTTTACGAACGAACTTATTATCAGTATAAAAAATTAAATTGTATGGCGTCAAAGCACACGAACAAAGTGCGCGAAATCCTACTTTGAACTCGGCATTCGTCACGTGGTCAAATTTAGAAACGGTCAAACTGTGGCGTAGTCGTCTCATCTAAATGCTTAGTGCAAATCAAAATAAGGTTGTGCGTGGAGTCGATTTTAGTGCAACGAACGGTGAACTTCGGTGCAATATTTGCTATCACGGTAAGAAAGAAGATTTGAACTTTTTGAATTAATTCATTTAGATGTATGTGACAAAGCTAAGTACTTCATGGAGTTCAAAGATGCCTATTCCATGTAGAGTGGTTCTTTGAAATCTAAAAATGAAGTATTCGAGTTAGCTAAAGAGTTCATAACCTTGATGGAAAACCAAAAACAAAAGAAAATCAAATGTTTTCAAACTGACTAGCACAGAGTACATTAATAAGGAGTTTGACGATTACCTCGGAAAGCAAAGGATAGATAGAAGACTAACTGTTCCCTATACCCCTATACTGCAAATTACATTAGAAACAGTTGTACGAATTATGGACAGCTCGAAAACTGAATGTTGGCTACTTTAAAAAATTTAATAACAATGGTTTTTCGATCAGCACACCAAAGAAGGAAATTTCGTAGTCTATTTTGAACAATCAAAGGGATATCGAGTTTGGCTACCAGACGAAAGAAAAATGTTATAGAAGTTTATAGAAGACACAGAAATACCGCGAGGAAGAACAGACATTTTTGATCTGATGAAGCCAAAAATCTATCCGACGACGAAGAGAAAAATCAAATTGAAGGCGAATAACCCTCTCAGGAACGTACGATTTGTGAAAACAGGATCAAGACGAAGACCAAGAAAAGTTTACAATATGGTTATACAAGACGAAGATCAAACAAGATGCGAAGCAGAAGTTAAGTGTGGAGACATGATTGTAGAAAACAAAACGAGAAACAGAAGCAAAAACTGAAGAAGCTAATTACTGATTCTGCGGTTATAACAGAGGTACCTTTTGAAAAAGCTACCTCTGAAGCCAATGACTGGCATACAGCAATAAGCGAAGAACTTATATATAAGCGATTTATATTGAAGAATGATACGTGGGAGATATTGCCAAGACAAGGTCATTGTTCAAGGCTTTGCTCAGCAACCAGGTATTCATTTCCATCAAACGTTTGCTCCTGTTGCACGATTGCGTACCGGCGTGGGCAATTAGAGGAAGAAGTTATCATGAAACTTCCATAATATCTAGTGAACAGCGTACCACGGATGTTGGATTGAAAGCTTGACATGATATGATGATGAAAAAGTAGGTCGTAGGTAACATAGTCTGCAAACTAAAGAAGCCATTATACGGTTTTTGTCAGGCTGGAAGAACGTGGCATATGAAATTGGACTCTATATTAAAAGATTTCCGTGTAAAATCTGCTAGATCTGCCCTTGTTTTTATTATTTCAGGCTCAGGGGAAGAATTGACACTGATTGTTACTTATGACAACCATATTGGTTGTGTACAAAAGAATTGAAGACATTGAATCGATGAAGACATATCTGCCTGGAAAAGTTTAGCTGAAGGATCTACAAAACTAAAATATCGTCTCGGAATTGAATTTTTACAAAGAAAGAGAAAGAAAAATTGGTTCTACGACAATCGGGACATATCAACGATCTCTTCAAGCCATTCGACTGCTAGCCAGCTAGGACCCTGATGGACGTTAATTTCAAAGTGAGATGAAGTACAGGGAACCCATTTTAGCGTTGACCTATTTGTCAACGGCTACTTGTCCAGATATTGTTTTTAACCCAATGAGTTTTATCATGTTATTGGACTGCTGTTAAACGTTTGAGATACCTAAAGGGAACATCCGACTATGCGATGAAATATGATCACACTGATGGCCCTCTGAAAGGTTTTGGCAATCCTGATTGGGGGAATAATGTCGAAGATAGAAGATTTTATACAGCATACGTCTTCACACTTAGTGGTGGACCGATTTCGTTGTAAGCTAGGAAACAGCGAAGCGTAGGCCTATCTTCCACGAAAGCTGAATATATGGAGATGATAGAAGCTGTAAAGAAACCAGAATATTTGCGATAACTGTTAGATGAACTGGGCTTCCAAGATGTTATGTGACAGTGTATGATAATTTAAGTGCATATTAACATCAAGCATCACTTCATCCGAGATGCTCTAAAGGATGGTGTTTTGAAGATGCCCCACCTGCCAACAGAGGAGACGGTTGTGGACGGCTCTGGCTGAACTGAAACACCACAAATGTAGAATTTTACTACAAGTATCTAGAAATTTAGAGCTTTATCAGTGCGTTGATGCAATGGTTGGATCGCTCCGGTTATGACCAGTGTAACCTCGGCGAATTTATGTAAATATAAACAATTTGACGATTAAGTTATAATTTTACGTTGCGTTGTTTTACACGATATTTTTGCCTCAGTGAAAGAATGTATTTCACTAATTAAATTTGAGTTAAAGTTCGGGTCTATTTTCATTTTCGCCCAACAAATATGGACTGAATACACCATTTATGCGCATATGTCTCGAGCGGAATAGTTTTAAACTAATTCACAGGATTGTGGTTTATCGTTAGTTTTAAAACTCTAAATTTGGCAAGCCGAAAATTGTAACAGATGCATCACATGGTGGCCTGGTCGGAAATTTGTAGCATGGTGCGTTTAATTTAATTAAATCATCTTCACCGCTGATGTTACTGTGTATTAGCAAACATATATATATATATATATATGTATACAACGTGTTGAAATTGTATGAAATAATGTTTTTACAACCGCCATAGTACGTCGTTTTCTTAGCTGTTTAATGAAGCTACCCTTTATAACTGTTAAAATAATGTTGATTAAAAATGGTTGAAAGCTCAAACGTCCAATTGAAAAGGCCGCGCTGGAAATGTTAACGAAACAAAACAAAAAGAAGACATTTTTCAAAATCGTTCGCATACTTCTTCATGTAGGGAAAGCTGTGAATACCACTTTTGTTGTACGGAAGCTTCCGTAGTAGCGTGCACGGTCCGAAATTCCGACATGAATCCAATACAAATTTTAAGGGACTGTTAACCTTAACATCTGCTACATTGGGCATGAAAACAGCTTCGATTTTAGTTTTTTTTTAACTGACTATTAACTTATGCGGTAGTGTATGAAGGTGAAGATATTGAATAGTTGACCGAATCATCAAATCAGGCATCTCCAGATTTGGAAGAATATATCGAATAAAATGGAGCCATTCATACATAAAGGAAAAACTACAAGCAAATCAAGTATAATAGAAAACTAGGTACAAAAACCCAGCTTTTCCAAACACATCTATTCACACGAAATTCAGGGCAAATGGAACGCACGTGAAGATTGTCTTATAAATTTAGAAACCAATTATTGATTCAACATATTTCAATGAAATTGCGGTGAAAATCACTGCATGTCCTCCTGAGTTCAGTGGCGTAATCAAATTTTTAATAAAAAATTGCAAAGGTAATTTTGCTAACTTTTTTATTATAATTTTTTTTATAAAGTGAGGGGTGATTACGAGCGAAAAGTATACCGAAACAATTAGATTCTTGATGAATTTTAATAGCAAATTTATATTCCATTGCGGATTTGTGTTGTGTACAACTCGCCCTTATTTTAGCTTTCATTAACTGTAAAGTCATGAATGCTTCGTCAAGTGTTACATAGTGGTAGTACGATTCTTTAGTGAAACTCGATACAACTTCCCATATTACATTAAATAATGTGATTCTAGCATTGCATGGCTTGGCAATAAATAAACCTGTGGTGAATGATTAATGTTGTTTTGCTATAGATCATGAGAATTCGAAGTAACTAAATAGTAAATAGGTTTACGTGAGTACTTATTATTTTCGAGCATGTCTTTTACTTGAGAACTTTTCGTTTAAATGACTGAAGAAAATAATTACCTTCCGCCTAGATACCAGGCGAACACGCTGTATACGCAACCTATTCACAGAATTCTTTTTTTTTAAGCTTATTTACTCCCACCATCTTAATTATTACAAACATTTGCCGTATTTAAAATTTGTTATAATTTTGAATTAATTAGGTTGAGAAGATGGAAAATTTACAGCAGACAGAAATTGCAGATTTCAACATCACAACGGGAGTTGATTACTAAATTAATAGTAATCCACTCTAATATAGCCGTCGTCTCCTTATTCAAAAGTTTTACTAATCAACTTTTAATTTCGGAGGTTGCTATGTTCTTATTTGTTCGTAACTTTTAATTTCACTTTGGGAATTGTTTTTATTGTTTTAAAATTGCCATGACAGACCAAACGGCGTTAAACGGTAGAATACCTAGTGTTCAATAAGATTTTTGTTTGAAGTATTATTTGTCATTTAGGCGTTTCTTATTGATGATAACCCCTTATAGATGCGCATTCTACTTATATGAGGTAATGTCTCTACAGCCGCTATAGTACGACATGTAAAAAAAAACGTTTTCTATAAAAGTTCTTCCAATCCTTGAGCAGTTTCGATTTAATTACTTATTTCATTCAATATACGACGTTCCAACAATAACTTTTGTCTTTATCAACCAATAGAACAATTAAAAATAAGACCACGTACTACGCCTAAATAATAAATATAACTGGATAGTTCGAACAATTGGTAGTTT
This sequence comes from Oryctes borbonicus, assembly GCA_902654985.2. NCBI lineage: Eukaryota > Metazoa > Arthropoda > Insecta > Coleoptera > Scarabaeidae > Oryctes > Oryctes borbonicus. Next base: position 585,909 of record LR736929.1, read on the forward strand.
CAAAATTGAAATTGTAATGTTAAATCGTATAATGTGGAGTACTAAATGCGTTCATCAACCAAGACTTCTATCTATTTAATATACAAGATATTCTTAATCAGTTAGGAGGGGTTACGTCATTCACTAGTTTAGATTTAGCAAGTGATTACTAGCAAGTAAATATATGAAAATGATATCGAGAAAACGACATTTTCAACATCCCTTGGCCATCATGTCGCGCAAGAAACACCATCCGCATAGCTGAAATTAGTGAACGTCGTGATGAGTGGACAGGCATTTCTTGATTCTTCTTGATTTGATTAGATGACGTGATTATTTTTAGTTCGAAAGGAGCCGGGTAGAAATATTTGAGCGTCTACGTCAGGTAAATCTTAAATTAAAGCCAAGTTTTTGTAAAAGGAAACGAGTTATCTGGAACATAGTATTTCAATGAAAGGTATGCAAGCGAATAAAAGCAAAATTACTCTATTCTAGAACACGAAAGTTTATTAAACATTTTATTTTTTTTATTAACGGACGTAACGAAAGGGATCAAGCATTTAGGGGTTTTGAGGGAAGCTCTAGCAGTAGACCCAATTCTCAGGTAACCAAATTTTTACATTAACGACAGATACAAATGCAATATTATTCTATTTAAAGAAATAAAATCATGCTGTCGTGCATCAGAACTGACGAACAACATTTTTTTAGCATAACTCGAAATAATTCTAAAATCTCGCCAAACAACTTTTATACAGAATATTTTTTCATATAACGTATTATAGAGGCTGTGGAAGCATTATTCCATTCAATTTAAGCACGCTGCATCATTATTCTGGTTACGTGGCTAAGAAAACCAACATAACACGACCTGGTAAAACACAGTAAATTACAGTGCTGGTTCTCTGCGTATATGGCGGTTTATTAAGGATAATAAGTCAACATTAGTTGTATACTACGGAATGCTTCTGTCTATATCGAATTCTCTTGGTTTAGTGTACTTCGTTAGTGTACACTAGACCACAGGAAGAGAATGTCTGTTTAAATCAATTGCGTACCTCTTAGTTACTTTTCAATATACCAATGTACACTAGAGGATGATGATGGACTTCGACATGTATTGTTTGGAATTCCCTGTTCGACTATGCAGGAGTTCTAAAAAAATAGTGTAACGTAATAGCGACACTAGAAAACCGTAGATATAAGAACTGGCTACTTAATGCTGTAGCTGAGCAACTTACATTTAGATATAATGCCCAGCGTTTCTTTAGAGCTCTTACTGGATGCGGTAGAATAAATACATTTATTGCATACAAATAAATCAAACAAGATTTGTTACTTCACTAATACGAATATAAAACAGCATCCTAAACGAAGGAGGCAGCAAAGTAAAAGAGAGATGCAAAACATCACATTTTAATTGTTGGGATGAAGAATTGATGCAATTAAGTGTTACTCAATCTATGCTATACCCTCATGCTACCACAGAATTAAGTGTTAAAAGAAAATCAGCAGCTACGATTATAACCATCTGCTGAAATTCTTTTTTGGGTACAGCGTCTTTCTTGCTAAGTGTCCTTTTATACACGTTTTTCCGATAGCGGAAAGCGGATAGTGCAACACAGCGGTGTATTACACTTATTTACACTTTCGTTAGAAGTTTGAAGGGGAGAAGTAGTTGGCTGTGATCGATGCTTAAATATTATTTAAATATTAAATTTAATATTTGCTAACATTTCAGAGTGTTCTTAAACAAAAGATCATAGATCGACCCATCTACTTTAGGAAAGGAAGGGTGAAAATTGTCTTTACTGAATACTCTTATAATTAAATAACGTGGGAGTCGCAAATACGACAAAAATGAATGTATTTTATCTTAATTAGGATAAGTAGGAGTATCTCAAATAAGTTTGCCGTTGACTTTGTCGACTCTTAAATAAACAAACGAAAATACTACTGGGGAACAAAACATTGCTAATTAGGTAGATGTTTAGAGCGTATTTTTAAGAAATTATTAAGCATCATTAAGCAGTAGCTAACGATTTTTCCCATTGTATAATTAAGGTGTAAATTTATTACAATTAAAACTCGATCTAGAATCTTCCAAGGTACCTCTATTTTCTTTACAATGCGTTTCGGAATTGTTAAGCGCAAATAGTCAACGCGTTACTCGATAAGCTTTTATTGCTGCGCTGCGAGCTTATAAAGGTTCGAGATGAAAATACTTGCTGCATAACGATAAAAAAACCAAATGAAACGTTAAGAGTTTCGTTTGCATATTTTCGGTTTATCTCCGAAGTAAATAGAATCATAAAAATTGAATTATGCTAGTTGCCATCAATTAAACTCCATCTAGACAACTTAATTTTCCATCTCAATAAAGGGAAAACGTAATATTGGTTATTAATTAATTAAGGGCAATTGCAGAAGATGATAAAAATCTTGTAATACGTAGTGCAAGAGCTGTATTCATGTTATCTAAAAGATGAATTCAAGAGTTTATAAGCTTTATTAACTTCCAACTTTGTTTCTCTATCATTTTCTAGTATTATTCTATTCTTAATTCGGTATAAAGTTCCCGCATAAGCTTGCGAACAATTTAAACTTTGGCCTACAGAAATATAAATACCCCGGAAATTTTAACCTCAATTTATATACTTTATGGTGCAGTTATTTCGACACCACAGGTGTTAAAGCTTTACGCGCAATTAATTAATGTATTATTACAGCAAAAGTAAAACATTACATCATTTACAATAATCTAATGCGACCGCGAGTTCGTATGTTCCATCTGAACATGATGTTAGTATTTATTTTAGTTGATAAAATACAAACTTCTGCTGGTTTACTTCAGACAAATGTTTCTGTATTTTAGTTGTTCTTTCAAAATGGTTCGTGGAAAAATACCAACAACTTATGAGTAGAATAATTTTTCATCAGAACTTAGCCTAGAATTGCAACATTTAAAAGAGTTTTATTCGTTACGAAAAAATTTTAAAAATTAAAGAAATTATAAATACCAAAACAAGAGCCGAAATATTCATTCTACTATTTCTCACAATCTCAAAATCACACAAAAAATATTAAAAATAGTCACTCGTTTGTTAGAAAGGGAACGTACAAATTGCACCTACATACGTAATAGCAAACCTCCCGATGTGTATCTAAAGTTATCAACACCGTTTATATTAATCCACTCATTTAGTATGCAAATTACTTGTACAAGTTGACTTCCTATCCCTAAGAACTTAATGCACTACAACTTTCCTGAATCTTAATTTAGAATTCTTGAAATAATTAAGAGGTACATACAAGTAATACTGCAGTAGCTTCTCAAATGGGGATAAACTAAACGAAGTACAAATCTAAAGGATTTATTTGCAGCTAGTGATAGATTCAGTTAAGCAATTCAACTCAAGGAAACAATCTGGCTGATGCTAATTTAAAATTTCGATTTATTTCCGATCGTATTTCTCACACAGTGAGATTTACTCTAGTATGAAATTACACGTGGAAAATTTCATTTGGCTGGAAGTTTTTCCGTTTTCCTTTGAATCGAGAATTTCCAATCGCAAACTTGGAAAGATTTTTAGATTGTTACGAGTTAATTAAAAGTGTTCCGGTACCCTTCTTCATGAGATTATAGAGATTCCTAGAACTACATTTCAATGTGTACCTAGAAATTTGAAATATGAATAACGAGTTGTTGGGTTTTCGTAATAAATTATATTACAGTAATATTCAATTCTGTTAACAATGAACATTTTGATCATATTTGAAATAATACGAGCAATTTGCTTTATAATTTTTATGATGCTTAAAAATTGAGTTGTCCCGTTTATGCTATTGATTTTACTTTGCCTGTCTTCCATGTAGTAAGACCGTGACGATGTGGCGAAAGAAGATACAACAGTAAATAAACACGTAATGCAACGAACACATTCAGCCATTCCTGCAGCCGAAGCAACGGAATATAATTCATGTAGTACCAGAAACTGTAACCACTAGCCTCGGTTGTTCTAAAATTTAAGCACGTCGTTATGCTGTACGTATTCACACATGAAAGCTTAAATGCAGTTGGAAGATGCTTCCATTCGTCGGGTACACAGTTTTATTGACTGTATTAATTACATTTTTAGCATCGTAGAATCGTTGAAATGAAATTTATTACTTCACTGACCAGATCTCCGGTAATTTATTTCGTTATGTTCCTTGTTCTTTTTGATTTTCTACTCGTAAGACTTTAAAGTTGCAAAACCTTTCAATTCGAAGACGGAGATTTTATACGGAGGATTTATATCTTTGACTCATTTACAAAGGTAGTGACAATTTACTTTATTCAAATTACGTTTTAACACTTTGACGATTTCTATTATCATAGGTAGATAATAATATTATATAATACATTGGCCTTTTAGATTGCAGACATAGGACAAGTCAAAGAAAGACCAAAGATTACGCAAATAAAATACTACAGTAGAGTGTGAAGACATATGTGTAAAAATACTTTTCAATTAAATGATTTTTAAGTCTTTTTTAAACTAGGCAAGAGTTTAGTGTTATATACCAACACACAATGTAGATCGGGTGCCAGAGTGGTTTAAATTTATCCGAAGATCGTGTACCGTAGCTGTAATAAGGTATTGTTCAAAGTATTTAGGATTCTGTCAAATGAAGACAGAACTTTTAAAGATATAAATACCACACCAACAAGAGTACTAAATATTGCCGTGGCTCCACTCTGTATATCACGCGTAAAAGTCTTTTGCAAGACAAACATTCTCTTGATACCCCTGGCACGTCCCACACAATAATGTTGTACGTTAGACGGATATGCAGAGTGTAGTAAATTTATAAAAGTTCTGATAGTTCAAAAAACGAGCATAATACATGAAGTCTAACTATTTACAAACAGAGTCAGTTTGATTGTCCCAGGAAAATCTGTCGTCTACCCAAAAGCCTTTACGGGTTCACTCAAGGTATAGTTTAAGTTCAAACAACTTGCGGTAACATATATATGCCGTTTTTTTCAGTATCCACGAGGTTATTTTTGCAATATTAATCACATAGCTTCTTCCGCAAATTTCGCCAGTTTCTGTTCATTTTAATTTTATTATTTAACCAAGGCGAGTAGTTCTTTTGTATTTTTGAATTATATTTCAGGACACTATACATCAAAATTCCACATTATATACTGAAAGAACACACTACGGGCAGTATCGGAATCGACTTCAGGATATACAAAATTCCAGTCAGTTGGTTTTTAGTATAGTTTACTATATTTACACTTACACCTATTTTAAAACGGAAAAGATTATTTACTTAGTTAATTGATGCACGCTGAAATAATGCGTGTCCATAAATTACATACTACAAAAGAAACCCTTGGAAGCATCTGGACTTTCCCACGACATTGTTATCCCAAATCTTCGACGTTCAAGCAGGTACCGTGTAAATACAAACTTGGGTAAACAAATGTAGAAACAGGTTAAATTTGTATATTTTAGATGCAGAGCAATAACATATATCTTAAATAGGTTATCTAGAAACCTAAATTTATTTAGTAGTTTAGTGCTTCTAATAATAATAATTCCTGCACTATTTCTCAGAACATTTTCTTCTCATGCTCTCATAGCCGCCTTACAGCTTTTCAATATAATTTTGCATTAATCGTCTGTCCTATAAAATCCTATCAACATCGAGTAAGGACTTATGCTGTGGCAATTCTGTAGAATTATGGACAAGTTTCAATATCAAATCCTGTTAACTATAAATGCTTTCTGACGTTAGTAGAACATTCTAGGACCTTAGATAATTTCCATTTCGTCCCCAATTATACCTGAGTATGTCAATTGTGCATCATTACTGGAGAGTATCGAACTTAACGTTCCACCAAGTATACTCGTAAGGTGCATTATTCGCAATATCGGCACTTAGAACTAATTACAGATATCAATAGAGCTTGTGGATCGACAACCGAAACGTGTAAATTATTATGCAGCTGTAGATGACATCACGCACCGTTATAAAGAGACTTATGGTCAGGAACAGAATTCGAAGTACCCTTGCACTAATCTAATGCTAATTTCGATTGTGCCTTGGGTATGGTGTAATATTTTAATTTTTTTTGTTTATAGCACATTTTCTATTTAAATTTCTGTAGTAATTTCTGAGTAGTCTTGTCAAGGCCAAAATGCAATTAAGCTGCTACAAAAATAAAGGTACTTTTTCTGAATAGGAATGGAGGTGATGAAAGCAATTCTTACAATATATTTTATTTCTGTAAGATTGTGACCGTGTGAAGTTACTCCTTTCATATTTAAATATAAAATGAATTTAGGTGGATGCGCCGCACAAAAATAAAATAATATAGTCACGTACTTTATAATGAAAATTATTAGGTAACTTCGATACTTCCTCTATGATGTAGTACAATAGCTTGGAAAGTTTTATAAAACAAGTTCTACCTACGACGAAGTAGTTTTTTTTTATTCTCATTATTATTTTCTGTTATCTTCACTTTCCAAACCCTCAGATGCAAACTATAGTATATGCTACTTAATTACTAACTCTTGGTTCAATTAACTATTATGAACTTACTTTGGGAACAATTTTAAGAAGCAAATCAAACAAGTTAGTGAACTAATTAGAACAACAACAAACAAACTAAGTTGCACTGATCGAAAGCATGAACTGATAAAATTAGTCGCCAACGGTACTAGAGAATGTAGGTGGGGGAAACAGTCAGGATAGGAAAAAATACAGTGTAAATTGTACAGTTTATAGAGTGAGTACAATAGATGGATAGGTTAGCCGATTGGTAGTTTCACCTACTTAATTCTTTACAATTTCAATGCTGGATAAAGTATAAGTGAATTCTGAGAATGCAACCCATTACAATTGCCAGCTATTTCCAAAACATTATCGATTGTGGAGTGTAATGTGTACTGGTTTGTAAATGGTTGGCAATTATAACACTCTAAGGGTATAGATATATAGCGGTCATAAACTATGAGTACATGACGTCAATTATTCCAGAAAATTATTAGGGCACGAATTTCTCTCCAAATCAATTTATTCAGATGTTGACCGAATCTCCGATTATATCTTGAAATAATATATTCTTTTAATATTGCAGTGGAAAGTTTCAAATTATTACAAAATAATTTATAACGTCTTGCACGCCCCTCATGGATAATAGTATATATAATATGGTTTAGTTGCTTTTATTAATTTCACTGGTTCTATTAAAAATAACCATTAATTTTTTTTTATTATATATATTTAATTTATATTTTCACTACGTTCCAAACCTTTTGAAATACCCTTTGAAATGTATTTAAACAATAAATGTAATATTTTAGAAACTTTCCTTAAACTTGAATTAACGCCTTTATTGCTTTACGTGCACGTTCTATTAATTGTACTTACAGCTTTTTTGTTGTTGTTGTGACGTTTCTAAATTCTCCTTATTACAAAATATTTGTCATTTTATAACTACAATGGTTCAAGCGACAGCTTCCCGTCAGAATAAAATCAGAAGGTGTCTAGAAGCTACTTTATGGGACAGGATAAAACCTATGTTTTGCATAAACGATGATTCAAAGAGTATTATACAATGCAAACAAGTTCTTCAAAATTGAAATATATAGAAAATAACTGTAATGATTTAACACACATTAAATACTTTGGAAACCGAAATTTGAACTTTGAAAAATCTATAAATACCCTCTATAGTATTTTGAATAAACTAAAGACAATATTCGGCGAATTCTTCGTCATACTAACCATAAGAATTGAGTAGATGGAAAAGAAACCCGGACATACGTATATTATAATAATAAAATGTTAGGATTATTTGCTATGAATTAATTTTGCACCGATTGCAGATTTGGGTGTTGATAGATCACTTTCGACGTTTAATGATTTATTCACATCGAAGAATACCTGATTTACAGATGAAAAAATAATATAATAATAGCTGTAAATAGTGACCTTTTATTAATGTAATATCTAATTCATTAAAGTTTTAGTACAGTAAGACCCCGTTTAACGCTACCCCGATCAACGCTAATTCGGCATAACGCGGATTTTCCTCGAAACCTAAAAGAATGTTAAATATTCTATGATTCAGTTCTACGCGGTTCTATTGGAAGCCTAAAAAAGCACTAAATTTACGGCTGATTTATTTTATCGATGTTTCTCTCTTGATCCGTTCATTCCCGAGCCCGAACGCATTAGCAAAAAGTAATGATTTATCGTAGCCCTGTGATTTGGAGTGCTGCGTAAAACATTATTTACGTACATTTTCCAAGCTAATATAAAAATAACTTTAAATAAATGTAAAACTCATTTATCATTGGATGCGTGTTCCTCTATCTTTGTCTATTCTGCGTTGGAGCGTTGAACCACATACACTCGCTCAGCTGAGGAATCACAGTTGCAATCGGCATAGACGCATGTATCGATCCATTCTTCCTCTGATCCAGCATAAAAAAAATAATTATTTTCTTTCCTCATGAAGCAAGCACATCTAACAGTCAAATTTTGCGGCTGCCCTCTCAATCCTTAGAAAGAGTATTGTGATCAATGTGATCATCATCATTCCTCTTCTCGATGTTTTTTAGCAGTCGTTAAATAATAATGTTTTCCATAATTGTTTAGTTTATGACAAATCTAGTAGAAAAAATTCAAAATCCATTCACTATTATCTGAATACATATAAAATTATATTACAATAACTACAGAAGTTTATATATATAGCATTGGAGAATTTGAGAACTCCTTTTACCTAAAGAAAACGTTAACATTCGACGAAAAAGAAAACATTAATAAACGCATTTACTGTTCGAGATAAGGAAGAAAATCCGTTTGCCTCGCTGTAGATAGAACTGTATCTACTATATAACTAACTCTGTCTCTTTGGTTCGTTCTATTTACCGGCAACTTTTTCCGAGAAGATGAATTTCAAGGGGATCCGCTAAAATAACTACTTTTGCATAAAAACACGGCGATTTTAGCATTAAAGGTAAACAAACCAATACCTACGGCGATGCAAATAGTTTTAAATCTCGTATTCTTAGCAATTTAACATAAAATACCACAAAATTGCAATGTAAGTAGCTAACCGTAACTGGGTGTAAATCTACAAATAAGTGACGTTATCCGTTTGCAAGAATCTCGAAAGCTTTCTGCCGTATTCAAATTTACTTATGCAAACAAGATAGAAGTTTATTTGGGTTATTTCAAATGCTGTTCCTGAAATAAATATAAGTCGCCGGTAGAATTTTATGATAGAAAATGCATTATAATAGGTGATTCTTGCATTTTGAAACTTAATAATTTCGTTTTTGCACACGGTTCAGTTCTATGTATTTATTGTAATTCGAATTTTCAACAAACTGTTCCATTTACTTCGCCACGTAGGTTTTACGGACAATTATTCAGCAATTTCCTTACTTTTTAAGACATTCTGTGTTTGTGTCAATTATTATTATTTTTCTTGAAATTACAAGAAAAATACAATTTACTGTAATCTTTAAAAAAGGATGATACTAACCATAATTAAATGGGAAATGTAGTGCGTAGAATGTAGAATGTAGAGAGAAGTTACATAGGAGATACCATTATGGATAGACTATAAAGAGATATAAAGAAAAGGCCGATGCACTGGCAAAGCCATAAATATTGGTAATC
>LR736929.1:595593-700864 GCA_902654985.2 Oryctes borbonicus
TTTTATGTATTCCATTAGAACGTCATGTTATTGTCGCTATAAAAAATTTACTATATTTACATTCATATAAACTATTAATGTTATTAAGTTATATTAATGCTAAAAACACTAACACAAATGATTTAGATATTTCCGATAATGAATTTTATTTCAGCGAGGATAAGGAATAAGAGATAGAGGATGTTAAGAAAGTGACACAAATGGGGGAAAGGTAAACATGAACATGGGACAGCAAATTGACACGCCTAGTTTAATTTAAAAATCCCTTATTTTCAAATTTTAACTCGCATATAACGTGAAAATGAGTTTTGGGGTGGAAAGTTCTGACTTTAATGAAACTTGCAATCAGCAAATTATAAATTCTTTTTACAAAGTTGAATTTTTTGAAATTGGATCCATTAAAGGCTTCGTTTATAGTTACAGAAATGCTATCCAGTTACAAAGAATATTGAACATACTACACATGAAAATACTCTATATGGACTTCGTTGCTGCTATTTAAGGAAGCTAAAAATAAATTATCAATATATATTTCCTGTATAATTTGCGCAATATGTAGCGAAAATCTCTCTACAATTTTCTTTATTGACCCACTTTTGGGTGAGAAATCTAGAAATACAAGTAATTTCGATAGTAATCCTAGATTATTCGTAAATATGAATAATAGTATACTCCATGCGTCATAGCGGAATAAATTTTAGTTCTTTCTAGTTGCAAACGTTCAATGCAGAGTCGAGGTCTTTGCTAGGCTTGTAATATTTGGGGGCAAATACGAAAATTAGTATTCATAACCCCTAAAAGTAAGTTGCCTCGTTTGAATACCAATTCTTTTACCCGTTTGGTAATAACCGCAAACAAGTTATGTATAAATTTGGAATATTCGTATTTATTCGAGCTAGGAATGCGACACGGAGAGCAAGTTCCTTTTGTTATCAACGCAACCCTAAATTCTTTATATTAAATGTAACGCAATCCTTTTCTTTAAGATTGTTGTTTAAAGTTTATGGCAACATGTTGTTTGGTTGAAAATAACGAAAGACAAAAATGTGAATATTGGGGGAACTAAAATGTTGAAAAGAATTTGGAAATAAAAATATTAATTTTGGGGATTTTATGAAATAATATGCCTTTTCCCCAGCTTTCCTAAGAAGTTTAAGATCTTTTTCGGGGAAAAATAATATCAACTATTTTTTTAGTAACCAAGAAGAGATTAAAACGTTGCTATATGTCGCTAAATTATAACGTTGAGTGTCAGCATCAGCATTATGTTTGTGTACTTCAGATTTCATAACTTTTATTTAAGTAGATATTTAGTCCAGTTGTTATGTCATTTGTACGTCATTGTCATCAATGTTCAGGAATACCTACATTGAATAATAAAATGTTGCAGATCAGAATGAAGCTAATTTAGACATACGGTTGCCGGAAAAAGAATGCTATATTTCGCGTGCAAAATAAAAAAAAGTATTTTCTGCATCAACTTATACTACAACCAACAATAAATTTTAAGGTAGTAATTCTAGATAAAACTGAAATGGATTGAATGTAGAGAACGCAATAATTCAACTTATTTTAGGCTATCCTCTTTAGAGAAGAAAGAAGTAAATCGGATACTACTTCAACGAGCGTCTGCTGCCTTTCCTTTTATTTCTATTCCTTCTATTTCGTTGTCTACCAAAACATCAACTACCTTCTCGTTTTACAGTGAATTCTCTTACATTGTATTCAATTCCAAGTTCCTTTTTGTACGCCGATATGCTGAGATGAATTTCGATTATTTTCTGAATCGAAAATAATGCAAGGAGTACTTCAACGTTGCCATTGTCGAGATAGCAAAACGTTCTCATAAAGATAAACAATTTGAATAAGAAGAGAAACGAACAGATTTACAATTTGTAAGTTGAATGTGTTTATATTAAGGTTAGAACACTCTGTGTATTATCTTTCACAGTTAATACCAGATAAATAAAACATGTTTAAATTGAATTTTGCATCCACTAACAGTTTCATAGTCAAAAAAATCCCTCAAAATTAGTACATTACGATGTATGTTTGAATTTGCAATTAAACTGTTAATTTAGTACTTAAAGCAGATATTGTATTTAAAATAAAATTCGAGAGTGACAAACACTTATCCATAATATTAAAATCATGTCTACAATATAATAATTATAATGAAGACACTAAAAAGAAATAACTTCACTTATACATTCAGTATCTTTAATGACTATATTTGACGTATGAGACGACGAGGGTGAGATGGACGTTTTAGATTACAATATTAGCGTCGCGGCAAAGAATAATATTAACTATTGCTTTAAGATAGATGTGAAGCGATGGAATAATGGGACAAACGATCACACCAAGTTGCATATAACTATCTCTTCCTAGCATGTACATAGCACAGCATACATGTATCCGGGGACACCTTTCGATTTTGAAAACAAAAATCCATCCAAATTTTCTTTCGTAACCCGAAAATTTCTTAATGAGATACTATCGGAGGTATTACTGTATAAGTGAATCCTGAATGCTTTGCTTGTTTTGATAGTGAACATAAAATACTGATTCAGAAAAGCATCTAAATATGTTTTTTAGCTTTATAATAATACCTCATAAAAGAAGTGCAGTTCACTGTGATCATTTATATTAAACTAATTTAATATAAACGCACGTTCTTATTTTGGTTCTTACTTTTAAACTTGATATTCATCGTGGGAAAAATCTATATCAAACAAGTCATTATTTATTTACCATTAAACCTCGACTTCAAAACATGCAACATCTCAACTAAACTGTAATTCTAGAAAGAACTAAGAAAGAACATGGTTTGTATTCCTCATGCTTTTCTTGCAATACGTCTCCTTTACGTCTATTGCTGTGAAAGTAGCATCTCTTGTCTTTCCTTATGCGTTCACTTTTGGTAGAAATTTAGCCGCTGTCAGATTTGCTTCAAGTCTAGTTACAAAAAGGATTTCAAGTGGGAACATATCCTTCTCCTGAGAGTTTAGTCTCGTATACGAAACGAAGAAGGCAATGAACATATTCAGCATTACTACGTTTCGGTGGTTGGTCTTGCTTCCTTTAAAGACGGAACCGCAATATAAAGACTGTCTGCGTGTATGTGCATACATACGTTTGCGAGTATCAAATTTATTGCGGAAAGTATCAACACACGTGGTAGGTATTTTTAGAATGTAGGAAATTGTTGTCAACACTGAATTTTATATACAAATTACATTTAAATTTGATAGATTTCTCGTGCGTTTTAAAAGGAATTGGAATAAAAGTTACAGATACATAGAATAGTTCTTTTAGTAGAAAAGGAGGTCAATATTTTAGATAAACTTAAGAAAAGAATCAAGTAATTCCAGTCACGTTGCCCGAAGGACATTTTTACTTTCTTGTGGACATTATTTATTAGGATTACATTTTGAAGTGAATGGTTTTAGACAGAGATGCTCATTTTGTCGCTCACGCACAATCGAACTTGACAACATACTTCCCATTTAATCTTCAGATCATTACGAATGAATACAATACCTTTATATGCAATTCCTTGTTTAGATCATTAGATTTAATACGTCTAATATAATTTTAATAGGAGTGTAAATATTATACTTCAATATTATCCACATAAGGAGTGAACGTTAGTTTTGAGAAACTGCGTTTTTAAAATAACTTGATACTCTGATAGACGTCTTCGGTTGAAAATGAGGATCGACATATACAACAAACATGCGTGGTGCGGAGTGTGCCGAAACTTTTGTTTCGTTTGCCATACTACCCCACAGTCCTTGCTATAATTATTAATGATTCCTGTAAATAATTATTTCAAATATTGGCTAGCATTTAGTGTAGTAGTATGTAGGATCTTAATCACAATAAACCTGAAATAGGCGAACATCAAGCTTTAATTGAACATACTTTCTAATTCAAATATATAACTCTTAGGCCTACCATTAACTGTAAAATAAATACAAAATTTCTGTAGTCAGCATAAACTGGTCTCTATTTGTATTAAAGTGATGCTGGTTTCTCCTTCGGCGAACCAGAGTCGTTCGCCGCTACGTAGTACTTCCAATAAAACAATATATGTAATTATACTGTACCTGTACTTATTACTAAAGTGGAGTACAACATGTGATAAAAGTGATTGTTACAATTTGACACATTAAGTGAGTAAATGTACAAAATTCAAGTGTTTATTATATATGAAAGATTCTCTTTGTTTCATTGATGGTACTGTGTGTGTGTCATAATCCGATAAAATGTCTTCCCCGCAAGAGATCCTCGTAGTACCTCCCTTAAAACGTTCGTAGAGATCGCATGATTATTACTTAAATAAATAAGAATACCGGCGAAGAAATTCAGCAATTAGAATTACAATATCCTTTGTATATAGATCCAACCATTTTCTAAAGTTTCAGTTCGTTTAATGCTGCATTGACCAATTTCTGCAATGGCTCTTCATCTATTTGATTTTCTCAAAGGATAAACAACTGCAATTAATTTTGGCGTCTATACACATATACAGGATAACCCAACCGTCTGACCATGCCGGCAAAAATCTGGTTTTTCAATAAGAGTAAATGTTTCTTTAAATGAACAAAAAAAACTTTCGTTTAAAGAAATTATATTCCTTTCAAATCTATAGCTTCTTTCAATTAACGATATATTTTTTCAAAGAAAGTAATGGTGCTTTGAGTTAAAGGAATAATCGAAAAGAAAAACGTCTTTCATTAGAAATGCGTGTTTTTTCGAGTGTAAAAAGTATTACCTTGAAACCAAGAAATATTCTTAAAAAATTAATTTCTTTGATTTCGTTTGAAAGTTTGTTTACTTCACAAAAGTCACTAACAAGTAATTATTGCTAAGTTTAACACCATTCGTTTTAACATCGTCTGGATGGGAAAGATTGAAGAACAAACAGGAACAAGAAAAACAATTGAAGATAGAACATAAAAAGCAAAGGAAGCGGGTGAGCGAGAAGCTAAACTAGTGGAAAATGAAAATAAAAAGGAATTAGAAAAAATAAAAGGTAGAAACAAAACCTTTAACAACGAAGTCATATTCCAAGTAAAGCAGCATTCTGAGGAGAACAAAGCGGGATATCAACTTAAAAGCACTACCTGGCAGCAAATTGTTTGTAGTGCGATAAACAAAAGTCGAAAGTAGATAGTGTAACTTGTTTTCCGGATAAATAGTGAGCGCTCTTGGAAAACAGAATTTCATGCATAACGACTCCCTCACAACCGCGTAAGACATTCATAGTCAACTCTCTGAAGAATTTTCTGATATCGAGATCAAATAACTGGCCTTTGTTTCTACTTGAGCCACTAATATTTCCAAATTTTAACAAGGTGTAAAATGCAAAACGTATATTATAAGTTTTCATTTAATCACTTAAAAAAAAAAAAAAAACATTCTCCAGATTAATAAATAATAATTTAATAAATCGTCACTAGCAGTCCCTCTTTATTGGTTAACCGCATATCTCATTTAAACTCTTCTTCCTGATCATCAATTTACGTGCTAAATAATTAGGTGGCTGGTTAATAAGGATGCTAATGTAAGGAACAATTTATATCTATAATTATCTTGATTTATATAAATTTAACTTTATATTATATATAACATACTGGTACATAATACGTATTTCAACTGTAATTATGAAGGAAATTTCCTGTATTACAGAAGCCTAATAGTCCAATAATTGCGTAGCTTACTCATTTATAATTCTTATATTTGCTTATGACTTAACAACTCAATTTGATAAACATGTTGAAATATCAATTTTGGTCCCGCAAAAATTTTAAGGTATAAGTAGGTTTTGTTACAAATTCTTTCCTTTCTGGAGTAGAAACTTGACCTATTTGTTCTTAAAATGAATTGCGGATAATGTGTTCAGTAAACAATCGCTATTTAGGCATAAAATACGCACTATAACAAATTCCCCGAAAAATTAAAATAAAGATACCAGTTTTTGTTCTTCTCTAATTAATTTTAGGAAAAATCCATAAAAGCGGTTTGGTAAAAATAAATCTATCAATCTTTATTTTCACTCTGGTTCAAAACATGGTCTTTTTTTACAATTCATAAGCCTTAAAAGTCAACTTAGAAATAATTGAGTAAGTTTTAAGCTACATTGAATCAGAGATTTTCCGAATGATGTGTCATAAGCAAGTCATGAGTTTATATCGTATCCTATATACTGTTCTTTCCGATCCAACGCATACTGAGTTAGCTCGGGATTTTCGAACTGGTCTGCTGAATACATTACGGACACTTGTGATGTTTCGAGATTTTCCCGAGATCTTGACGCTATATCCTATCATGAGCATAGTGGAAATTTGGCACTTCTCCACACAAAGAAGTGAATAAAAGTTACCTGGTGATATAATGCAGCCGGAAGCTGAATTTTTTCTTTTTTTGATTGTATGCGCCATTTTTAATCATATACAAGCTGTCCCGATTTTCCATATATAGGAGATGGTCGATAAAGACCGAACCATGCATCTATTTTATTATTTTAAAAAGAACGCCTTCCGTCTAAAAATAAACTTACGTGATGTTTTTAACAGATTTCTAGATATTTACCATTCTTTCTTCAATTGTGTAAATGTGGAGATCTGCTTTCCTCGAAAAACTCGAAATGCAAATACATTTTAGCGTAAATTTTTACCCTAATTAATAATAGTAATGTAAATAAACAGCTTAATTTCGGACTCATACTCGATACATAATGACATACGAGAATGTTACAAGTTAAAATTTGTGTAGTCTTTCGATAGAATAACAGCTTCTGCTTAATAATAGGACCTTGATTTAAATTTAAAGAATAAAAAACGAGAAATAGACTTGATGTCCTCCGCAAGTGCAATAGACAACTTATAGCCTAAATACAATAGGATCTTTTGAAAAAAAGCTGTGGTATGTGGTGTGAGAAGTGGCCAATTTAGTCTCTTTTGGTCAAGAACTGAAAATTATTTACAAACTTTTCTGAACGTACAAGGAATTCTTAACTTTGTGACCGCTAATTACGTTTGAGTACGGCGAGCAATAAAGAGAAGTTTAAAACCTTGGTACTGACCTATATTTCTTTCTCACCTAAAATAAAGAACTGACTTCTTTTCAAACGTTCCTCGACATTCTCCGCTTTCCTGCTATAAACACTAAATAACATGACGTAAAGTTTCAAACTGAAATCCTACCGTTTCGTGACTCTTCAGCTCTCCTCCCGAGTACTTTTAAGTAGGTGGCATTTCAGCCATTTCACTCTACGTCGGCTGGTAGAATGTCCGGCAAATCGAGAACATACAGTTTTTGTAAGTAAGACTCCCGATCCAGTTTAATATTCACAGTGAGTTCCAACTTCACTATTCACGGTTAAAACATTGAAATTTTGTAATTTTTTTCCGATTGAAATCAATCGAAGGGCTTTTAATAATTTGTCCTTAATTCCGCTTAAAAGAATGTCTTTTTCCTTCAAAGGAAGTCTCTTTCCCTTAAAGAAAAAAAAACAGAAGGAATATTTATCTTCCAATCTTGTAGACAATGTCGTTTTTTAAGTTTTATATGCACTGTAAAAGTATTTTTATTTTGAGCTTTTTTTTTTCAAAGAAATATAGATATAAGTTGGCTGTGTTGTATATTGAATAAAAAATAAATGGTTGATAATGCGTGAAAACACACTACATATTTGAAATTCTTCCTTTAACTAGGCTTGATATAAATCTGAGAATAGATTTCTAATAAGAAGGATCACATAAGGAAAGACACTTACAGTAGTGGATTTATTAGCTTATTTTGTGAAAATTTATATGTGTTTATGTTCTTTGAAAATCTTCTTTGTAATCGCCTATA
This sequence comes from Oryctes borbonicus, assembly GCA_902654985.2. Taxonomy (NCBI): domain Eukaryota; kingdom Metazoa; phylum Arthropoda; class Insecta; order Coleoptera; family Scarabaeidae; genus Oryctes; species Oryctes borbonicus. The sequence goes on from LR736929.1 coordinate 603,460, forward strand.
TTTCAAGTTATTGATATTAGTATTCATGGTCACTGGTTGAATAAAAGACAATGTGCAACTTGATGCTTTCGAGTAGGAAAAAACAAGGATTTACCATGATGCTTGGGGAAACGCTCTGACACGTTGATTTATATTATTTCAAAATTTTTTACAATTTTGTCCAATTTTAGTGTCAATTATTTGTGGGCTGTGACGTAATCATCATTTTTACAAAAATTAACAGTATTGCTAAACTTTGCTATTCATCCGATCTTACTGTGCTGGTACGGAAGTATATGCACATTATATCTACATTTAATTGATACTAACAGAAAGCGTTGAGATAAAAAAAATCAAAATTTGTAAATCTGGCCCGTAGGTACGAATTATAAAGTAAAACGCTTAAATTTAATATATCTAGCTCAAAGAGAACAAGTCGGGAAGCGAACGTGGTTTTAGGAGTAATTCTTTATTGCATAATTTTATACCAACTTCAAAGCGTGGACATCATATTTAGAATTAACCTAGGACATTAAATTTTCACACGTACTAAAGTTAGTAAAGAATTCCGTTGAAAGATTACGAAGATATCTGCTTTGACTAGTTTAGTGGTATATTTAAGTTCCTCTTTCAAATATAGTATTTTACACGAAGACAACAATTATCGTTCACACGCCCCAGCCCCGGAAATAAAGTTGAAACCAACGTTTTCTTGACATAAAAATGTATTTCTCTACGTGTGCTTTAAAAATGCGCTTACTCTCTTCAGCGCAAAATTCATACATCCTGTGCAGCCCGTAGTAATATAGTTATTTTACCGTAGGTAATAAATCAATTTAGAATAACCTAGCGAATCACATTTTCTACTTAGAACATTTTCGCACTCTTTCTCATGCTGTTTAATTTGCGCAATGAACGTATTCCACGTATTCACGACATTACGAAATTATAGATTTTTGATAAATCGAAGAAATATAATTTTAATTTATTTAATTTTATTAAATTATTTCACTTGTTGCAATCAAAGAAAAAATTTTAAGTAAAAATGTTGTAAAACAAATATTTTTTTGTCAAATTCAATTTTATTTTTCTTAGGTTTAGGTTTCTTGTCACAAATAAATTGTCGATAATCGTGCTCAATCAATTTTAGAACATATCTGGATTTGATTATAAAGGACATTGACGGAGTTCCTTTCTTCGACAAAACATCACAATTGAAACCGTCTTCGTCTTCATTAAGGATGGGAAGTTAGCCCCTTCATCATCGATCCTTGGACTGATGATGTTGCCACTCATTCGAACGATAACAAAGGTACACAGGTTGTTTAATAGTCCTTAGGAAAACAAAGTATTTTCTATAGGTTTTTATTTATTCCTCAACATAATCTCCATTTAATTCTATACACTTTTCCAAGCGTTTCTCCAGCGTTTTTAAGCCCTACAAAAAGTAGAATTTCGGAAGGTCCTCAAGATGGGCATCTGTTTGGTCGATGACTTCCTCCTTCGACGTGAACTGCTGTCCGCCGAGCCATTTTTTCAAAATTGGAAACAAAAAGAAGTCATTGGGGGCCAAACCCGGTGAATATGGTGGATGTTGTACTAATTCGAACTTTAATTCCATAATTTTGTCAATCGAAACTGCGCAAGTGTGCACTCATGTCTTGATAGCTGAAGATCTTTTTCTTTTTCAAATGCGGACATATTTTCTCGATTTCTTCGCTCAACCGATCTAGTATACTTTCCAGTTATCGTTTGTCCTTTTTCCAAGTAGATGAAAGAAACCCATTGTTTTAACTGTTTCTGTGTCTCCGGAGTGTTACTACACTTCCATGTTTCGTACACAGTTATGTATCGACGGAGAAATTCATCATTATTGCGACGGAAAAGCGTCAAAACAGCCTCAGAGTCGCAAACGCAGAGAGAGCAAACGCGGCACTCATGTTGGCGAAATTTTTTTCATACCAAATTTTTCGTGCAAAATTGAAAACATTGTACCTTGTGATACGCCCGTGACCTCAACTATTTCGCGCACTTTGATTCATCGACCATTCAAAACCATTTCGTGGATATTGTCAATCATTTCGAGAGTAGTCACTTCCACTGAACCTTCAGAACGATGTTCATCTTTTGTGGATGTACCGCCATGTTTAAACTCATTTACCCAATTGTTGCTAACACAGCAGCAGATATGCGATGAACTTCATCCAATTCAGGTTTGATCTGTTTCAGTATTAAGTCTTTTCAATATAAATTTTGAATCACCGCTCGAAACTCGAAACTTTTTTCCATTTTTCTAAATAAAAAAAAATTCTTTGCTTAAATCGACAATAAAAATGAAACCGTCTAATGCATATAACTGAGACTTTGATAGCTGTCTAGTAGTCACTAGACTACTAGAAATTCAATGATCCTTACTAGAAACAAACCATTTTCGATGCTGCGTGCACCATCTCTTAGATTTTCTAAGGACTTCTTGAATAGCCCTCGTATGTTAATTTCCTATACATGCATGTATTTTATTTATCGCGGGCATGTTTAAAATTGTTTTGATTTTAAATTGCCCGCCAATATTGTTTTAGTGTGTTTTTGAAAAACAAAACAATTCCATTTTTATTCTAAAACTTCTCCAAAAGATTTCATTTTATGATCGCACTATGTAGTTTTGCTTATTCTATTTACTCAATTCCTAACAAATAGTACGAAATGCGAGTTTCAAACGGGAAATTCGATGATCAATAAAATGGTTAATTAAATCTCGCCCATCAGCGAAACAAAGAGTAAAAGGTATGTTCGCAAAGGTCCAGTGCTGTTTTGTACTATCTTTTCTGTTTCTGCTTTTCAGTTTCCCTAATTGTATATCGGAAATTAACCTAAACCCAATCAATTATAGCTCAACGTTATGCCTCAGCTTTTCTTTTCAATTTACTTTCAATGTTGTTTGCTCAAATACTTCGCAAGAAGTTCTACTTGCCACTATAGTCTCTGTAAGCTGATAGATAAGTAATTAGTTCGTTAATAGTAAAAGATCATAGGAGCAAAATAGTGCGAGGTATATAGGAAATTAATTTGTACCTACTAAAGGTGGTGTTGTAAATCAAGACTTTAAGCAAGTCAGCTCTCGGGGGTATATTATTAACGTTGCCTATTAAATTTTAAATGAGTAACTGATTGTATACCAAAACGTATTTAAAAATACCTCCTTTAAATTGAAATTTTTGAATACACGTTTATGAATCGTTTAATCTTTTATTATTTTCAAATTTTAAGTTATAACCAACATGATTTTTATAAAGGCAAATTAACATACCTCAATACTTTCTTTTTATAAAGAAGTTTCAATGGAAACTTCTTAGGGACAAAATGTATCTTTTCTAGCGTTGCTTTTTTGAAGAAAAAATATGGCGTTTCAACATAGATGGGTATATGTTAAAGAACAGAAAAATTAACAAAATATCATCAATTGGGTATTTGAAAAAATTAAAAAAAAAATAATCGAAAAAATAATAAATATAATCGAAAAAGAATTTAGAAGATCTAGGAGTCTTCCATTAAATCTGTTTTTTCTACCTTTTAAAGATGTAAAGATGGAGAAAAAATAGGTTGTAAATCAATCTTCTTTAAAGGGTTTCCCTGGGACATTTCTGTCCTACTAATTAATCTAAATAATGGTATACTATCGGTATTACTAATGTCTGTATCCATAGAGTCAACATTTTTGCTTGTACACGCGTTGAAGAGGTGTAAAGTTTAGCTGGCAGTTTTCGCATTGATCACTTTTCCACTATTTAAATTTTGCGCAGGCTTCAGTCTCCATGTATCGGTCATTAAGATGATTTACATCAGTAAATAGAGTGTTATCATCGTCCGAATCCTCTTCTGACTCGAGGCAATCATTGGGAGGAGTAATGAGCATATCAGCTGCATAAAACTCATCGTTTTCCGTTAAATCAGCGAGCCCTTAAGCGGTATAATACCTAAAACAATGTTCTGATATTGCAATAACACATAAATCTATATCTGGTTAAACACTAAATACTGTAATACAATTCAACGTAATTAGATTTTAAAATATGAGGTTGTAATGTATCTGGTAGTTACTTTTTAAAAGCCATTTCCATAATCGCTTAGCAGATTCATAGACCAACACATGCATTAATACGTAACTGAAATAAATGAAATGCTCTTTGTTGTAACAACCGCATCCAAGCAGGCAGAAATAAAACATATTTCAAGTTGTTTATAGACGGAAACAGATTTGAGTAATTCATTATTGGAACACGGAAGAATGGGGTTGGTTTAAATATGGGAACGATAATAAGGTTTTCCAACCCTAATTGTCAATAATTTATAAAATATCAAGTTTTGTTATCATTAGTAGACATAATGTTTTTGTTCCATTATTTAATTATATTCCGACTAAAATAATACATTTATGCATTTAGCACTGAGGCAGTAAATAATTGGCAGCATCTGCAAATTGCCAAATTTCTAATGGAGATAACACTTTAACGACCGGGCATTGAAAACTGGCACCAATCTGATGTAATTAGAAATCGAAATCCATTATATGAATGTTTAAATTAAATATTGAACAAATCAAATGGATTGAATTAAAGCCGTACCACGACCGGATGTATAACGGGTCGGTACTATTTTCATATGTGTTTTGAATAAAACATTTATTCATCTATATTTGTACCGATATTATTTTATTGATGTGCCAAAATAGTATGATTGATATTTCTTGTTATTTGAAATTGACTAAATAAATAAATACAAACAATATATTCTGTAGGTTCTATTCGGAAACCCCATTTAGTTAATGGATATAAAACAATTGTATTTAGGTTCTGAGTATTCAGTTTCATTATTTTGTAATAGGTTGAACTATTTTTTGTGCTTTTCCTTTCGTATTTATGCATATTTTTTCCTGAGGTTTCTTTGATTACACTTCTAAATTGTTGAATATTCTAATGCGGTGAACTTGCTATTCTACAGTGTTCTTCGCTGCATTTCTCTGCTTTTACTTTTCCTTCTTTACTATTTATAGCAATGCTAGTACTTTTGATAGAATTTATATCAAAAGATTTGATCGCGAAGTTCTACTCTATCTTAAATTGAAAATAGAAAAAGAAATAGTATCGCTTAACACGATTTAGCTTGCATCAATCTTCAAGAGCACTTATTCGCTCCGATCTTAAATGAGTATCAATCATTTTCGGTGTCATTCTTCGCGCTTACATTCACTACCTGCGCGCATTTCCTAGAACTCAACACTCATTTTGATATTTCAGTATTTTATGGTCGCAATAAATTTTGTAGCTTTCTTATCGATGCCCGTTTTCCGGAACAATTTTAATTAGCGCTTGGTTTTGCGTTTTAGAAATTTTCTTATGTTGCGATATTAATTAGCGTCTGGTAGATGATTAATTAATTACTGTGGTTTATGACTTTTTACTTTTTCAATAAGAACGAGATGATGTTACAATGAAATAAAAACTATTTCAGATACAATCATTATTTTTAAGCACAGTTTATGACATTATTATTTATTATGTGTTATTTACATAATAGAAACAAACAGGAGAAACTCCTAATATTAATGTTGCGGTAGACGCGGTTGTTGCTTTTTTAAAAGAATCTAGCTTTCTACGTCGTAATTGTATGAGTCTTCCTCTGCCGACGTTTCGGTCTCAGTTACATGGAGCTTCTTGTCGGCTACTGCAAGTTGTATCGCTGCTGTCTACAATTAACGAACTAGAAACCCGAGAAAGGTACGGAACAAACGCGTAATACTTTGTAGAGATTTTGAACACTTATTGTTATTATTATGTTTTGCATAACACATTATGTAAGTGTCCTTCTCGAGTGAATCGAGTAAATTTTGATGAATTTTCAATGACTTTGTACAAAAACTCAGCTTACTTTAAAGTTGCTCTTGGAACTGCGGAATCCATATTTTCATATGGTTTCAGAACTTTTCAGAAACAAAGTTTTCATACCAGCACTACGGCTTCACACGTAAACACTTGCAACGTGTTTAATATTAAAGTCCGAGCGAGAAAGAAAATGATCATTTTGAAGCGCTCTGACACAGGAATAGGTGTGATATGTATTAATCTATATCTGTACCGACAGCCCTAAGCGTGATTCGAAGCGGCAGGCATTTGGGGAAACATTTTTACATAATCATCTCTCAAAAATTTGAGTTTTCGATTTTAAATCCAGAAAAGAAAGCGTAGCCTTCACGATAGATGAACATATTTTATTCTTCTTTGGTATATGTTCACCGGAAAAGTTTTTCAATTTTATTCTGTTGAAATATCACTGTTCAGCAGACCTCACAGATCAAAAAGAAAACTATTCAGAGTAATTAACAATTCAAACAAAAGTAAAGAGTAAATTACTGGCAAAACTTTAAATCATAATCTAAAAGAGGTACCTTTATACGTATGAAACTTGTTGTTTTAATGAATAGAAGTTTTAAATACGTTTTGCACCTACCTAAATCACGATTAAAAGCAAGTATATCATTAAACGAGAACCCAGGTAAATGTGTCATTGAATTAAAAGTGTCGTGGTCCTAACGAAATAACGTAGTAGTTTGATTTTAACGGAGATTGCTTTAAAGCTTCGAATTTCAAGATTAAAAACCAAGCCAGATTAGTGAAACTCGTAGTTGTTCCGGTGTATATGGATAAAATTACGGTGAAAATTGGCCCCTTAGTTAGTAGCTAGGGCGGGGCCTGTGTAATTCCATAGAATTAGAAGTTTCACTAGCACGACTACGGACGTAAGCTGGCCTGCCTGCAAGCATGCAATTCATTTGTCACGTATACAAACATCCGGGCTTTACTCTGTGGATGTGTCTCTACTTCAGACTGCGAAGCTATTTATATTATTTAGAGGTGACTTTAAAATATTTTTACGTAAGCCAGATTAAGCGATTTTCGTCATATACTTTGAAACCTTACAACAGAATGCCGCAATCTTAGTGGATGAATTAAATTTGAAATAAGGTAGCATTATGAAATATACAGGGGCGGTGGGTGATGACATCACTTCCTCATGCACTTTTCTTGCATCTTGTCTATATTGTACTATGCAATGGAAATACACGAGTAAGTCGTGTGCAGTCCCCCGGTACGTCATCACCCACCGCCGCTTCTAGCAGCTCTAATTTCTCTTATTTAAACGTCAGTCAGTGGTATATGGGATAAACTCTTACAAAAGATTTTGTATGTAATTGCTTCATAAACGATTATTATCAACTACATATGCTAAATTTTGAATTATAGATGAATTGCAAGGGAGACAGTAACTACAAACTAGAGAAAAAGGCATAGGCAAAGAAACTGCTCATAATTATAGCATTATACCAAAAAAAGAGCTATAAAAGATGTGTTTAATATAAAAAAAGAAATTCATAATACGCTTGTCTGCTTGTCGCTTGATTCTTAGACGTGACTTCATTGACTCAAGTTTTTTTGGAAAATTTTAAATACCAAATAAGATAAAAACGAAAATACGAATAAAAACAAAAAGGGGATGATAAGGTAGGATAAACAAAAAATTAAACAAAGCAATAATTTTAACTAATTAAATTTCAAAACCTCTTTGTAGTAGTGAAATAACCGTAAGAAAAAGAAAGACAAATTTATTTATTATTATTAATATTTACCCGCTTTATTTAATAATAACTTCTAGCCGAAATTACTTCACAGTTCAGTGGGCTAATATATAATCTAAAAAAGAGACTCTAACATTTATATTGGTAACTTGTTGTGGCATGTGAATTTACCAAATATAACAAAAATGGAACATTCTACGGAATCTGTGTTGACAGTAACACGTTGATGTATAACGTATACATTTACACAGACGCCACGATAGCGGGTTTAAGAATATTCCGAGAATTCCAAATAATTTTCCAATGTAGCGAAAAAAAATGAAAAATTTTGCTTCCGGCGCGGGCTTAACGTGAAAAGGAATTGACACAGGTTCAGATACGGCTTCTGCTTTTAGGGTCTCTAATGTTTAATCAATCAATCAACTCCAAAGCCTACAGGGTGTGTAGAACAAACATAGCCTTCCATTATATAAGGGTTGTTATCTAGTTGAAATAGATTTAAATTATTTTGTAAGCCTATAAAGGGAATTGGTATCTGTTAACGAACTAATTGGAGTGACTTATTATTGCAAATAAAGATTTATTTATAATGATTTCCAGTCTTTTGTTGATTGAACCAATTAAACAACTGACCATTATTCAGTACTCTTATAAAGTCGAAAAAACACCAACGCTAAATTGAAAAGCCCTTTAAAAATATTATACATCATTTATGAGGAAGAGTAACTTTAGATCTTTACAAAATTAAATATTCAGGAGCACTTAAGGGTGTAAACAGCACATAAATAAAACATAATTTTGCAAATTATGCCAGAATTTATGATTAACTTTTCAGATATTGGAATGTTGAGTTAGAGTCAGTTCAAGGGCCTTGAATAAATTATCAAGACATGAAAATGGGGAATCAAATAACAGGATTTACCAAATTTAGCATTATAAATTATTTACTAGTGTTATTAAATTGTTTCATTAGATTACTACAGAAACCTAATGAGGTACCTGGATTCTATAAATCATGTATGGATGCTGCTGCGGGTTGTTGGCCCTATGTTGAGCCTACCTATTTCCTGTATAATAATTTGAATTATTCAAGAATTCTTGAAGAATTCTTGAAGAGTGAAGTATATTTTGCTTTTAATTGCGCTATTGCAGTTTCGAACTGGTCAAATTAATACCTGCATTAAAGAGCTAAGACGTGGTTGATAAATTAACTGAGACGCTAGTTTCCTTCGCTATTTAATTAAGAATTTCCCAGCGTATTGTTTCTCTAGAGAAACTTAAGAATATATTAAAAATTCCTTAATGTCTAAATTACATTCTCCGTGTACTTGTTCTATTTTTAAAATAAATTAATTTAAAGCTGGCTTTTTGCTGAGGTATTTAATTAGTCATTTCTTCGCGGACTTCTAATTTCGCGACTGCTCAGAGGCAAAACCGTTTAAAATTCAAATATATTCACGCAAGATGGTTCTACACTCAATTTGTTACGTTACTTGTATTTCATTTGAAAATTTGCAGAAACTTATTCTACGCCAACATTTCTTCAACTGGAGTAATCCTTGACGTGGCAGGCATTTTTTTTTTACGGCGAACATGTATTTTCTTCGGCTGCAATTACCTAACCACGCAGCGCATTTCGATATTAGTTAAATTACGGGAACACACGCTTACGGTTCTAAATCAATATGTTATAAACCATTGTATACGAGTTCGATGTTCGAAACTATTATTTGTCCTCTTCACTTACTTTTCCAAGTATTCAAGCGGGCCTTTTTAATATTAGACTCACAAAGAAGGGTACCCGACCCGGAAATTCAGAATTTAATGAAACTTGGGTGATTTGTAGACCTTACAGAACTATGTAAAATGTCGGTTTCCGTTTCTGTTGAAAAACGGTTTTGGAGGGTGAAATTGATTTTTGAAAATCCGGAGTTTCTCAGTTTTTCTATTAGATGTTCATAAGCATATTTAAGGATCTATCGGAACACAATGAACTTGATGCAATTAGTAAAAATCTTTTTTTTTTAGTTTAATATATTAGTGTGTTAATTTTGTCCAGCGATATATCTTTATCTCACCAAAACACTAACTGACTAGTGTTTTAAATTTCGAGAAGACGAAAAATACGAATTATTCTGATTTAAGTTAATAGCAGTACTGCCGGGGGCGGTGGCTCCATAAGGTCGTAACGTAGCGCGGCCTCTCTGATATATCCAATTTAATTGAATTCACAAAGAAAATTATTCAAATTTATACAAATTACAAAAGTGCACTTTAAATATCGCGCCTCTTTCTGTTTATTCCGTGGTCAACATTGTGAAATTAATTATGTATTATATTATATACTTATATCGTACAGAATTATTTAGGTCGCAATGCCCTGGTTGCTATGATAGCCGTACGATGTTTGACCAAACAACCAATAACAGTTTAGCCGGTGTATATACATTTGGGACTCACGGTTTCCGCGGCCAGTTTGATTTTAGCTACGTGAGGAAATGTCGTTTAGTACAGATTTTTCCCACGTTTTTATATATCAAAAAGTAACTGCGTTATATATTAATAACTATGATGCTAATGATGGTCAGAATTGTGCTGCTGATGATGAACAAATACTTTGAAAGTAGGTAAGATCTGTCTCTCTCTTTGCGCATTTTATATTCACTACTATACCTACCAGTGCAATACCTGTATTTTTTAATAATCTATCAGCAATTCCTACTTTTTTTAAAGATCATTGTAAGCCAAGAGTAAGGTTTTATCACAATTTAGCCAGACTTGTCGAAAGGTCACGCACCGACACTGAGTACCGCAATTCTTAAACTAATTTGTCACATATTTCACTTGATTAGTGACTCCTAGTCCGGTCGAAATGTTCATTGCTAATGACTAATTGATCAATCGGTTACTCTGCATATACGCATAACGTATGTTGTTTGCCACTGTTGATCGCCCTAGTAAACAATATTACGTACATGAACTTAATGTACATATGTATACGTTATAATGACAATAGTAAAGCCACGGCAATTAATTAGCGTGATTTAAGCTCTATGATGGCCATATTATATGGTAGACAAGACATGTCGCATTGAATTGTGACTTCGTATTGAAAATTATTTTCTATATGGACTAATTTCTTGTGGATCTTATACCTCTGTTATACACAGAAAATTTCTAAAAACGCATCTAAGGCACACATCAAAATACTATCTAAATAGAAATGGGACTTGGACTAGAACTTGCGAGTTTAATTTAATATAGTCGCAAGAGCACGAATTATCTTTGGACAACATTATCCGGACGAATGAAGCCAAATTCACAAAAAATGATTCGCTTAACTGGTACAATTCTCATTACTGAGGTAATTCGAATCCTCAGAGAGACTAACTTGGATATCTTACACAAACTGCATTATCACTAATGGGTATTTTTTTTTTTTAGAAGAAAATTGTGTTATACAAACTTTGCCGAATTCAAACGACAGAAACATCTACTTCTTCTGTTTCTAACGTACATCTCTAACGTTTTTGTATACTAATGCATATCCCCAATATTGAAAGTCAAAGATATGTTTACAGTTAGACGCGAGTATATTGCATCCAAGTAGTTCTTAGTGTTAGTATTGTTTGGTTACCATGGCAAGAGTAAATATTATAACATTCTTTCGTATATTGTAACAGCTTCATTTCTTACTAACCCTTGCAAATATTGTTCTATTATGCAATCTCCTTTATGAAATTTTATCCATACGAACAAGCCAGCGTATACAGATGTACCAACCCTGTGGAATTGTAAAATTACGCCTAGTGACAGCGGGTCAGCTAAACGGATTAGGGCGACATAAATCCAAATTTAAAGTATTTTCTAGAAACACAATTTAGTGTTTTCATATCTCTCATATATTTTATACATACTTTGCGAACTTGGCGAAAAACGTGTTTTTAAGCGGCAAGCAACGTTGAGAGGAATAAAGTAAAGGTTTGAAATTGTTTTTTTAGATTTAATTTGCGAAGATTTAATGAATGCTATACCTAGAACTGGCAACCTTTGGTTATCCAGAAGCTTATTGAGTATGTGAAATTAAAATTGGAATTAATAAATTTAACAGAAACGTCTCAAGTGAAAATTAGACTCCTTTTACGTTAACTATAAAATAAGATGCGAAAAATGTTCTAGAAAGTACGAAAAATGGATAAAACAAGATTTTGAATTACTAGCTTCGCTAAGAATGAAAAGAAAACAGAGACCAGGACCACCGCAAAAAGCGGGATTTGATGATATTTCTTTTCGCACTCATTAGAGGAGAACAGAATCACTGCGGAAAAGCTTTTCAGTCGAAGAATTATCTTTGGCTGCTAATAGTTATATAAGGGCCCGCGGAGAAAGAATAATGGCAAAACTTTTAAAGGAGGCTACTCAAACAACACCGACCAAAGGAAAAAAATGGGACAAATATTGCAGTCCTCCTGAGAAAAGTTCCAAATTTAGTGAAGATGAAGTATTATCATTATTTTTGGAAGCTAAGTACGTATGAGAGCGACGTTAGAGAAAAGACTGTACAGTTTTCCTGCATATAATCACATTAGGGCTGCCAAGACCACTAATGGTGGGAATACTGCTTTTCAAGAATGTGGAAGAAGGCCGTAAGGTGGCTCGGCCTCCCTGATATCTCCTTTAAAAAATTAATTGAATTCTTAAAGAAAATTATTCACATTTATATTACGTAATTATTACAAAAATACAGTTTAAATATGCTGCCTCTTCCTGTTTATTCCGTGGTCAACAATTATGTATTATGTTATATACTTACAATGTACAGAATTATTTAGGCCCCAATGAAATCGCGGTACAATGTCTGACCAAACAACCAATCACAGTTTAGCTGGAATATATGCATTTGGGGTGCACGGTTTCCGTGGCTAGTCTGATTGTAGCTAGGAATATTGTCGTTTAGTGTAGATTTTTCCCAGTTTTTTACCTTAAAAAGTCAAGCAGCAGTATAATTTTAAAATGTTATTAATAAATAGACTTCCTTTGGAAGCATTGTTTGTCTTAACCATTTTGTCGATCTAATCCGATTATCTGGACCACTGTACTAGTGTGTAAATATTAGAAAGTTAAAAATGTCTATTCGCATAATGGATATATTTCTTATTATTTTCCTACGTATAACGTGATTATATACAATGTTTAGAACGAATAATATTTTATTTGGATATAATATACACAATACAAATATATCCCTTTCGGAGATTGCAATCAACTAACCTAAGAAATGGATATCTCATTCTTCGCGATGCACTACTGGAAACGGCTTGAAAATTTAATTTAGAGGTGACAGGCAGTCATAAATTAATTTTCGCTTAACATAACGAGTTAATTATCATGTGATTATTAGGCCATTCTGCCTATGACACATGTGTCATGAGTATATTATTAATGTTTACAGTGTTTGCTGCGTAAAGAGAGTATTTAATTTCTATGGAGTGTTATTAAATCGTAATTTACATATTTAACTGGTGATACACCGCGAAGTTTCCGCGGTAACTCTTGGCAACATAGAAGATATGATGATATGGATAAGAGTTTTGATTTGGGAAAAGTTCTTTTCTTTTCCAACGACTCCAAAATACAATTTCTTAAACTGTGACATAGTTTCCTTGACAACAGTCGCAACACTGAGAATTTACCAAACAATTAAACAGGAATTAAGAATTAGCCGGTAGCAAGAAAATTTAAGCCAACCTTGTATTTCCAATAATATTCGAGATTCCCGTGAAGAGGGTCGAAAATTAATTAATTCGTTTATAATAAAAAAAATAAAATTTTACCTAATATTTAAGCTTAGGTAGTATTTTCTTTTACATAAAACATATTTCCACCTATTGTAGACTCATTGACGTAGAAGCGGAATCTTTAACAATAGATCGAAAAGAATTGATATGATACTCCAAATATTTGTCTTTAGTGGAGAGATCAATCTTCAAATAGGTATTTTATGATAGGAATTTAATAAAAACATTTTATTCTACCTTCAATTTCTTAGCCATTCGCAATATTATTTTTTATTTATTCTGTTTCGCATCGATTCCGTAGTACCAGCTGCAAAACGTAATTAATATTTTTAATTTAAATGAAAATATGGCATGTAGTTTGAAGGTAATATCTTGATTGAATTTTGAAGATCAGCATGACGACCAGGTTGATTTTAAAAATTTTAACAAACAACAGCTATCCAAGAAGACAATATGTATGCATGTAGTATGAAGTACAATTGTTTTCAGAAATGGAATTTCTCAAAGCGGAAAAGCGCAAAATCGCATAGGCTACGTCATGTGCACATTTTTGTCGCTGCACAAGTTGCGCAGTTGATTGTTTATCAATTTGCCTTATTATTATTAAGTTCTTAACTTAGATGCAACTCTCCTAGTTAATTAAACTATACGAATGTAAATCGAAGATGCACGTAAGTTGTATGTGTGGACAAAGTGTTAAAAAACGCAAGAACCTAGAAGGGTCATTTTATGGCAAAAATATGCAGGGAGCTATGACATGATATAATTGTCACATTATTTATGCCATTGCATCTTCCGTCTCAGTGGTACTCCGATCTTATCTTAAGAAATTAACCGGTATCACGCAATCCTTGGCGTAGTTTTACAAAAACTGAGTAACCGTTAACATAAAGACGTTGCGTGAGCTTCGCTGGCACTCTCGTTATATGTATGCACGCCGACTTATTCAGTGTTGTTATGCATCAATATGAGAATTACATGAAAATAACTCGTCCACCAACATGTACAGCGTGTCCGCTCAGCGCGTGGGTGGAATATAATTAATTGTACAACATACACACATATTACTTGTTTCGAAAACACAGCAGCCAAATAGACATTTCTCTGGAAGGAAAACGATTTAGTTTCAGCAATTTCATATTTGTATATAAACAAAAGTGTGGGCGATCAATGTTGAACGGCAATCGCCTAGTAAATCCGTGTCAGAAGTAACCCGTGAATATGGAAATTGAAAGTCGAGGAAATAGGAGATATACGCACATACGATCGTTCTTGTTATAGTTTGTCATAAAGCTCTTTCCAACAAAAATATATAAAGCCCCCCAAATTTAATATGTCGTTCGTCAAATGCATAATAGGGATAAAACGAGGCATGATGAAATTTATTGCTATCCTTCTTTCTTTTTCGCAATTTGAAAGAAGCTACTAGGGAAGTATCAATAAAGATACGAAACTATTTTTTAACAAAATAAAATGTAGTATAAATACAAATAATAAAAAGTAGCAAGATAACTATCAAACTCAGAATTTCTGAGGTTGACGTAAAGAAGAAAAAATGCATCGGAGCTTTCGAAGATTTTTAGGGAGAGGAGAATTGTCTATGCACTTTTTCTATTCCCTGCAACATAGTGAGGACTTGGTGAAGTCGATCATCATTGAATTTGGACCTTAGCTTTTTCTTTCGCCCGTCTTTGATGATTATAGCTTGGACAGTCAGGATGTTCTCCTTCACATCCACAAACGCAAAACCCAGCTAAAAGTATTAAACGCTTGCACTATATGAAGATTCTAATAAGAAGAACAGATGTAACTTTTCCTTCGTGTGCTCTTAGCCCTACGAACTTTGAAGCTTGTTATTATTTCACCAACCTTGTAGTGTGTATAAGGTTTTCCTACTATGATCTCGCCGTGAAGGGTGCAACGCAGTTAATTCATTTCCCCAAATGTGATTGGTGACTAGACGTTGTAGCGGACCTATTAGAATTTTCCGCTTGACTCTGGTGAGACATGAATGTACTTGCACAGCACACAACTCTGCCAGAGCCAAAAGCAGGCTCTCAAACTCGGTTCAAGTTCCAATTATGCGTATTTAAAACATGTCTGACAGTTTTCTTTCTTATGCGATACCTTACAAAAGTCATGGTCATCCCGTATTATATAGACCGAAAGTTTGCTACGCATCTACACTACCAACTTACAAAATTTACTGCTAAGCCGCCATCTGCAACATAGCTGACAACTCACGTTCTTAATACCGGGCGTAGAAATGAACACCCTGTAGTTGCTGCTAACTGCGGCCCTGTCTCACTGCGGTTATTCAAGGATTATATGATTTTAAGGTTACTGTGTTTATCTTTTACGTACTTTTCAATTCTTTAAAAAGTTTCAAAATCTAACTTTCCCTTGAATACATTATGCGAAGCAGTGGAGGATGGAATCTTGTTAAATTGTATGTGGCAGTTATGGAAAAGTGCAGAAGTGCGTTGAACTAACACGAAGAGCGATTAAAATTAAATTTAAGCAGCACACAGTCAGTTAGCACAAGAAAAGGATTTAAAATCATTAAATGCAGATAGGATTTTTAAAAAAAGAAATTGAATAGGTACCGAACTAGTGAAAAATGTAACTTTCTCAGTATATTCCATTTCCATTTCCTAGATCTCCACCTTTTTATCCTCGTAAATCCGGTAAAACTACCTACTCATGTTGCTTTCTAGGCTTACTTCCCATTCCCTTGTCGTCAGGAACACGTCAAGCTATTTATTTACTGTTCATTCCTCATTGTATCCTTCTTCTAGTTTAGGCCTACAAATGCAAAAGGCGACAGGTACATTTTCATCACGAAAAACTTCTAAAATCTTTTTTTTAATCGAATGCCTCTCACTTTATTCCATTTTTAGGATCTACTACACATTAGTGATAATTTTCGTTGTAACCACTACCAATATTTTCAAGAAAATAATTTTTATGAATGCATGTATACATACCTTGATTGGTAAATCTAATAATGCTTTGATTGATATCAAAAGTTATATTTTCAATTATTTTGTTATGTAATCTTAAAATGATGAAAGTTACAAGAAAATGCGTTGCAGATTTCTAAAATCTAATAGAAAGACAGAAATTCGATTAAAAATATGTTAGGTTACGAAGAAGAAGGGTAAAATATTTAAAAAATTAAGATATGTGAACAATAGGCTTAACTTATAACCTTTATATTTATTTATTTTATTCAATAAGTTCTTAAAAAAAAGCGTTTCCTCTTTTTAAGCAATTCAAAGTAGACGACGACTTCCTTGTTCGACGTGAACCGTTGTCCGCCGAACAATTTTTTTAAATTTGGAAATAAAAAGAAGTCACTAGGGGTCAAATGCGGTGAATACCGTGGATGTTGAACGAATCCGAACTTTAATTCCATAATTTTGGCCATCACAATTGCGCAGGTGTGCACCCGTGTATTATCTTGATGGAAGAGGATTTTTTTTTTTCAAATGAAAACGTTCTCTCAATCGGTTGCAGATGTTGTTTGCCCTTTTTCCAAGTAATCGGTGTGGATGATTCCGCGTGCATCCCAAAACACCTTGCTGGCCGATTTCACCGTTTTCGCCTTCTTCGGAGCCCGTTCACCTTTAAAAACCCATTGTTTTGACTGTTCCTTTGTCTCCTGAGTGTAGTAGTGCTTCTTCGTTTCGTACACAGTTATGTATCGACGGAGAAATTCATCAGGATTGCGTCAAAACAGCCTTAGAGTCGACCACACGATTGCGTCTATTCTCCACTGAGAGCAAACGCAGCACTCATCTTGCCTAGGTTTCTTTTACACTCAATTTTTCGTGCAAAATTGAAAACACTGGACCTCGCGCTATGCCTGTGGCCTCGACTTTCGCGCACTTTGATTCATCGGTCATTCAAAACGTCGTGGATTTTGTCAATCATTTTGGGGGTAGTCACTTCCACTGGACATCCAGAACGATGTTCATCTTGTGTAGATGTATGGCCACGTTTAACCTTATTTACCTAATTGTAAACAGTTGCTAACACAGGAGCAGATATGCCATGAACTTCATCCAACTCAGCTTTGATCTCTTTCGGTGTTAAGCCTTTTAAATGTAAGTGTTGAATCACCGCTCGAACTCGAAACTTTTTTCCATTTTTCTACCTAAAATTCTTGCTTAAGTCAACAATAAAGATGAAACCGTATGATGAATATGAGAATTTGGCGGCTGTCTAGTTGACTCTGTGTAAAAATGTAATGCCAAGAATATTCTCAGGGTTGAAAATTCCAATGTTTGTCATATACATTAGCAAACTAATCTGTCTACATTTTCGAATACAAAGAGCACAGAAAGTCAAAGTAATTGCATTTATTCACTTGAACAATACGGTGTATTAGTATTGCTATGTTCCCTCCGAGAATATGCATGAATGGCAATACATAGACTAATTTTTTGATTGTATACACTTCACATTAAGCTAAAAACAAACACTGAATAAGAGCACCCCAACGTATTTTCTCTACTTCCCCACTTTACCGTAGTGATGAATAACTCGACAAACTATTAATTAATGAGGGTGCATGTAGGTAACGCGAAAGCTTGTCAACTTTATCAATTAGTTTAGCTGTAAACTTCAGTTATTTCGTGGTTGGTATATGGGCTACAGTGTCCTATGTATAGGTGTTATATACGCCATTCTATTTGCGAATATATAAGGTTTATCGTGTTACAATAAAAATGGTGTACGAATTTGTGAAATTGTTAGGAAACTGTGCATGCACTTCCGCTTCGGAATGATTTTTAACAGAAGGGGTCTTCAAGTTCGCATCTGAAATACAAAGATCAGCTTCGTTATTTTAAATAAGACAAATTGGCGGAAATCTAAAGGAAGTACTCGTTCTCCTATGTAAATGCAGTTTCACAGTTTGTTTGTGCTAACAAAATGATGTAGTGTACAAATAAGTTTTATTCATTATTATAGAGGTATTCATAAATGTTGCATAGCTACACCTTGTTCATTTATACAGGGCCAAACAACTTTTTTATAATATTTTGTTTCGAATAACAAAGAACAGAAGGTAATGGTGTGTATTAGGTGTAAACTGATCGAATTTCTGTAAGTGTTGAGTTTTAATAGAATTGGTGACGGACCTGTATTCAAATAACGGCCATTTTGGATTTTATTCTTTGTATATCAGTAACGCACTTACTAACGCACTGTCTGCATGCCAGAAGAGTACTAAGTTTCATATATGTAGTATTTTGAAATTTTTCTATCGCGTCAAATAAATAGTTATTAAATCTATTTCAACGGAAGTACCTTGAAATCTTATTTGGTTTTCCTTAATAGCTGCACCTTCGTCGGAATTGAATTGTTCGAAAAATTTTGAATAATAAAAAACTGCCTTCTACCATTATCCCCAACGTGTGAGAATCGGCTCTGGTCGTTCGGGAATCCCGGGACACGGTCTGTGAAGTTCTCAAATTCGTTTGTGAGATTTCAAAAACACTTTTGTAGTATTTAAAATTAATGCATTCGCCTCTGGCTTACACTTGCCAATCGTTTGTGCCACAAGATGTAAAGCATAAGCTTTACACGTCACATGTAAAAGTTGTTCGCACTCTTGTTTTAGAGAACAGCTCACGCGATGCATTCTTGCCGCCCTATCGCTCATAAACATCAACAGCACTTCAAATTTCTGTAATGTATCCAGCACTATTCTCATAATCGCTTCACCAGTACACTTTTGTAATCTTTTGCTTGTTAATAACATTGCAAAATTCGGTTGAAGGGGTTCCAGTACACGCACCATAACATGTGCAATGTCGTTTCGTCCACGCTTAACCACAGCCGTTTATCATTAATTACGGATTTCATCTTTTTTTCGCTATCTTCGCGCACAGAGGGTAGATACCTGCGTAACGTTGTTCGAGATGGTAACTGCTAGTTGAAATTGCTAACATAGAAAGTATTTAACCTTTCAAAGCATCGCTGAAGTCTTGACCTTTGTTTTAGTCTAATTTCGCGAAATTCGAAGATTGTCACTTCACCCTTGTCAGGACTTAAAAGCAATAAAATATCATCCTGTAATAAAAGAAAGAAGGCAGAAGTAGAACGATACAATTCTCATTTTGTTTAGTATAATGTCACCAGATGAATCTCTTTGATATGGGATGCCACTTAATCTCTTGAGTAATTTAAAGTTTTTAAAAGAGCGTAGAGAGGAACGACTTTTTAAGACAATATAACTTCTGAGGGAAATTTTTCGACTCTACTTCAAGGAGATATATCGTTGCGGTATTATGAGTATGAGTAGGATTTTTTTTTGATTATTTACCCTGTGATGTATACAAATGAACGATGATATAAATTACCCAAGTATAACGAACACTTGCCTTAAACAAACGAAAAGAATTTCTCCTCTACGGTTATAACGAACTAGTTTTAAGTTGGATCGGATTAAATTATGCTTTCCCTGACTCGTTGATTACCCTTTCCCACTTGACTTAGTTTTTTAGCCTATTCGATTGTGCTAGTCTAAGCTAGTTCTTGTTACTTTGAGTCACAAAACTATAACGCAATGTGTTTACGCAAAAAGAAAAATTCTCAATTATTGCCCGATTGGAGGAAAATCGGTTCAAATTCAAAAATATCGCAGCAGCTTAATTTATCAAAGTTAACTGGGACCACAATTAAAAAAAGGATTAGATTATTGGAATATTTCTAATTAAAAGAATCGAGTGTGCCTTACTAAAGTAGTTTGGTTACCAAACAAGTCAGGGACTGCCAATTAATGATGAAATTTTGAAATTTAAAGTAGAAGAATTAGGACGACATACTGATGATAGGTTTACTAGCAACAGGAGAATGCTTGCTTGAAACACTTCGAGAAATTTGTTCCAATTAGTTTTATCCGAGTTCATCTGTACTTGAATACTTCCATTTTAAACAATTTACATATCTTGACGTATGCCGTGTATATGAAACCGTCCGCGCTAATTCCAGCATGTTTATCGTAAATTAAAAAATAAATAATAAAACGATTTATATAGATATCATTCCGCTTCTGTTGTTTCTGTTTTATGCGGAATGGAAACAACAAGCCCGAATTAATGGGCACATTAGCAAAAATATATCGAATCTCTTTAAAAGTCGGCGACACAATTCCGACTATGTAGAGCGTAGTAATTTCTTTTTCTCCGCATTGCGAAGCGAAAAATACATTTGAAAACCAAAGCTTTGGCTTTGATTTGCGGCTTCCGCAAGTAATTTATAACCTAATCAAAGCCAAACCGAAAAGTTCCAATACTTAATTGTTAATTAATTTAAACTTATCCAGTTGTTATCTCTTGGAAGTTGCTTTAGTATTATTCTTGTTGAAACAGGTTGTAATCATTTTGGTATAATGATTAGTGACATAAACATACCATTATTGGATCAATAAGGAACTGAATTTTTTCATTTGGAATGTGCTGAATGAAATTGCTTTTGAGTACTTTAAGATGGGAATGTTCTAGGCGAAATGGAACAAAAATATTGTTTTATTTAAGGTTCTATTGCATTACAAGGGGTTCTTTAGAAAGACGTTTTATCAAGTATTTTATGGTATTTGGTTGTCTTGCCATTTTTTCTTAATTACCAAACGTTTTCCACGAATTGAAGCAGATACAAAATGAAAGATTATTCGCTAAGAAACGCGCAACCTTCCGTCTAAAAGTTTAGGTTAAATATTTATTTATGAATTACCCGTGGATAATTCCCAAAATGACGTATGAAGATATTTTTCGATACAGCATAAATTCTAGGGCGACAATGGATGTACTGCATAAAAAAATTAAGTACAGGAATTTGTGTACCTTTTTTCTTACATAAAAGGTAAAATCGAACCAAATTTGATGATCTCTGACATAAAAAGGTAATATTCCTTTCCAAATTGACGGCGCCTACCGAATAGTGTAAATGTTAAACTCAGGCAACAATCTTTCAAGCAAAATAATGAAACATAAAAAGTATATATATTTTTTAATAGGATAGGCTCTCGTAAAAGATGATATAACAGACAAAAAATTTATGGGGTACGGAAGTTGTAAAATACAATCAATATTTATTGAAAGAACAACGCTGCTAAGTAATCTAAGCGTATTTTACGAATTTTTTACTATTGGAAAGTAGCTTCATAAATCTAAATAAAGAATAAGGCATTACTGCCCAGGCGTTTAGATGAAATTTTTCCTATTCAGAAAGAAGGGAAAGGTCAGAAAGCTGTAAAAATAAATTTCGCGTGGCAGTTTTTAAACTTTACCTCACGAAAGAGTAGGCGTAATAAATTACTAAAATAAACGCGATCCCCGTTTAATCGAAATTCAAAAGCTTAAGCTTTCATCATATTACAGATTATCTACGTAATCCTTTAAGCTCGCTAGAAATAGTAGTTAGTTACGGATTTAAGAAGCAACAGCGCATCGTTCAAACTGAAATCGTTGAGCAAGTTTCTTCTTCAATAAGTCGACTATATTTTAATTACTACTTTTAAGTAGCACTCCGAAACTGTAATTCGCTTAAAATTTAACATAGTTCATGTTGGATAATAATCCATTGTTTTATAGCATGTACATTTTAATCCAAATACCTATTAAAGTTCTGTATAGTTCACCATCATCAAGGGGTCATCATTAAGGGCGTATGGAAACTAGAAATCGGTTTTAAAATTGAAATATGCAATGTAGATAACGTTTTCACAATTTTTTAAATATTTAAACATAAAATCTTAATATCTCGTTTTCTGGTATGTTTTCCAAAACATGCTCTATCTCAAACATTGTAACGTAACAAGGTTACAATTTTTACAAGCTAACAAGCTTTGAAATAAATGTCAGACAATGTAGTGCATAAGTTTTTGTTAACAGACGCTTTTATCGAAATCAATGTTAACTTCATGCGGACCTATTTACGGTTTATGCTTATATTTGCATGCCAAATTCACAGGTTTCCTACTTACGTGGTTGGTCGAGCGATGCACTGAACTTAGTGGGATCTTTTTCGTTATAACAAATTACTAGCTCTATTGATATTTTTAACACTTAATATTAAATTGAGTACATCTAAGTCTTAAACTTACTGCATATAATACCGAGCTCACTTATTTAGGAGCTAGATATTGCTTCTACCGGACCTAATCAACGACTATTCTTTCTTTTCTCAAATTATAAATAATTTTTTGAATCCCCACCCATAGTGTTTTGCAAAAATAGTCAAGTCAGTTTATATCGTGTTGTAATTGTTTTTGGTTGCAAAGAGTTATCGCAGAAGTGCTTATACCTAACGGCCACAAAATACAATTTTTTAAATTGGTACAGTTTCCTTGATAACTGTCACAACACTTAAATGTATTTATGAAGTTGATTAAGATTAATACCATTCATAGGCCAGCATTAGGTGTCCTCTTTCTTTTGGCCCGGCCTCGTTTCTTCTCATTACGATAAAGCGGCCTTAGAATGTTCTTGTTATCTTGGGAACCAAACCCACTAAAATGTCCAGACCTCCAGGCCAAATATTGGGCTTTTGGTCCAGCGAGAAATGAAAGTAACAATGAAGATGACCACGCCAAGCGTAAATGCAGGAAATGCCAGAAAAAATGAAAATCTTGATAAAGAACGAATAAATAATTTAAAACATGTAAAGATATATCCACTGGTTCAGTGGATTCTTCCAAACTCTCTTCTTATACCAGTGCTTGTCTATGAACACAGCAATTTGTTAAATTGTTTGTATTCACAGCATCACTAGCAATCATTGTTCTATGACAAATAATATTAGTTCAACATGATGTGACAATTTTAATTACCAGAGTGTCACTAAGACATCAGAATATTTACATATATTGCAAGCGTGTATGACAACTGAGCTGTTATCGCAAGTAGAGGTTGTCGTGAATAATAAATGCAGAATTGAAACTCCTTATGCATGTATTATACAGAACTTTTGCATTTAATTAAGGTTAACTTCGAACAAGATTCAACAATAACACGGAGCAAGTTTCAAGTACATGTGTACCCATTAAAATGTATTATTGTATTAAAATGTTAATTACTGTCGATTAACCTGTTAAATCTCTCCGAAATGACGTACTTAAAAGGGTAATCAAACTAGAATAATTTGCCAAAAATTAATCCACTAAAAGTAACACTTCCGACAATTTAAAATCTGGTGGGAATTTATTCCGCGTTTAAGCCTGTTGTGAAATCAACTCTCTCAAGTAAAAAATTTGATAAATGACCCATATTTAATTTACGCAACTTTTAAATCCCTCTAATTTTCCTGCTTTTCAGTCTGCCATTCGCTCTTCACACGAAAACGTAGCGATTTCGAATGTAAAGTTGGTATTGATCTGTGGTGATTTTTTCCGCTAAATTATATTTGCCCTCAATAACTTCTCAGTGTTAATATCTCCTGTCAATGATTATGAATACATATCTTGTAAGCCACTCCAAGCCAGAAGATATAAATAACCGTATGTTTGTGAGAAAGTGTAAAAGACATTTCATTTTTTAAAAGATTATTCTTTCTTGAAATGGTAAAAAGGCGATAGCTTTGAAATTTGCATATTTATGGTATAACAGCAATCAATAAATCATTTTATACTGTGCTAGGGAAAATATCAAACACTGTTGAAAAATGATATCTACTTTTTTCAAGTGCGTATTTGTAAATTTATATGAGTTAACACTGTTTTCATTACCATTACCTAATCAATAAGTTAATTCTTACACACGTACACGGACAATAAAAAGATTTCTATTTGAATAAAGTTTCTAAAGAAAACATAATGTACCTTCGTCTTCTTCCGTTTTTCTGTGCCCGAATTCTTTCTGCAACAACATGTCGAATTGACAACGGTAACTTCATTATTACTATAGTAACCAAACAGCATTAACACCAGAAACCACCTAGCGCGGATACATGGCGAAAGCTTATGAGCAACAGCTCCTAATAGAACACCATAGTCTCTTATTGTTTGCCTCAGAGTGACGTGGGAATTGTTTTCAACTGCTAAGAGATAGATTCCTAACGTGACCAAACCCAACCTGAATTTGCTTTCAATCTTACTTACACTAGATTAGTTAATTGATGAGCGATTAGAATAGGTTTCGTTAAATAAATAAACAACTTCTGCTTGAATACATATGTAATCAACACTTAAAGCAGCTTTGACGTACGATTATGCGCCATTGCTTGTGTTCTATTAGTTTTTGCAATATCTCACAAACTATTTACAATAAATCCGTACATGGAAGGTTTGCTGAAGAGCTTATTTAATCGTCTATCTGAATCTGTAAAAACATACAGGATGTTAAAACTAAACGTGTTCCGGCTTCGGACCGTGTCATGGTTAAACACAAACTCGACGTTTCGCCCTCGATCATATGGGGCTTCTTCAGGACAAGGAAAGGTGGTAGGTAGCAGAGGCAAAAACCAAGCGAGCAGTTGGTTTTCGCCTCTAGCATGGTTAACATGCTAAGTTACTATGATCAATTGCTTCCCGCTCAGTTAGCTTCGCCCCTGACGTGGTTTACATGTTGAGTTGCCGTGATAACTATTGCCTATTACCTTTCCTTCTCCTGAAGAAGTCCCATATGATTGTGAGCGAAACGTCGAGTTTGCGTTTAACCATGATAAGGTCCGAACCCGGAGCATGTTTAGTTTTAACTGATTCTGGAAGCCTACATTATTATTTGATTAGAACATCCGGTTCTACATTAAACAGCAAAGTTACTCCCGCTCAAAATGGAAGCGAGATTAAATGGTGGTATAAGTAAAAAAAGAAACAAATAAAAAATATAAAACGACATGTTTGGGCATTTTTGTCAGGAAATTATTGCTGGAACTTCATCGAATTTATTCCTTTCATCGTGAACGTATATACGTACAGACAATCAATTCTAAAGCCTAATCCAGCTTTTCTAAAGAATGTAGCTCCGAACCTTATAAAAAATTACCATCAGCATTTTTTATGGATGAATTCGATAAAAGAAAACATCTTAAAAGCCGAAAATAAAGTGAAGCATTTCATAGTCCGCTTTAGAAAAATGTTATTCATAATAAGCCTACTTTTTATTAGCGATGAAAAATTCGTAAAACAGGTTCCTCCTTTCCTTTTAATCATTAATGCAAGTCAAGCAATTTTCTGATGTATCCTTAAAAAAAGTAATTTTACATTTTTTTCTGTTATAATGTCATTTGAAAGACGCTGTTGCAATCTCAACAAAAATTAACTAAAAGCGCTCGACAACAAAATAAAAATTGGGCGGTACCGTGAAAACCTTTTTGTAAAGGGAAGAGCGAGCTAACAATTAAGCAATCAGCGCAGCGTGGGGAATAGCAGAATATTCCTTTTTAAGTTGAGAGTAATTTAAATTCAAGTTTCTCATAAAGCATCTGACTAAATACGCTCCACGCATGGCGACTAGTTCCAACTATCCAGTTATGTAACGTACTCCATTTCCATTGGAGTACACACGTCGCTAGAGAAAGGCTGAGGAGGCTAAATTAGCTTATTGAAATTACAACGCAAAGAAATAAAAATTATTAAGTTAGTTATATCTAATAAAGTTATATCGTTTTAATAATAGATGGAATTATTAAAATTTTAGAAATTTCATTAAGTCGTCGCCAAAATATGTATTTCTGTTTATAAAAGTACATACGACGCCAAAGGTGAACAATGGCGACTGAAACGATTGTAAAGAGCGTGATGTAGGGATGTAAATGAACGTTAAGTGAATATATACTTCAGTTAAAATAGTTTACAGAAAAGCAGAGCTGTAAAATATCGCCTTGCATTTTAAACCGGTTAAAATAAAGGAAAGCGGTTTTGATGTTTACTACAGAAATAAATAAGATTCCTATATATGTATGTTCCTTATTGAGTAGAGTGGATTAGGGTGCTAACGACTTCTTTTTTGTTGTTCCAGGCTATAACACCTATACATTTAATGAAAGTACCCACACAGAAAAAGTAGCAGATGAAATCCTCTCCGTGCGATATGAAGATGGCAAATGGTCGAAACCTTATTACGATTGTGGAGGGGGAAACATCTGGATGCTTACCTACACCGTACCATTCTTCGGGTATCAAAATAACACGTACTTCTTCAAGTAAGTCGTGTTTTTATCTTATTTTTTTGTCTTACAATTTATTGCTTTCGTAAAGCTAAAATGTTCATGTGAAAAAATTTTTATTAATCTAATTTTCTAGAATATGAACAATTATAAAGATGGTTGACATTTTAAATGAATCTAAAACTTTATAAGAAGGGTATTTTAGTTTCTGTGTTCTTTGTATTTTACTTTAACTATTGTTAAATCAAAGTGTGATATTTATCGACTATGGCCACACTAAAGGTTCTAAAATACGTAAACATAATTTTTAAAAAACGCACAAGTTTTTTATTTACATCTACCTATACATTGTTCCAAACATAGGAAGAGTTCATACGTATACAATTTAATGACATGACCCCTACCAAAAAGAATAGAAGATGACGCCTAATTTGTATCTATAATCCGCTTACGTACTATAACGTCCGCATGAATTTGTTTAGGTTGTACAAGAGTTCTTTCTTTTCACAGAGTTGTTAGGTAATTTATGAAATATGTTTCTAAAGTATTCCTCAAAGAGGGAACTATTTATCTCATCATGATAGTCAACGATTTTTTTAGCCTGGAGCAGCAACAATCCACCTTCAAGGGAGCCTATAACGGAACGGGACGATATAGGAACCGATGGAGTATGAACTTTACCCGTTGGATTTTTGAGGCTAATTGACAAACTCTCAATAAAAGTTTGTAGGGAAGCGGTGACACTTGTATTGGTTCACACTTTTTTTATGCTTACCCATGTCCTCATTTAAATAAAATATTGCTTAAAACTAAACGTGTTCCGTGTTTGGATCGTCTCATAGTAGGTAACTCGACGCATCGCCTATAGAAGGTAAACCACGGTAACTCAACGTGCAAACTACGTCAAAGGCGAAACTAATTGGGCGGAAAGTAATTAATCACGGTAATTCACCATG
This sequence comes from Oryctes borbonicus, assembly GCA_902654985.2. Taxonomy (NCBI): domain Eukaryota; kingdom Metazoa; phylum Arthropoda; class Insecta; order Coleoptera; family Scarabaeidae; genus Oryctes; species Oryctes borbonicus. The sequence continues at coordinate 630,939 of LR736929.1, forward strand.
TGAACCATACCAGATGCGAAAATCAACTGCGGGGGTTACGAGGGGAGCAGCGCGCTTTTATATCGGCAATGGGAGGGGCTTGTCGCCGATTGACTGGGTGTCGCGGTCAGTGTCAGTTGAGGATCGATCGTTACGGATGACGGGTTTCCATAAGTCTGGGAAAGGGTAACACTTTCAGGCTGTTCAAGGTTGTCTGCTAACAAGGCATATCTTTTAGGCCTATTGTTAGTACTATAGACTCTCCTCCTGGAGGTAAAACATAACAGTGTTTTCCCCTTCCTACTACACACATACCTCCGGTAGCATGGTAGCATAGGTCACTCGGTAAAATTTCTATTTGTAGAAAATATCAAAACCATCTTCAAACCCCAAATTCTTCCGCCTCCCAAAAACAAATTTCCTCTCTTTGCGAATAAAGGTGTTTATAGGATTCCTTGTTCATGTGGTTTAGTGTATATGCTCTGCCAAAATTCGTCTTACAAAGCATGAACTTTGCGCCAGAACATATTTCCTCTCGCATTCGGCTCTCGCTGAACATCATTTAGACACTGGCCACCAGATACTATTCAATGCTACTTCACTACTTTGTAATTCTTACCACTATTACAATCGGAAAATTAGAGAATTCATAGAGATCCTTAAACATCCTAAGAATGTCAATAAAGATACAGGTTACCCCCTCGCAGACATATGGAAACCTGTTATAATGACCAATCCTCGACTAACAGTGACCTCGACACTCAACCAATCAGCGACATTGTCACAAGCTGAGTTACCGTGGTCAATTACTTCGCGTTCAGTTAGTTTCGCCTCTGGCGTGGTTTACACGTTGAGTTACTGTGGTAATTGTAGCCTACCTCCTTATCCTGAAGATACCCCGAAATGTCAAGCTTTCAATTTCCTACCATGATGCGGTCCAAACCCGGAACACGTTTAATTTTAATCGACTCTGGCCGTGAAAGCCTCTACATTACTAAAATATTGGTTTATCTCTCTGCAATATCATCTTTTTCTGTTAGTAAAATTTTTTTTGTACGTTCACAGTATCTGAAATTAATGTGAAGCTGACAGGCAAGAAATGTTATTAAACTTTACTTAATGTTTGTGGTTCTTAAAAATCCGTGCATCGAGTGCATCTCGTACAGCACTTTTCTTATTTTCATTAAATGTTCCCAGTTTGGAATGACATCTTTAGGTGCAATAAGTTGACCTCTTCCTTTATATTCCATCACGATTCAGTAAATCGTTGACTTTGCTCTACCTATAATGTTACCATAAGTAGACAGCTAATATCGCTTCCTTTCAATGAAAACATCGTGAATGTATTCGAAATGGAAACATTTTCTCGACAAAGAAAGCATTAAGCGAGAGGGCCCTTTACTTATTATTTGATAGTAGAAAGGAACTCGGCTTTTAACTTATAAGTTCCCAAATAATCAAGAAACAATATAAATTATTGTCTAAATGCTGCTGAAAAGTTGAAAGGTTACAGTAATTTGGAACAATATGCAGGTAACCAAACATCCCATATAAAAAAATTCCGTCTTTCGTCTACTATATTTTATTAAGAAATCTGAGAATTCTTGATAATAAGCGCTAATAGGATTTATGAAGATATTTTTTTATGTTTGCTTTAATAATATACTTTTAGTCCGTATAAGCAGCCACTGAAGCCTGAAATATTTAAGGCAAATAATACTAACTCTACAAGCGGGAAACCCAAAATTTTAGATTAATTTTGTAACTACATGAAATAGTTTGCACTTTGCATGGTGTCAGATGTTAAATATATTAATTTCAAAGTCCTCCCTTTTTCTATCCTACTACCGTTCGATCGCCCTATATACTCGCATGAGTTAACATCAAGGGATTAAACCGATCACTTCCTGACTAGTTTCTGCTAATATTGACTCTAGCGCTGACATTTGTTGGTACGCGAGAGTAGGCGAATACATTTCAAACAAAATTCTTTTCTATACGAAAAAGTTTACATCATGTATCGTATATGCTACATAAGGACTCAAATAATACAAAAATGTATAACACTATATATGAGATTATTTATTTATCAAATAATCGTTTGCGTATTTTAAAAAGCAATCGATTATTGTGGTTTTCAATTCGATTGCGTTACACGGAATAAGATATTTGTGTAAGAATCTAAGTATCTCCGTTACAACAACTTTAGGCAAGGAAACTTGTTAGATACAGAAAACTCGTCATTAGAGCCTCCAGTTTCGTTGTCAGCATTGTTAATAGTACTGCTGACATAAAAGGCAATTGTAAAATTATTTAAAGCAAATATATTTATTCGTACTTACATATGTAGTACATAATTCGAAGATGTCGAAGCATTCAATGATCAGCAGACATCATTTATTAAGCGTCGAATACTAGCGTTGTAAAGTAGATGCTTGCCTTAGACACGCTGCTATCAGCACACTGGTAGCACCTTTAAATTCAGTAACCACTAGCTCTCTCAACTAATACTGCTTTGATTAATAACATTCATTTTAGAAGATAACGAGCAGTTTGTGCCATCCTGCGTATTCTTGGGTGAAAGGCAACTTTGTTAAATTGTTCAACACTCCGCTATCTCACCTCGCGTAGTCACTTCATATGAAAACCTAACAACTGCCTTGAGGTCGATGAATAATGAAGTACACAAGTGATTATTATTAATAGCCCTTCCTCTCGAAAGAAAATCTGACGGTAACTGATGAACTGCTAAATTATTTGAAGTATATTTTAGCTTTATTTTTGGACTAGAAATTAAATTTGTGTAAATTTTATGCATTGAATGCGTGATGCCGCCTCTGGTAAGTAAATTGAATAATTTGATGAATTGCAAATAAATGCTAAAGCTACCAATACGAATGTATCTTCTTCTATCTCTTTGTTTTAAAACCTAGCTTTCCAGTATAACAGCGCTTACAATCGCATTTGCTACGAAATTGCATATCTACAGCGTGTCCACCTAGTGCATGAGCGGAAGATAATTCTTTTTCTGAAAAATGTAGAGAAAAAGCATTCAGAGTCCTAAATTTTTCTATGTATTGCCCAAAACTCCAAGAAATTTGAATAATCGCAGTAGTCTGTGAGGCGATTAAGATATAGTTCGTTAAAGAAACAGCGAAGATTCGCAAAAAAATGTCAATTTATCTAAAATACTAAGGTAGATGGGTACAGGGATATTGAAGGAAGTTGGCATGACATGAAGAGATGTATCCAAAGTACTCCATTGAAAAAATCAAATTATAAACTGAACACGCTATAGACATACATAATTTGCATAATAATACTTTGCCGATAATTTGTAACATTATTTTAACGCTCTTTAATAAATATCAACATATATGTACGTGTGAAGCATGCGCATTAATTGAATGCAATTTTCATTCTTCACATAAATTCAGTAATAATTAAGTTGTAATACCTCTCACAAAGAATAGACGCTAAACACTATCAAGGGTTTGCAGGTCAATGTATTAGACGTACTTTGAAGTGAACGAACATAGTGAACAATAAAAGGAAAAGTGTGCGAAATAGAAATTCCCAAAGCCGTATAGGAGAACTGAAAGCATTTTAATTTTTAATACATCTAGAACCCTTTGACCATAATTGCTATCCCTGATTTACGATACCGTCCAATATCCCTGATTTATTACACCGTTTACCCTTGCCCGTAAAATCATTTTCATCATGGGGACAATGCAAAAGATAGGCACGTAATTGATTTCGTTCGTTGATAGCCATTTACATTATAACTTAACCGACATAATCGTAAATTAATACAATATGATAATAAAAAAGCACGTTTGAGAGGCTCGCGTATTTTCTTAAAATATTTTTTATGTTGGTTACATCAGATAGTTAAATCTAGCTTAAATCATCTCGAGATTAAAAATTGTGTTTGACATGCTCTACAATAGTGATGCAAATAACTTGCCATTGGGACCATAAACGCATGATTTGTTTTTAATAAAACCATTACGGTGGAACCAAGCTTCATCTGAGAGGAAGGATTTGTCAAAAAAATCATATCTTATTGGCTTGAAATCCTGCAATACACGAATTTCATATAGATATCTTTTGATATAATTTCTAAGAATATACTGACAAGTACCATGAAAGCTTTCAGCAGTTCTTTTCTGGAGTCGACCACTATCGTACAAAATTTGGCAAAGCAGCGAACAATTTGTTGATATAAATTAAGATATGATACTGGAAGATGTTGAAACTGAAGACGAAATTCATCGATACACAGTTGCATGGAATAAAATCATTCCCGATTCTAGTTGAGTGTAGGCTTTCACGACCGTAATCCATAGTAGAAATGTCTTTCGGGTGATGTCGTGTAGTTAATATTTAACTTGACGTTTTGCTGACTATCCTGTCAGCTTCTTCAGAAGATTTCTAAAGACTGCTGTTGTTGTCGTTTGCTGCTCGTTATATATCCTATTTTTGTTCCGCTTTGCTAATCCATAACCGTTCTGCTTTGCTGATCGATAACCGTTCCGTTCCGCTGAATCGCGTCGTTCGTTGTATGACGACTCCGTAGTGCTAACCTCCACGTGTTACTGATCTTGTATCCATCTTCGCGATTGAAGTTGTTAGTGTTCTTCATTATTTCTATGGATTCGCGTATTCTCCTCGGGTAGTAGTGGTTGGTCCTGGCTAATACCTTGACGTCGCTGTAGCTTATGCGGACCAGCCACTACTACCCGAGGATAGTAAGTATTTTAAGGCTCAATCTTGGATTTCACTGTCAGATGTTATTGTAGCCAACATAAAAGATGATTAAAAAAGGCATGGCTCTTCCAACATTTCATGATCAGGTAATACATCAATTCAAAAAGGAAACTTAAAAAAGCTTCAGTAAAAACCAGCACATCTATAAAATGACTCATCCAAATAACAAATTTCTGTCATACATTTACTGTTGCATCCACTGGAAACCACTAATTTAAATTTCTAGAAAATTGTCACAAACACGTCGACCGCAATATTTAATATTTTAAACTTCAGTATGGATTATTTGCAACCTACATGTATAATATCAACACCACCTGTAAATAGATACGCAAACAACTAAAGATGCTAGTGATAGTTAAATAATAATCAGATTATTTGTAGTTGCTAGTTAAAATCCGGTGAACATTTGTTTATCAAAAAAAATATATATATATATAGTATTTAATTATACTAAGTTACACTAAACGGAGTATATTGCTAACGAAAGCTTTCTGCCTAATCACTACCTAGAAAGGATTGAATTACAGGGACGTTCGAAACATGGCAAAACGAGTAGACCCGTATCGTAAGCTGTCTCCATTTACGGTTTCACAGGGTATTTCCAAGATTTAATATATCAACCGTTCCTCTTGCGCCTTCTGGTGATCAGTGAATAAAAATGGGTTTATTCCGATCCGATAAGACAATAACTATTTTAATTCTTATATTTAGTTTGATTTGTGGTTGTTTACTTTTTTTGATACACATTTCTTTTTCTATTAATTATTGTCATTCTGCTTTCTGTACTACTACCTTTGAAGTACACTTCGTTTACCACTGCTTTTACGGTGTTTACTTTATTATTTGAATAAGTTTTTGCCGTTGTATTGTTAGATCTTTGAAATGGCGAGAGTGGCTCACATGAATTAGATCATTATATCCGAGTATCGCGGATTTCAGGGATCTATTACTGGTTCACAATTTTGACTGGGTAGCAGTGAATGAAACTTGGTTAAAGAATGATGAGGATATAAATGTGGTGAGTGTGGCGAGTTGTTTTTTTATTGCAATGGCATTGCGTTTAAGCGCGGGGGGCGAGCGTAGGTCTTTATAGAGAGAATGATATTATTTATCATAAGCTGCCAACTACAGCTTTCGTTGAGCAACTGTGGGCGGAAATTAGTACATAGAAAATTAAAATTTGTTTTGGCGTTATCTATAGACACCGGACCATAAACTTTTGAAATGTTTAGTAAATTTTTTTAGATTTTAACGAAAAATTTGAGTTTAATACCAATTTGGGGAATCCGTACCCAAATAGAATTAAGAAAAACTCCTCCATTTTATTAGATCTAATTTTAACTAACAATCAAGATTTACTTAGTGATACTAGCACATTGGACGTTTCTTATGTTTCCGACTTTTATGTTATTATAAGGTGAAAGTTAAATCAATATATCTCTTTTTTAAATATTTAGAAACTTTAAATTTTTCAATTATGAATACATTTATAAGTCACTTATTATTATTATTAGTTATTAGCGGCGCCTTGGAGGACTATGACGGACTTTGATTCTATTAATGAGAAGTTAGCTTTCTTTAACAATACAACTTTTGTTTGATTTTTTTGAGCCAATTACTACTGTAAAAATTTCTAAAACATCAAGTTCATGGATTACTGATAATATTACATACTTAAAGTCCTTAAGAGAGTGCACTGGCGAAATTTAAGAGTATGGCGATCTGGAAGAATTATGCAGCAGAAATTTTACAACTACTGCCACTAGAACTGAACATAAAGCCTTTTTTTGTAATTCTATTAATACTGGAGATGCTAACTCACTATGGAAAATTATAGACAAATGTAAACTACTTAATAAGTCCAACAAAGAACTTCGTTATACTTTCTTTATAAATTCTATTCCTAAATCAGGGATAAATTTCAACCTTTTAAATTTCTGTAAAATTAATGTAAAAAATCCTTCACTTTGAAAATATCAGTCTAATATCACAATCTGAACTTTCGAATATTTTTTGTAGTATTAAAACTACAGCCGGAACCGACAATACCAGTTTACATACGCTAAATTTATGTTTTTCTTTTTTAATAGAGGAACTTACTCACATTATCAATTTCTGCATTCTTTACTAGCAGCTGGGAGTTAGCTTATATCGTACCTCTTGCTAGAACAAGCACTCCCATTGAATTTAAAGAGTCCAATTAATCTCTTGCCAGCATTATCAAAGATCTTGGACGAAGCTCTAAATTCCCAAGAACACTTGAAACTTAACTCGACAAATAGTCGGGTTTTAGAAAAGGCTATAGCTGTAACACCAGTCCTTTAAAGATCTGTAACGACATATTAGAAGCTATGGATTCAGGTAAAATTAGTTTTGATATCACTTGAATTTTTGAAGGCTTTTAATGTTATTAACGACGAACTACTCTTAAGTATTCTACACTATATAGGGTTAGACAATGCAGCGTTCAGTTTTAATTAAATCACGTGAATTACGTACCAACTCGTACACTATATTCCATTCCATTCATACTAGTAGTTGGGGAATATGTTTAAAAGTCTGCGACTATCACTTCTATGCAGACGATTCCCAACTATACACCTCGTTTTCCCTTAACGAAACCGTTAGAGCGTGGATAAAAATAAATCAAGATATCGAACAATTTGTTGATTCGTTATCTGACCACAGATTAATACTAAACCCGTCCAAGTGTGATTTTATGATATTAGTCATGCATACAACTCATTAAATTAAAATACCTTCTTTGTCATAAAATTATTGTCTAGTTATTTGCATATACAGAACAGATATTCATAATTTAAATCTTCGGTTTAGGGCCTTGTTAACACCGCCAAAGCACGACATACAGTTGTTCAAGGGATCCTTTTCATACAACATTGCTAACTACTCCAACCACTCTTCTCCGGCGCTTTGTAATCTGTTTATTTACGTTTGCCGTGCATCATCGGTAGTCGCAATGAATGATGATGTTTCTTGTCTGTCATGTATTGCTGTAGCGTCATCATGAGTGACTTTTTACGTACGTGATATGCATGTATAAGGATTTATTTGATTTGTAGGTGGAGTGGAAGAGCAGTAAGTTTTAACTTATTGTCTTTTAGCATGAATCGCAGAGAGCTTGATAGCAATGTTTAACAATCCAGAACGTACATTTTAAAATGCAATTTATGCAATTATATCAACAACAATCTGTCAACCGCGAAGTCTTTTACTTTTTGGATCTTTGGACCATTGAGCCAATTCCCCAATGCTTCTATCAGTAAGGATGTACGTGTACTAACAATCCCTAAAAAACAACCGGCATGATTTCACATATGCGTGCACCTTTGAATATTCAAACATGTAATAAAAATATATAGCATGTATGGTACGTCGGGCCTGAGGAGATTAAATTAGGGAAACAATTTTATATCTAGAACGAAAAACAGATATTTAAATTTTAAATAATGCAACATCTACACCGTTACATGTATACACACACATACACCCAAAGAAAAGAATTTCAATTTTTATAATATCAATACATCGTCGTCATTCCATATCGTTCAACCTTCAAATTTCTTGTAGGCGTCCTCAATGTATGCTTTCCCTTTTTATTGATAGATTCGCCGAAATGGAATTTTCATATCGGTATATATGTATTCCAGATTCTCCCCATACCACAGTTCGTTATAGATGCGTAAGTAAATACACAGGAAAGGTAATCGTATTATCAGGTGTTATACAAAAAAAAACCTATAATTTGAAATGATGTGGAATATTGAAGATATTTGAGAAGTCATTTCCATTTATCTTTTCTTAAATTGAAGTTACCTGATAACGTTCGTCTTCGCTCATACAAAAAGAGAATCAATCTAAACAGAATGATATGCTACCTTCGTTATTAAAAAAGCAGTATCTGTTTTTTTTTATGAAAAAGAAACACTGCGGAGGAAAAATAAATAGATTCTGTTACCTTATCTTCTTAAAATATATTGTTTACAACCTTGAAAAGGAGGTACAATGTCTAGGAATTGATTTTCCAGTAGACTTTGATACAAAACGTGAATAGAAGAATACTAATAAAGCTTTTTGCTTCGACAGAAGGAATTTTAAAATTGCTAACAGCTACCTTGGATCAAGGAAAGTTAATTTTTTAATTTGGTTTAAGTTGAAAAAAAAAGTGAAAAAGAATGACGCGAGGTCAAACCCCATTGCAGGATGTTGATTTCTTAACTGCCGATAAAACTTTGATACTATAAATACCCGAGTAACCTGTCATCCGTAAATACTTACTACAACGTTTCTGTAATTACTAAAATCACTATCTTCAGCTAAAGAAATATTTGCACAGTCTATCGTCTCCTTTCTAGTAGTGGAGGTGCTCCCTGGCCAAACTACAACTGCCTAAATGATTAAAAGCAACTATATATGCCCCAAAGACGTCTCCTTGTGGAAAATGCAGTTAGGGAAGATGTGTGTTTTCTACATTTTACAAAGGGGCTTTGTAAAGTTTATATTTATATATGGAGGTAATTTTTGGTGTAAGTAAAAAATATTTGCAAACTTTGAACGAATGGAACTGCTTTTGAGAGGCTAACTTCTATCCAATTATTCTTTACGATCAACCCTAATGTGACTTCTTAATTTAATTTTTATCAACTCGTTCCGGATTCACCGTAAATACCCTAAAAAGTAATTAAGCTTATCAAGAATTCCTTCAAATTGCCCTTATTAATCTTTTTCCTCCTTGCTTGAATGCGGGAGCCTCTAGAAACGAAGTGGCATTTCGACCTGGAGGGTTCCCAATTTGGCGCCGATTGAATTAAAGGTTTACCCGCATTCTTTAATTATAAACCTTGGCTTGCATTTAGATGATGAAATTGTTTTTAAAATTAACTTCCGCTATTGTATTTCTTATACATATTCCGTTTGTAGAAATAGTCATAAACAAATAAAGAATGTCAATAAATCCAAGTATGAATTAAATCAGTATTGCAATCGCATATCTGCAATGTGTGGCTTTTCCATTAAAGCTCTGCGGTTACTGCTTTTTAAATGTGAAACCCATCGAATGAAGTGTATGATTCAAGCCGCTGTTGCTCAATATAATTTGGTTTTCTCGTAGTTCATCATTCTACCTTACCTTCATGTACAATACATTAATCATATACAACAACCGAGAACTTTGTGAATACATGGCATACAACGTATTCTTGATATTTATTTCAACGGGTTCTGGTAAGTCTTCAGTTTTTTTTTCCTACGTAGTCAGGACGTCAAAGCACTTGTATATTCAACACTGCGGCTTTTTACTCTCTTTATCAAAGATACACTAATATTTAGAGCTTTTAAGCAAACAATCAAATGCAATACCTTTTCTACTTCTTGCACTGATGATAGTCACAATAAAGGTCCATTGTTTTCTTTTTCCTTTTCAAATTATTCCAACAGGTTTAATATGAATTGTTGAGGTTGAGAATGTAAAATTCTTCCACGAACAGACATGATTATACTGATGTCACTTTTTAGAAAAACTATTAATTAGTTGCAAATTATTAGAAGTAAACACTTTCGACAACCGGTAAAACAACGTTAATCAATCATCTTCCAGTAGAACCAGTACGACTGTATGTGGCCGGAAGAGAAATCTTATTTCTATTTCCATCTTTTTTTTATATATTATTGAATACATGGGGGTTACTATAACGCATTGTTTTCCCATGTGTTACGTACGAATGACATACGTTTATGCTGTTAGCTTTATCGTTTAAAATATATTGACTACTAGCATTACGAGTGCTTGTTATTACTAGACGCAGAAATTTGCGATGCAGGACTTATCTCTTACGATTAGGACAATGTAATATTTGATTTCTTTCTCGAACACTAGCTCCTCCGCTAAAAAAAGATATATTCAAGACGAGAAAATTGTTGCTCTTTCAAGCGAAAAGCCTACCAGGCCGAGGAGTTTTATGTAAGTTTAAGAAGAAGTAAAACATTTCAAGTGAAATTTTTACGTAAAAAACAAAAAATTCGATTAATAATGATGAGTGAGTTGTGGTTTTGTATAGATTGGTTCCTTACTACTCTTGTGAAAGTTCTTAGGGGAGCGCAATATATGTATATACGCAAAAAATTACATTAAAATTAAAAAGATGTATTCTACACAAATATTCTGTTTGCAATAAAACAGGTTTGTTATCATTCTAAGCTATTAATAGATGAATTTCAAGAAGAAACGTTTCATGTGCTAAGAGAATGTAAGTACGATGGTAATCTGAAGGGTTTCAAGCTTCAAAAGGCAGATGGCGTTACTCGCCAAAAATGATTTGGTAATATACTTGCACATTCGTCGAAAGATATTTTTGAAAATTGCGGCCATGTCGACCGCTCAGCTGTTGTTTAACAGTCGTTTGTATCACTTGCAAAAATCGAATATCGAGGCATCATTAAATCCTGCATTTGAAACGCAATACGTCTACACAAATTAAAACCGAAATGATCGCTGTTCACGGGGACTTTGCACCATCATTTGCAACAGTGAAATTTTGGTCATATCAGCTTGGTTAACGATGAACGTTCGGGACGGCCAAAAATTGCAATTACTACCGATATCATTGGAAAAGTTCACCGTCGAATTCGAGAGATTTTATTGCGGATTTTTTAACCTTAAATATGGTAATTAACTAAAATCCCTTTTAACCAAAATCCGCTTAAATGAAAGAGCAAAATATCAAGGGGAATACTGTATTAATTGAAATAAACTGGTTTATAGTCCAATAACATAAAGAGTTGTCGTACGTACTACACCCAACGGGGACATTACCCAATCGGTAGTGTACTTTTAGAAAACCACTAAAATATTGAGTGTAATATATACGGATTTCACGAATCTGTGTATATATCACCGTTAGGGTCTAGCTTCAGCATCCCTGTTTCGCCGTTGACATATATTAATTACTTTCGTAGTTGCGGTATTTCTGACATAAAATGAATATTTTGCTAGAGGTGCGCGTAACTAATTTCGGGCTAATTTATTTTCATATATCACATGGAACATATCGTCGTTAGCCGGTGTCTCTTGTAATTTCTCTAGTCACTAACTTAAGGGATTACAATGCCTTGTTAATAATCTTAAAATAACCTCCAAAGTAAATGTAATATGCAGCATCTGGTAATAGACAACATATTTAACTGCAAATTTTTTTCGCCGCGTTTTCAGAAAAGACGAAGCGTTCCATGAAATTGGTATTGTTGTCTTGTATTTGAATTATTTCTTCCCAGAATTGTTCTTCAGTCGGTATTGTCTATTGCTGCGGTTTGCAGCTTCAGCCTGCCTCAGTTTGGCGAACCATTTTTTATAATGCAACCACGCATAGAAACACTCATATATTTCCCGTCGCCACCGATTTATCTTCCAGTTATTTTTATTGAATAAGGAATATCTAAAATAAAAATTAAAATCACCTTTTTCAGCGAAATATACTAAGTGGAGTTTCTTTTTTTTGTTAGGCGTTTTACAATGTTTTCGATGAATTACATTTATATACTTATCCTTACAAAGCTATTGATAACTGCTGATGTTGCTTGTTACATACGTTTTTTTTTGCATATTGAAGCATCCCACTAACTATTATCAATGGGAACCTCTAATTATATTGTTTATGTATTGTATTTATGTTATCTAATTTTTCGTAATCTAGACGTAACACCTTTATATAGTGCGAAAGAGCATTGCCAAAATTTTTACGTAGCCATCTATGTAGTAACGTTAGTTTTTGTTTTTCAATTGGGGTCCCATGATCAACCTGCGCTAGTCGTAACAAAAGCGTTGGCTCACAGGTATCTAGAATAACTTCTAGTAACAACCAAACATCATTCCCCAATAAATTCAAAGGATCTGTTATTTTTTTAAATTATATATTTGGTAACACAAACTGAAACAAAGATTTTTTTAATCTTTATTAACAGCTGTTAGTATCAAGCTAAAATGCTGCTCGTCTCTGCAAATGTAGTGGGGTAAAAGCAAAGAATTACTACCACCTTTGGCGAGGAATTCATTTTATCGCGAAATCTGACCAAAATACCACCAATCAATTTCATTTACATAAAATCATATAAGCACTAATTTTGCCTTTCGTTCGGGACCCGAAAAGCTCTTTAACTTCTATAAAAGCAAGGTAAGACAAGTTTTCTTATACTAACTACATGAATGTACGTTTATGGAATGTAATCAAATTACCGGAGTTCGTTTTGCGCGCACACACAGAGAAAGGAATGAAAGGCTCAAGAAAAAAACTGCTTTTACTGGTTTGTTTGATGTTTCCAAATCACGTATTGATCAATTTACCATACGAATCTGTGAAACAGAATAAATGGACTTCATATATATGTATAAATTCGGCTATATGAATACAAATATTAGCTCAGATATTCGTAGGACATATGCATGCAATATATGTACGTACACATTATGGATGTATTAAGTATATTCGTTTATTTGTATAATTCGTGTAATTGGAGGAACTGGATATTTACACGTTATATAATAAAAGGAAATGAACTCACGGACTTCGATACAAATATTATTAAGCAAATGATGCTCATGGCCTTATCTACGGTCACTACTGAATTTAATCAGTAACACAAGAAACTTAAATTTTTTTTAACATGTCCTTGTTATTTTTTAACTACTTATACTTTAGCAAGGGCAAGACACCTCATTATCTCTTATGTAAGTTTTATACTGGCGTTTATCGTACTGAAGGAATCTAAAACAGCGATAGGCGGAAGCCCCAAAAGCGATGTAAAATGAGAGTTTGCACTGTTTTAAACTTTGTCGAGCTTATTTAAAAACGTTAACGTTATGGTAGTAATATATTCCGAACGGGCCGACTTTACCCTTCAAAATCGAATAATTTATCGCTCGATTAAATTTCTGCGCCATGAATAAGCCCACAACGTTAAGAACTTTATCTCCGTAACATCCCATTATTACCCTCCTTCATATAACTAAAATATAATTATTCCGTTTGTCGTTTTCCGATTTGCCTCAGCATGTCCAAATCTCAGTCTCTATACATTGTCGTAGACAATTTACTTCTATAAAAATAGTACACCGACAAAATAAAATAGATCTCGTTAGATAAGACTTTTTATAGCGTATTCAAATTGCACAGAATAATGCTTTTACATCCGCTATAGTGCGTTATATGTAAAAGTTGTTTGCGAGGTCTTACAATTATTTTGGGTTATAGAAAAATAAATGTTGTTGGTCACTTTTGAGAAGGGAAATTTGAAGTACAAGTAATACTGCTTATTTCACCAGGAGTACGTACCAGTCTAGTAAAGGCTACAACAGAGGATCAAAAATTACAAGAATTGATAAAAATTATTCAAAATGATTGACCAGAAGATGATCAGTTAGTGCAAGATAGTGTAGAGAATTACCTAAATTATAGAAAAGAGTCATCGTATTATCATAGTCTCATATTTAAGGCAAACAATATCATAGTCCCAAATGTTATCTAATATATACACTGGACACTTGGGAATTAACAGTGCTTGACAATTACATCAAGGAGCCAATTATAAGTAACAACGTCCCATCTCTACCATGGCAAATTGCAGGATCCAATGCATTTCACATCAAAGTCACGACCACGTAGTAGATGTCAACAGCTATTCTGGATACTTCGAAATTAGGAAATTAAGTTACACCACTTCAAAAAGAGTTATTAAGAAGTTAAAAAAATTGATTTGCTGCACATGGAATCACAGAAAAGTTACAAGCTGATGGAGGTCGACATTACATTTCAATAGAATTCAAGACTTTGTGAAAGTTGGCACTTTAAACACCAAATTTCTAGTTCTAGATTTCGTAGAGCCAATTTAATGGATTCTCTGAACGGTTTGTCGAGACTGCGAAGGACTTATCCTCGAAACAGTACGTTAAAAATCTCCTAGTGAGACATTACGGATACCGACAAGCTGATAAGCTCTTAAAACCGAATTAATAAAACTAAGAATCGTTCAGGAAGCATATGCTGACACCGAGAAAAATATACACTTAAAATCACGATATACACTATAGTAAAATATGTAACAGTAACACATTATCTTAAATCTTTTGTTAGAACAACTACATACATATTTTGTTAGATTAAACGAGAAAATATTGTACGTTGTATTACATTTTTTGAACCATACTGGATTCTTCTTTGTGTTAAATTTTGACCACCCGAAGTTAAGTTTGCTTTAAAATATGTGAAGGTAAATAATTTGCATCCAACTGCTTTAAAAATACCTTTAACTTAATCGAGCTCGTAGTAGTACAACGTGCAAACAATACAGTCAATTGGTATACGCAATCATTATTTTATCTTTGTAAACGTCAAAACTTAAAGTTATGAAATAAGTTTAACAACAAAGCTATAATTAATTTAATATCAATTGATCAATATCATCTGCTGAATATCATTTTCCTCTTTCAAATATTAATTTCGGAATGCTGAAAATGGCCGCGTTAGCAGCGAACTTAATTAAATAATTTGCCTGAAAGTTAAATATGTGTTAATCAGATTAGAACGGTGAAGCGAGAGGTAGGTATTTCAAGGAAATCTTTCGGCTGTTGACACTGCTCTTATCTCTCGAATGAGAGCAAAGGTAGGAGAAAGAAGAGAATTGGTAGACGCTGGCTTAGTTCAGAGTTCTCAGTTCTGCTACGGAACAAAAGTGCAAATATAGAATTGTAAATGTTGCAAAGTTAATAAGTTAGTTACAATTAGTCGCCAGAAATAATTCATTAACTTCTCCTTTCACTTGTGTGGAAGCAGTCGCTCCTTACTAACTAATAGTAAATAAAGCTCTGTACAATGCGTAGAATGAATAGCATAACGTTTTATATAAAACAATTTATAAATTGACAATGTTGTAATATTGCTGGTAATAACGCTCAAATTTATAACGATAAGTGATGTAAATTTTAGTTTATTTGTCTTTCAAGGGACTTTTCAGATGTAATAAAGGTACTCAGGTAAATTTTCTATTTTTTGGATAATGTTTAAGGTGGAAGATCGCTTCCAGAATTTTCATGAAACCATACAACGCGTAAACTGAATGTTGGCTGAAATGAGGAAGGCGGTAGGGATATAAATAATTTTTTTTTTAATGATGCGAATTATGCATAGACGTCATGAACAATAAGCTACATACATTTTATATAAAATATGTTAAATATGTTAGAATAGTTTGAAGAGCACGTAGTTTAGTTTTATTCAGGTTAGCTAATTTCATGGTAATTAATTCGAAAGTTATTAGTGCTTAAATGTGTTAAAGATAAATAACCACCCACGACTGCGATAGATAGAGAGAGGTCTATTGTGACGTCAGTATATTACATTTTGTGATCTTGAAAAATAACAGATTAGTGTGGAAATATCTTTCTACCATACAAATCGAGCTGTCGGATAATTTCTCCCAGAAAAAGTTAATATATTTCATAGGTTTCGCGCAATATCGTAGAATAAAGTAAATTCAGGCGATTCATCTTCTATATTAAAGTTTCCCTTGCTACATTCTCTTCTCCTTTGCGATAAACGAATAAAGTATATTTCATCCCAAATGCTTTGCACAAGATTATAAATGCTTTCAATTGAAGAAATCCGGTTAATATGGCATTTATTACGGAGACATCCTAAATATATAACTTCGTGATTACATTAAACCCTTCTGTCCACAAAAAAGGCAAGGCTACAAGTTTTGGATTACATTGATAAAGGGCATCCCTCGAAGGGAACGCTTATTTTTTAAGAGGGTAATTTATCTAGATCTAGCAGTTCTTTCGGTCCAACAAATTATTCTTAGATAGGAAGAAAAAAAATACATATTATATAGCAAGATATCGTAATTACGTAAAAATCTATCAAATTATCTAAAGAGAAAGATGAAATTTACTTTATATTGGAGTATAAGGATTTGTTTAAATTGAATTGTGCGTGTGAAAAGGATTTTAATTGTTTTCGATACCATTTAACAATATTCAAAATATCTTGATATTTATCTACGGCTTTGCATTATAATCTGATAGCCTTTGTTTGAAAATGAAACTTTCATTATACAGGAGTGTGGGTGGGCGTTCGCTTTTTTTGGACGTATATGAATTAGCAATGAGTGTAAGTAATTGGATTTTAGTAAATTTTATAATTGGTACTACTACTAAAGGAGTAATTCCAAAGAAATTTATACCCGATTTTCAAGAGTACATTTCACCACACTAAATAATTTTTGGTTGGAACAGAAAACTATTTTTATATATACTTCGATAAGGTTTATATACACACCAAATTTAATTAAAATTGGTAAATCCGAGTTGGGGACGTTTCCTTATAAGTTACTCCGTTTTATTTTTAATTTTCATTTCACTTTACTGCAAATAGAATTATTTATTAATTGATTATAAAATAAAATAAGGACCTTTCAATAATAAAAGAGAGCTCTTCGTGTTAATATTCCAAAGACATGCAATGTTTTTAACAATCACATTACTTCATCCAATAAAAGACCGCCAATAATTGTCAGCTAAATCAACATCCTGGTATAATAGCTTGTCATCGAAAAGGACACGCCTTTCCAATTTGATGTAAAGCTTTTCACTTCAGGTTTATTAAGTGCGACTTCAATACTTATACTTCCTGTATTTTCCATTCAAGGATTGGCGTTATCCTTACGATTATAAAATACAGCACTTTAACGAATAAATATCACCAATTTTGCGAATAGTGTTTATTTTGTATAGAATGGTGAAAAGAAATAAACATAGAAGTACAATCAAGAAAAAAGTTCTAGGAATTTAGCTATGATTTTTTTATTTTGTCGATTTTCATAAATATTACAATGTAGTTTTTCTACATAATCTCCGTTTAACTGAATACATTTATCCCAACGATAAACTAATTTTTTTAAACCATTCTCACAAAACTTTTTCTGTGTCTCCTGTCACCTATTTAGGATACGTTTTACCTCAGTTAAGCACTCACATCGAACACCCCGTAAAGGCTTTTTCAAAACTGGGAACAGATGAAAATCACTGTGTGCGAAATCTGGTGAGTAAAGTGGACGCGGAAGCAATTCCCATCGTAAATCGTTCAAAACATCCTTTGTCTTTGCTGCGGTATGGGGTCTTGCATTATCCTGTTGCAATAACAGACGCTTATGCAACTTTCCAGGCCGTTTTCTGGCAAGTGCCTGCCGCAGTGGTCCGGATAATAAATTCGAATAATATTCTGCGTTAATTGCAGTACCTTTCGGCAGATAGTCCATAAAAATAATCCATTCACAATCCCAGAATACAGTAAGCATTAGCTTTCCAACAGATGGAAATGCACGCGGTTTAAGTGCAGGCCCTTCTTCCGCTTTACGCCATTCTTTGGATTAACTTTTGGTCTCCGAATTGAAATAAGGAATCCACGTTTTGTCAGTGGTTCGTTGAAAAAATTCATCAGCGTAACGGGCTAACAGCTCTTGAAGTTGACGACAAGTGTCAGAGTGAGTTTCTGTTCCAATCCCAACAGTCTTGGCATGCAGCGGGCTGAAACCTTGCTTACGCCTAAACAATCACGTGAATCATGAACTTGTATACCTATTCCTAGGGGTATATTAATTTGACCAATAGTCATTCAGCTGTTCTCTTTCTGTAGGTCCTTCATGGCAGTATGTTTTTTTCGTTTACCAACGTATTTGGGCGACCACTGCGTCGATCGTCTTCTAATGATGTTCTACGAGTTTTAAAACGATCAATCCACCAATATACACTACTTTTAGATTCTGCAGACTCACCAAGCACTCTTTGCAGACGTTGACTAATTTCTGAAGTTTTCACGTCCTCTTTCCACAAAAAGAAAATTGTTGCTTTTTGAGATTTAACCGCGTCTTCCAGGTGTTTCCAGGTGTCTTCCAAAGTGCTACGAAAATGCGTTTGAACTATATTGTACTGGATACTACAGGTTAAGACTTGTAGCATAGCCAATAGCATTGCCTATCAGTTCTGCATCATTTAATTAGAGCACAATTCCCAGATCTTTGGAAACATCTCTCGTATAAATATAACTTTTAATAATCATATTATATGAATAAATATTTAACTGTAGAGGAATATACGGTATCCATATTATTTTTATAATGGGAATTCTTGGTATTGGCTTAGTTATCTAAATAAAACTTCAAAAATGTCTTTCAACGTTTGGGCAGAAAATGTAAATGGTTATATAGTAAAAAACAAAAGTAAAATTTCGTCAGTGAATATTTGCAATTAAAATCATTTTCATATAAGTCGAACCCCTTTCAGAACAAATTTCCTCCCTTAGCGAGTAAAGGTCTTTATAGAATCTCTTGTTCATGTAGTTTGGTGTTTATCGGCGAAATAGAACGCCCTGCCAAAGCTGGACTGCCAGAGCACGAACGTTGCGTTACAGCACGCCTTTCCTCGATTTCGGCCATCGCTGAACATCATCTACACATTTGCCACCAGATGTTATTCAGAGAGACTTCGTTCCTTTGTAATTCTTCCCACTAATACAATCGGAAGATTAGAATCTTTAAACATCCTAAGAATCTCATTAGAGATACAGGTTACACCTCCCAGAAATATGTAATCGTGTAACGACCAATCCTCGACTAACAGTGATTGCGATACCCAATCAATCAGCAACAGTCCCCGTCCACTGCCGATATAAAAGCGTGTTGCTCCCCTCGTACCACTGCAGTTGATTTTCGCCTCTGACATGGTTCACATGTTGAACTACCGTGATTAACTGCTTCCTCCTCAGTTAGCTTCGCCTCTGGTGTGGTTGACATGTTGGGTTACCGTAGTAACTGTGACCTTTCGCTCTCTTGAAGAAGTCTCATGTGATTGTGAGCGAAACCTCGAGTTTTCGATTAACCATGACACTGCCCGAACCGTGGAAGCCTACGTTATTATTTCAGGAATATTATATTTCATTTTTTCACTAGATAAATCTAACGAAACGAAAAAGAAAATAATTAATTTATAAAGAATGAAAGGTTAGTACTTAAATTGAAGATAACCTTAACTTCGTTTAACTGTGGATTTTGCTTTTCAGCAATGTTTAAGATGCTTTCCAAACGATTTATCAAAATAGAAAATCTTTAAGTCCTACATTTTTATAGACGCACAAATAAAGTGTGGTTTATATAACTATATATAATAACCTGGTTAATGGTACTTGAATGAAGTTAATCCATTAACGAAAGATATTAATGTAATCAATAATATTTATTTCATTTGACAGAATTTTTTTAAATAAAAAAATGAAAATCAGAACTTTCGGTTAATCAATTCTAACTTTTGTGCTCGACCTTATTGGAATATGCAAGTTGAACCACCAGCGATATATCGTAATACATATGTGGGTCTTAACAACAATAACATTTTTGATTTATCAGGTTGTATGATAAAACAGATACTAGCCTCTCTAATAATATTTTATCAGTGCTCACAGGACCCCAACACGGCCAAGGTCTTCTAAGTTCTCGTGAAAATTATCCTAATATGTAAAATCCCATACAAAAAATACATTTTAATCTTGTACATGTACACCGAAAATATAAAAATCCTTTATAAAGTTACACTGAAAGTTATAAATCCAGGAGAAGATTACCTTGTAGTGTAAAATTTCCAGCAAAAATAACTATTAGGATGCAATATTAAACACTACTTCGGTAATATTCAATGAAAAAGGAAGCATTACGGTGAAATCCCCATGAAGCGTAAAAACTCAACCAATCCGATACGATAAGCTGATTATCAAGTTACGCCTGGCCAAGTTATGGACTACCAATTTAATCTCATACATAATAGAGGTTTCACAGTTTATACTAACTAAACTTCTGAATAATTACCCATAAATGTGTTAGTTATTCCTCTAAATGTATAAAATTAACTTTTTTCAGTAAAATTACCTTTATATTTAGAAGAGTAGAAATATCACGAAAAATACCCTTTACCGTAAAGTTCGATTAACAATAACTCCATTCATTACCTTTACGGGTAAATTTATCTACCTATATGATATGTGTTTACCTTGACAATGTTTTCATGGTTCACCTCCATTTACGGCACACATAATGCAAGTAGAGAAAATACATTATCAACGGAAATTTTTCTGCCTACGCCGCGTCATCAGCGTGATTCCGAGAGTATTTTTAACTCTACCTTGTATCGCTGTTTCCTCACAGTTAATGTCACAACATTCCGAAACGACGAGCTAGAAATTCCTTGGCACCCTCTAGTAGAAGTACGGTTGAAAATGAGGATTGACGTATCCTCGAAACAGCTGTCCCGGATTAATTAATTATACTTGTGTGGCGCGGAGTGTGCCAATATTTTTGTGTTGTTTACCGTATTACCTCGCAGTACTTGCTATCATTATTAACATTACTTAATTTTATCGTTCATAATTCGATGGCGCCAACTACATATCCGTTGCATAGTTCAACGAAAGATGTCTAGCGGTATTTCTTTTATTAACAGTTTGTTGGCAACACTATGAATAACGTAAATAGAGAACACTTTTTGAAATAAATTTAATTCATGTCACGTAACGTTCTCAGAAGAGATGTCCTCTTCAAGATTTTATATGAAAGGTCAAATGATACACTTCATACGAAAGCTTTTTTAATTTTCTATCGATTTAGTTATATGTGATGTAAATAATCACTGAATTTCACGTATTCACGCGCCGTTTCTATAGAATGCTATTTTTCAAATGTAAGTCGTCTTTGCTACTAGTTCCAAGGAAATCCATTCAATGCTTTATCTATTCAAAACGCGCGTAAACTTTTTTATATCGGTTTCATTCCTGTTTGTGTAACTTCCAGTGTACTACTGTGACGCTATACTTAGTTTAGAGGAAAACAGAATAAATTCTCTCGGTATACGATATATTTCATTTGCAACATTGTAGAACGAAAATCTTAAAGTTGTAAAAACCAAAAAAGATTGATAAAATACCATATTCTTTCCAAGGAAATGCGGTAGTGCTTTGTATTACTGTGCTGTGTAGAAGAATAGTTGCAGAACTATCTTATATTAAAAATAGTTTAGATAACTTCGAAACAATCTCATTTTTCGCCACGTCAACCAGTATTACTTGTACCTACATAATAAAGAAGTTGTAAAGAAGTATATAATAAAAGAGTACCTGAAAGTTTAAAATATTAACTCAGGTTACAAAATTCTTAATAAACGAATCGTTTAGCCAAGAAAAGAATTCGTTGCATTGAATCGCATCATTTTAATAAGGATGTGCCTAATTTAAAGCAATTTTCGATATAAAAGGGAAGAGGAAATGAATTTACTCTTGATTTCCGTGCAATAAGATGGTAGAAGTGGGTTTTGTTAACTCAAATGCCATTCATTTGTATGCATATATTCGAAGTCATACAATTTGAAATGTGGCATGTTTGTCGTTAAGTTTGATTAGAGGAACTGTTCCTTCGGCAGTTAAGAGCCTCTTAAGCCCCGCAGTTTGCTTCGGCCACCCAAGGATAATGAGTATTTGGATTAGATTAGTCTAGTATGCGTCATAGACCATTTTACAATATACTCCGTGGTTGCTGTAATTGTTGCGATAGCTATAGAATATTGATTTTATATTTCCCTGACTGTATTGCGAATTCGAAACAGAGGAAACAAAGGATTGTTATGGGAGCGTTTTTAAATTTTTTAAAATGTACTTTCCTTTTTAATGATGTTGTCAGTGGCGTTTGCTGGTGACATAAATAGGTGCTCACTTACAACATCTTGATTTTGCAGTATATTTCCGTTGGATAGTACAATGTACACAAAATACACGAGGAAATCGAAACATTGTCAATGCTTAGCTGTTGTTACTTCATTAAATTTCTAAAAGTTTCCTGGTGAAACCTGCTTTCATTTCTGAAGGCACGTAAGCTTTTTAAAATTATCACAACGATCAGCGGGTAAACCACGAGTTTTTGTTAAAAGGACCTCCATCTCATCTAGATTTGCTTTTGAAAAACATAATTTAAATGTGAATTATAAAAATCTAGAATTTTTTTGGTATTTTCCGACATAATTGTATGTCCCGTGGAATCGAACCTGACCTTTTGCTAGACGGGTGTGCTAATCTCTACACCACGGGGACCTGCCAAGGAATAGGAAGGTTCAACAAGTCCTTGGAAAAAAAATAAAGTATTTTCTGTAGATTTTTATTTATTTTTCAACATAATCTCCATTTATTCCTCTATACACTTTTCCGTGCGTTTCTCCAGCTTTTTTAAGCCCTCCAGAAAGTAGGATTTCGGAAGGTCCTCAAAACAGGCAACTGTTTGTGCGATGACTTCCTCGTTCGACGTGAACTGCTGTCCGCCGAGCAATTTTTTCAAATTTGGAAATAAAAAGAAGTCACTGGGGGCCAAATGTGGTGAATACGCTGGATATTGTACTAATTCGAACTTTGATTCCATAATTTTGGCATAGTCTTGATAAAAGAGGATTTATTCGCTCAACCAGTCGAATAACGACGCATAATACTTTCCAATTATTCTTTGTCCTTTGTACCAAGTAATTGGTGTAGATGATTCTGCGTGCATGTAAAAAAACCGAGGCCATCACCTCGTTGGCCGATTTCACCGTCTTTGCCATCTTCAGAGCCCGTTCGCCTTCAAGATCCCACCGTTTTGTCTGTTTCTTTGTCTCCGAAGTGTAGTAGTGTATCTATGCTTCATTCATAGTTATGGCGGAGAAACTCGTCAGGATTGAGACAAAAAAGCGTCAAAACAGCCTCAGAGACAGCCTCAGTAGTTCTACTGGACGTCCAGAACGATGTTCATCTTTTGCGAATGTACGACCACGTTTCACGACTCATTTACCCAATTGTAAACAGTTGCTAACACACGTGCAGATGGACCATGAACTTCGACGTTGAGCCTTTTAAATATGTATTTAGTCACCGTTTGAAACTTACTTTGTTCATTTTTCTGCAGAAACAAAAATTCTTTGTTTAAATTGACAATAAAAATGAAACCGCGTAGTGGATGTAACTGAGACTTTGGCAGCTGTCTAGTGACTAATGATCGTTATTAAGAGCAAGCCATTTTCGATACTATGACCGCCATCTTTTAGATTTCTTAAGGACTTCTTGAACCACCCTCGCCCAACTTCGGCACCAGTAACAATTCTTAATTAATAGGTATTTTTTTGAATGTGTTCAATTGTCTCGCGGTAAATTTAATTTATATGATTGAATTCCGCATAACTCCTAGGTTCTTTGGTACTTGCCATTGTTTCAGAATTGCACCAAATCCATTTTATATGTATAAAGTAACTTCGAATAATGAAAATAAATTACGGTGTTAGTACCACTTTTGAATAGTTTGTATATTGATCTGAATGCGC
The DNA here is from genome assembly GCA_902654985.2 of Oryctes borbonicus. Taxonomy (NCBI): domain Eukaryota; kingdom Metazoa; phylum Arthropoda; class Insecta; order Coleoptera; family Scarabaeidae; genus Oryctes; species Oryctes borbonicus. The sequence goes on from LR736929.1 coordinate 655,135, forward strand.
AGGTTTAACAATATTTCTAAATAACCGCTATGTCCGGAAACCGCTATTGTGCGTATATCATGGATATGAATATGCATACATAAAATAATTTGCAGTATTATAATTCAAATGTGTTGGCAAATCGAGCTTCTGTTAAATACATACATATATTGTATGATTCTGACAAGAACTGATACGCTAAGTAAATATGATTAATTTGTATTTACTTAACGTAGTACAAATTAAAATGAAAATAAACATTTTGAAAAGAACAAATATTCAGAATACGATAACTAGATGTTTTTTACTTTACTGAAATCCTTGGCTACCTGTATAACTACTCATTGACGGGTATAATCTTGTTGCGTTGGTCGGGGTTTTAACTGCAAAATTGTACAAAGTAATCAATCTATTGAACAGATTTAGATCGCCCTAGTAGAAATGATAATTTTATCGTAGGCTGCATAGACAGACCACTAAATACCAACGGCGACCGTTTCATTCGTGAATTTGTGAACCACAATTTATTAACTTTAATTGTAATATCCTAATTAGTATTTTGTGTGAGTGATATGAACGCTAACTTTTTGAATGAGCTTAACTATTCAATTGAAACGTTGTCTGGAGTCTGTCTGCAAATATGAGGCAATTTAGAAACGTACCAATCTGAATCGATCGAGGTGAATTCTCTAGAAATTTCGGAATCATGACTTTATTTTTTGCTTTGTCATCAAGTGTTCTGTCCTTATATGATTCTTATACATTATATAATCAATCAGTTGAGATCGAATACAGAGCTTGACAAGTTGTTACTTCCCACCTCCCTGTTTACGACGCATTTTCAACAGACTTAATGCTTTGTAGGATAAATACATTATCAAATAACTCGTGTAAATTTATTTTACCATTGCTTTTCCTCGTTAGGATATTGATATTGTTTTTAATAGATTTGCAGATCATTTAATTTTACTTATCATTTAGACCTTGATGAAAAGATTCATTTTTTTACCGCCAAATTCGCTCTTTGTTTGATTTTCATGTTCCAATTGGGAAAGTGAAGATTACTAAAACTAGAAAACCGTAGATAATTGATAACGTAAAATTATTAAAGCACTTACGCTACAATGCAAAATCTCGATTTAAACGATCTAATTCCATTGAAATTACGGCATAATAACCTATTAAACATGAGAAAAAAGCATATTTTGAATATTTGCTAAAACAAAAGGATCGTAAAGCTTCTATGTCTAATACGAAAAAGGTTAATATTATTCGCCGTCGTTCTTTCGAATCCAGCTAATGAAATTAATCAAAGCATCCCGGCATTTGCGCTGAATTTTGCCAAAATCTGTAACCTACATTTAAGTTCTATACATCCGAATGTTGAATCTACCTCTTAGCAATTCGTCCAGTTGATGCTGTCGTAATATTAACGCCTTCTAAGTAATAAAAGCTGTGCTTGATAAAATAACCCAACCTTATACTGGTCATAGAATGCTGCTTATTCGAGCATACATTTCCCAATATTTCGAAAACTGCTATTGTTCTTCTGTTACCTAAAGAAAGTAAACTATCTGGCTTTGGCGACTTTGGTCCAATTAATATATTCGCTATTATGAATACGGTTTGAAAAAGTAATGCACCGAAAGATCTAAAAGTCTCGCATATCAAAATAAATGTTTCTGTAAATAGGAGTTTCATTGAATTATTTCTATCGGCTACCATAAAATACCACCGACAACGAACCTTGACGCCATTATAATGGATGACGTTTGTAGTATTTGCAAACATGTTGTTTTCCCAAGAGCAACGAGTTTTCATCGTTGAACAGTATTTTTCTAGTCGTTCGTATGTACGTGTTGTAGACGAATTTCGTGAGAAATATTCAGATGTCGCAGTGCCTAACTACTCAACAGTAACGAGATTAATCGCCCGTTTCCGTGAATGTGGATCAGTTGCATACAAAAAGAGAAGCGGGAGACCGGCCATTTTGACTGACACTAAACTGGTTGAGATTAGAAATGTAACGCTGTGTTCGCCTTCAAAAAACTTTGGAAGTGTAGTGTCTTAGAATTGGGCCTGGGATTATATATAATGAAACTAACAGCTAATAATGAGAAATACGTTTAATCGTCTATTCAGATCTATCGCTACGTATGTACATACTACTTCTATTTTACAACAAGAGGGGATCGCTCACCTGGCATAACAAAAACTTAATAAAAAAAACTATAAACTAAATGTACATACAGATATATGGAACACTCCCCCTCCCCCGCACCTCCTTTTAATTACAGCAATTATGCATCTAGTCCATATCGTAAACGTTTTTTCCTATCTCTTTTTGATTTCCTTATAACATCATTGAGAGGCAATACATTTTTATCTAAGCTTTCACATATATCTACATTATTGTCACTTACAACTTTACATTCGGTATCATTTTCTCTATTTATAGAAAAATCAATAAAATCTAATATTTGATTTTAATGTCGTCTCCAAATTTTTTGTATTTCTTTTATGAATAACACCCTTGATCCATGTTGGTTTTGCAAACCTATAATCTCTGTCATTTACCTCGAAAACACGTAGTCTTCTACCTCTATAACTTTCATTTTTTTTTAAACAGTTTTAGCTATTACTGCATTCGAAATTTTGCTTTTTTTGCAATTCGATAATAATAAGTCCAATCGTGTTCGAATATTGTGTCCCAGTGATAACTTTGCCGGCGTTTCACCAGTCGTAATATGGACAGTATTTCTATAATCCGTCAAGAACCGATTTAAAACTAAATTAAAATTAGAAAATAAACTTCGTAAATGTTCAATAGTTGATCGTGTATCTGTGCTACTCGTTACGAATGCTTCAATTTTTTCATTTTCATTTTCATTTTGAGTGAGCGTCAACTGCTACTAAAATGTATTTGCCATACAATGGTCCCAAATAATCAATGTGCGATTCCAAACATCTTGTGGACAATTCCAAGGAATTAGTTTTGCGCGATTTTGATTGGCTTTAGAATGTAAATAATTCGTGCATGATTTAATCATATTTTTTATATCTAAACCTAAATTAGGCCACCGTACATATGAACGTACAAGACTTTTAGTTTACATTATACAGATATGAGAACGATGAAGTTCTTGTAAAACCTTAATCTGTAAGGAATTAGGTATTACTACGCGATGACCAAACATCTTGAATGCTCAATTGTAGCTTATGTAATGTAAAAATTTGGAGAGGCTTAGGTACCTTTCTTGGCCAACCGTCTTTAATATTTGTTATAAGTTGCAACACAACTTTTGATATCGGATCTTTCAAAGATTCATTTTTAATATCATTACTAGTCATAGGTAACTTCTCTTCGATATAATTTAAAAATGAATGCTCTAATTCCGATTCTTCAAAATTTCTGGATATTGTTAATCGTGATAAACAATCGGCATTATTTTTTTTTTAATTCACATAACGAGGGATTCACATAACAGGAATCCCTCATCACTAATGGTTTTGAATCTGTCTCTAATATAAATTTTGTACCATCTAAGTATTGATTAAATCATTTTACTTCAAAAATAATCTCGAGTGCTCCCTTTTAATTTGGGGATACGCAATTTGAGATTTTGTTAAAGTACGCGATGCATAGCCGATAGGTTTTTCTTGTCCATTGGGATAAACATGAAATATTACAGCACCTACCCCATAGGCTGATGCATCTGTAGTTAATTTAATCGGTAACTGAGGGTTATAGTGTGCAAGCACTTCGGATGAAACTAAAATATCTTTAATTTTTTTAAACGTTAAGTCGCATTCCGAGGACCAAATAAATTTAGATTCTGCTTTCAATAAATTATAAAGTGGTTTTAAGATAATAGAACAATTTGGTACAAATTTATTGTAATAATTAAGCAACCCCAAGAAGGATTTTAACTTTATATTTTTCGTTTAATCGTTACATGTATGCAACCCATCTTTGCCAATTTTGTAACCTAAGTACTCTATAGCGTCTATAAAAATTTTTTTTTGTCCTTCTGAATTGTTAAACCACAATCTTCGAAACGACTAAGTACTTGCTTAACTCTAAACACATGTTGCTCTCGATTGGAGCCTGTAATTAGAATATTATTTAAAAATGCTGTGACACTGAGTATTCCCTTGTAACACTTTTTCAATCAACTTTTGAAATTTAGCGGGAGCGCATGCTATACCGAAAGGTAACCTCGTATATTCAAAAAATCCTAAATGAGTGCTAATTGTGGTATCTTTGTTAAAATTACCCAATTCTTTTGTAAATACTTCCTTGAATTCTACGTACAAGTCTTCAAAACTGAACTGTCGATTTGATTAATAGTCAAGTTTAAATTCAAAAGGAAATCTCTACCTAATATTTTATAATTTTATTAACTTATTTTGATCGCTATAACCCACGTAAACATTTATAAATCCCAAAGGAGCAATTTTCTTTCCAGCAAAATTTATCAATATTTTATCATTTCGTTCACAATTAATACTAGAAAATAACTTATTTTTTAAATTATTAGAAATGACAGACATCGCCGCACCAGTGTCAATTTGAAACTCAACAGGTCTATCTAGAACTGAACAAATTATTTTAAAAGGATTACTAGAATCTTTACATTCTAATTTAAACATCTTTTACTGTTTATTTTTGCAAATTGCCGCCAAATGACCCTTTTCTTTACAAAAATTACAATAATAGTCATTACACCTGCAACTACTTCTTAAATGACCATTTTTTTCACAAACCGTACATTCTCCAAACAGTCCTCGATCTTTCCTGACTGACACAACTCCAGGTTGCTATCTTGTCTGCGCTTTTCCGGTTTTCCCCAACTTACCATTTTGATTTCGGAATACTTCGATCTCTTCCGGTTCCTTCTTAATCTTGGTGCTCACGTGAAGGTCAAAATTGTGATGCGTCGCCTCCTTTGCAACTGCAATTTCTGCGGCTTTATCGAAATTTAACGTACTTACATCTGCTTCAAATAGGCGATCAGCAATATGTCCCACTCAGTAATAGACTCGCCGAAGTTCTTGAAAGCGTTATGGAATTTATAACGTTCCGGAAAATATGCCTTTTTCAGGTCACAACCTGTATGTTTACGTTGTAACGTTAAAAAACTTTCTTCGTTGCAACAATTTAAAAGTAAAGCTCTCTTTGTATCACTATTTCGATCAGATAATTGTTCAACATTTTGTTAACATTAAAAGTAAAACTCCGCTTGAAAATTTGTAGCTTGTGTCTACGGGTAGTTAAGGAATTAGCACCAAGTACGTTACGAGTATGTTTTTGATATCCGAACGTGGTTTTTTAAATTCGACAATGTTAACAAAGAACGGAATACAATGTAGCATACGTCTGTTATGCATATTCACAGTCTTCGTACGCAATAGCTTGGAACTAATCCCGTGCCTGCGGTGCATTCCGTAAATTAGACGTCTACAAGAGTTTTGTACCGTTTGTATTCTTCTAGAATCTTCTTGTGTAATGCAGAAATATAAATGGCGTTACAGTAAGTGAAGCTCGACAGAATAAGTGCAGTGCATAAAAGGCGCTTAGTGGTTTCATTTAGCATGGATCTGTGTATAAAAATGGATTTAAGCGGAGGTATGGATTTCTTAATTGAATGGTTAATATTTTCGTGGCAGCGAATATTATTGTCGATATATAATCCGGGATAAGAACTTGTGTTTTAACAATTTGTCGCGCTTAATTCACGAGTTTTCCTAGGACCGAATGTTAGCAGCTTGGATGTTGGGTTGACTTGCAACCGAAGTTTATCACAATATATGCAAAGGTCATCATTTATTTTCGTTTGAGGATTCAGTAACTGAGAAAGCGGAAATGAAAAATACTGCTGCGTATCGCTGCGTAAAGATGGCATTTGCGGTACTTCAATTTAGATGGCAGTTCGAAATCTAAATACTGAACAGCAACGGGCTTAAAGTTACACCTTGAGGCACTCCACTGGAAATGGTAATAGGGTAGTACAACCTGCTCCGCGCCACCTCGTATCAGTCTCATAAACAAGAAAACCATACATTACCATAAATATATCCGTTCACCAGCAGCTCTACATATCAGCCGGTCCTCTTTATGAAAGTAAAAATCAATTTTATAAGAGAAATGTACCTTAACAATGATGAATTCTCCTACTTGATTTATCCCAAATTTCAGGTAATATTCAACCATTTTTGGATTATAAAGGCAGCTTACAGAGATAAATTCCTGATTTTATTTACAATATATACAATTATTATTTATATTTTCTTTGTTATTTATTTGCATACAATATCGTAACAAATAAACTGCTATGAAGTAATATTATTGCGTTTTTAATTAATTTGTCTAGTTTTATCTAGCCAAATCGATCTTATTATCCAATCAACCACAAACATAATTTAATGAAAATGAATTTTTTACGTAAACGAATATGTAGAGGTTGCTAACAAAGTTAGTTGATTCTGTTGATATTTCCTTTTTGTTGCTTCATAGTTCAAACTAACAAAAATAATTCTACCACTTCATTTTGTTAAAAGGAATAAAAATCATTGTTTCGCCGTATATCTAATATTACAAAAATGTTGTTGAATTAACAACGGGCCTTCTCTCAGTGTAGCAATCATAATCGGAATTTAAAAATATTCTCACTGAGTCACTCTCACTCTCGGCAACAATTTTTATGAAAAAGCTTTCCTATCGCTCTAAGCATAACGGTTTCCAAGATATTGATGTTCACCCTTATTGGTGTAAATCCCCTTATCTCGTCGACGCTCTGTATACTATAATTCATCATCTAAATTAATGATAACCATTAATAAACTTCAATCTGTTGTAAAAAATAGCACATTTACATTGAGTGTTTAAAAGCATTGCAATTGACCACGTAGTATTTGATGCGTTTTTGCAAGTAATTACAGTTGTAATTCCAGTAATACAATTAATTCGCTCTTAGTTACGTTAAATTTTAATTTATCTAGATTGAAATTCGCGCAACGGATTGCAATCTGGTTTACAGCTTTAGATTGATTATTTAACTAACCATTATACATGTGATGCTATGTACGTAATTTGCAGCTATCTAGATGACGCATTTGCCGATAGCCCATCATAATGGTTTTACAGCGAGACTGTAATCTGCGGATATATTCATGGCGTATGCAACTTATTAGGTTGGTTTTATTCGTTTAAATCCATCCGATTTTTTTTTTCGAATACAATAGCTAACAGAACAGAAAACAAATGTACTAGATTAGCGGTTTCAAGGGACAATGAAAGTCAACCACATAGCATTTTATTAATTGCTACGTTATTAGGTATCCCAAATTAGTTTATTTCATAGCTTATCGCCAATTATACTAATAAGATTGCAATTAGGAAAAGTAACAATAACAAAAAATACGTTTCTTTCTGTACAAGACAAGTTATTCTTTCATTAAAAACTGCAAGCGCGCTATTCGCATAATTACTTGTAACAAAAAAAAAATACCCTAAAAGAAAAATAAGAAGTTTTATATTTTAAATAATTTAATATTTTTCTCTTGGAATGTTATTTGACTACTTTTAATATTTAAAAAAATTGTTTAATCTATATACTATAGCAACGCCAGTTTGCCTACCCTCCCCGCCCTAGAAATGTCAGTCTGTTTATCTTTAATTAAAAATACAACCCGAAAGAATTGAAATTTTGATGAAGGAACCCTACGCGGAGTTAGTGTAGGAAGTCACGGGGGCTGCGCAGCACTGTGTACCGTATTTAATTATGAAAAGCCGAAATGGCCCCTTAATATGAAAGGTACACTGTTAATAAAATTGTTGTCGAGTTTCCTTGCTTCTTTTGTAAACAACAGAGAAAAAAATAAGTAATAAACCTTTTTATGCTAAGGTAACAAACTCTTTTAAAGAGTCTCCCTTCCAACAATCTTGAGAGCCGTTATCGCGTCGGGATGAAGCTAGGTATGTGTACGTTGTCGCATCTTCGAAATAATAACGAAACTGAGAATCGAGAAAGCCTCCTTAAATCTCTTACGAAATGAGCTAGCAAAGTACAAAAACGCAGTTATTTCTTATTACTGCTATGACATAAACGTAGTTTCAATAAATGCAAGATATTTCTACTCTGGTATCTAGTACGTATGTATAGTTATAATAACCATAACAATTTGAAGTATAATTTAAGACCTAAACAACATCTACGCAAGATATATTTTTAAAAACAATGCAATGAATAACTATGTAAGCAAGATATAAGTATTCCTCCGGCGCATCCACCAAATTGACAAAATAAATTTGAAATTATATTTCATTAATGTTATTTACATACTTCGAACCAATCCACCAAACGCACAGCCGAATTTGATAAACAAGCATCTAAAGGAATCGGTTGTATTCTAGTTTCGAATTTTACATCGCAACTATACTCGCAAATTACTGTTGCTGAGTACGGGGAAGTCTGTACCTATTTTATGGCACGGAAACATCGCACTTACTTCGCGACTTCATCAACCTTATCCATTAGTTTACATTGCATACTGGCACTTTTTATATACAACACTTCATTTTTGCAAAAATGCTATATAAAGTAGGTCTTGTGTGATATAAAGTCATGCTGCTAGGAAGACTTACTTCATTTGTATGTAAATTTGCCATAAAATGGAGAATTGGAATTTTAATGAAAACATTTTCTAGGAGAAAATATTGGAAATACGAAAATCTCTAAGAAAATTTAAAATGTAATAATACTAATTTCCTTAAGAATACTTATGTAAATTCATATATACGTATATACATATGTACCAGGTGACCCATTTTCGTTGGAATTGCAGGCTTCAGGCTAAAATGGAGAATGATAGGGAAAAAGTAACACAAGCGTCTCGTCTTCCTTTTTTATGCTAATTTAGCGTTCTAAAGAAATCTTGACTAACTTCATATACAAGCGATTTTTTAAATGTGACCTATCTCTATTGGTTCCTGAATATCGTTTATTGCAAAAGCTATTAAAAAATGTTTAGAGAAAATATGCACTATTTTTTATGTAAAATGCAGTGGCGTGCGATGTATTCTTCTTGAATTAATTTTTTTCGGACGTTTTTCGGTTAATACATCAAAATGTTTAAATGTAAAATTTTTTCTTTTATATAGCTCACCAAAGTAAGTAACGACTTAAAAATATTCGTTCCGGATTCTTTAATTTACGCGTACCCATTGTTAAACTATATAACTGAATTTCAATTATTTAAGAGGAAACTGTGGAAAAATATTTTTTTCAATAAATGTCTATCTATTTACTTGACAGTTTATACGATAAGTGCGGCCTAGGTTTTAAGTTTAACTTGCAATATGGAATTTGAACTCGTTCATAAATATAATATGCCAGAATGTTACATTAGAAACAATAAATACAATAGCATACTTCACTGTCCATCCAAAATCTTCAAGCAGGGATATTGAAAGAAAAGTTAGAATATCTACAACAAATCTTTTTGAATCTTTAGAAGTTTCTGCCTTATTCAATAGGAAAGGTACATAAAGGAGAGGCAAATCAGTTCTTGTCAGTGGTATATGGGGAAACCTGGAGAAAGTAGGATTTTTTTTCGAAAAAATATTTGGACTGTTGAGGGATTTATATCCAGTTAATTTAACAGACACCCTCATCAAGAAATGTTTGGAGAGAAATATCGTCGAATCCATAGATCCGTAGCTACTAGCAGAGCGCAAGAACATTTTTTTCCAATAGGATGCAACTTTAGTGAAAATTAGAACCAATGGACAACAACAACATTTTGAAGACTGCGTCCGGAGTTTCCAATACAAAGATTTTTAACGCTACCCGATCTGTTCTCAAGCGATGTGAAAATTGTTTAGAACAAGATCAGTCGTCAGTTTGAACACTAGGAGTAGGTTTAGTTTACTTACATCTATTTCCATAATTTATCTTTGTTGACTTGTTACTTGCTGCTTCGTTTTATTTTTGTTATTTACAATAAAATATATCGATAAATTGATACTATATAAAAACTTTAAAGTAACATCAAAAAAGAAAGACGAGACGGCTATGTTACTTTTTCCTTTTCCGTTTAACCTGTATCCTGCAATCCCAACTAAAATGGCTCACCCTGTACATAATACATGAAATAACCCAGCTATTATATAACGAAATATAAACGTCCTGCAATGGAGCTTACGTGGAATTATCATTTGGCAGTCCTGTCCAATTTTTTTAATGATAATTACCAGAGTTTAATTTTTTATTAATAAATAACCTATGATTTATGATTGTCGAAAGTTATTTTTGCGGATACGCAAATCACATAGAAGCCGCAAATATAGGCACCACTTTTCTTCTCACACATATTCAAGCAGTACTAACACTCCCTGCAGGGGGAAAATGCGTGAATACCTCTAACTTAGGGTTGGGTATTTCGGAGAAAGCAATACGTGGGAAAGAAAATTGTTACTGCCTACTTCTTTATTTAGAATAGTCTTATATACCATTGTAGCCAAAGTAAAGTATTGAACGCACTGTTTTGATTGAAAAGCTATTGTTTTGGGTTACTGCTGGATCTGCATTAAAATATGCAGAATATCAAATTCAAATAAATCAAACATGTTTTTGTTATATTGAATAAATACGTAAATTTACATAAAATGTAAATTAACGTTTAAATAATATGGTTTCCAAATTGTTAACTGCATGTTAAAAAGATGGAATCGCTATGAATTTAGTGCTAATATTTTCGTTATTATCTTTTTAACTAAACTAAATCCTTCTACTTTTTTTATTTCTTCCATACCATGAAAAGGGCTAATCTAAAAGTGCTTTTATCAAGGACTTCGAGGATAGTTTCTTTGCCAACCTAAAATCGAGAACTTACTTTTAATTTACCATTTATAAGGTATTCCATTGGTTTTCATTCCGATTCCTGTTGACTTAAACACTATATAGCGTGCTAAATGTTCCGTTCCTACTAGTACAGTTGGTTGGGTGACGGTTGGCCTTCAGTTGGTATAACACAGTACGGTCGATGCAATATTCGTGACAGTTAGCCACGGTCGGTAAAGTGTCAGTAAGGTATAAAAAACCAATGGTACTTTTCTAACGTTGGGTATCGATTGGCTATGTCAGCAAAATCAGTTAGGTGTTGGTCGACAATCGGGAAATGATAATCAAACTACGCTTGGTAGTAAACACTTAAGCTTACATAAGCAAGTCGATATCGAACCGATTTAGTCGGTGCAGCGTCAGTTAAAAATCAGTTGCCAAGCGTTGTAAACATGTGACGTCCCGGTCGGCAGACAACAGTAAGCCAATTGTCAGAGAATGCTCGTGAAAGAAATGTTTTTCGGGTGATGTCGTGTAGTTAATATTTTACTTGACGTTTCGCTTGTCAGCTTCTTCAGAAGATTTCTAAAGACCTTAGAAATCTGCTGAAGAAGCTAACAGGATGGTCAGCAAAACGTCAAGTAAAATATTAACTACACGACATCACTCGAAAGACATTTCTACTATGGGTTACGGTTGTGAAAGCCTACACTCAACTAATGCTCGTGAAAGGTCGGTGCACGACAAAAGTAGATAGCTCGCCCAAAGATCAATCAAATATGCGAGAACGGTGCGAGCCAAAAGTGTAGAATGTTCACATCTTCACGTAATATCGCTGCCAAGCGATCCATGATTGGAAGCCAAGGTTGTGTCGATCGTCTGTCTAGAAAATTTGTACGATGTGGTTGCTGTCTTCCTGGATACAATTCTAAATATTTTGTGTTCGTTGTGGTTGTATTTCGGTTCGATGAAGAAGAATACTTAATATATCTCGTCTTCCTCCGTTGGTGTACGACATTGTTCTATTACTAATGGACGACAATGGAAACGTATGGCGCCGATAAGAAATAAGAAGGTTAATGATGGGCAGAGAGAACCGAAACATCATATAAAAACGAATATATTGAAAACAATAAAACGATATGTACGAATTCTTTTTTTCATTGTTTTTGTAAAAACTTCAAGGATATTACATCGTACTCCAAAATATGAAACTACAAGGTACAAGGAATATTTTGTCTTTCTTATCGTAGTTGCCACCTAACTTCGTGTCTATTTAAATAAATTTATGCCCTTTAAACTTCCGAAAATTGCTATAGAGACACAATGAAGTGGGACAGTTGTATAATAAAGGGATGAGATAAAAGACACCTTAAAAAAGTTCTTCCGCTCATTTTCAAATGCCCGAGTTTATCGTGTAAAGCAGTGCGATAACCTTAAACTGAAGAACCCAACCGTCAACCTAAATTACAATCCACATAAAAGTGCGATGGTGTAATGTGTCTACACTTCCTTTGCGAAAAAAGAAAAAAACGCAATCTAAATGAAGTAAAAAATAAGTGAAGCGATGAGGTAAAAAATAAAATAGGAAAAAAGTCAATTAGACATGTGAATGGAACGCTTTACTGGGGAACAATCCGAGGTATTTTATTTTTTTCTTCCTACCTCGCTCGTAGAAAGTCAATAAAGGTTTCTACTCATACCAATAAAAGTTTTTCTGTTTGCGCCATTTTATTTACCTTTGTTTTATCTCTCTATTACAGACCTAATGTATAGGGATATTGTCATGAGGATGATTCCTAGAAATGTTCACATATATTCAAGATCCGTCAATATTTTTTCCGCGTAGCTAATAATCTTGTAGGTTTGTTATTTTTATTGTCTTCCAGATTTTTACCGAAAGTTTTACCGAAATATGCCAAATATACAGTAACAAATAAAAATAAATGTTGTCTGTTAAAATAGCTTTAGGCGCTCCAATGTATTTACAAAAATAATGTCTTATTTTAATTTATTTCACGCATGCTTTCACTACTTGCAAACCACCCTATCCGTCTAACGCTATAATTATATTTCTCTGGTATAAACGAAATCGTTAGTATTTGAATATGTTTATCGACATGAATGTATTATATTAAACCGAAGCATAAGAAAAAGGGCTTATGCTCCAGTATGTTTCATAAGAACCTTTGTAAACCATTTGTAAAGTGGTGTAGTACTTCCTAGAATTGTAAAATTGCACCTATTGTGTAAATACCAGCAAGCTAAGATTTTCAGGTAACGTAATATACCCTACAGAGCACCTTTCGAAGATATTTCCGTATATACAAGATGATCGATAAGTAGCGAACTACATACCTACCTTATTATTTTTAATAGAATGCCCTGCATATTACTACGTTATTAGTTCCTCCGTTTAGAAATAAACCAATATAATATAATGTGGCTTTCATATGTCTATTCCTAATAATAAATAATAATAAAAAATAAGGGAATATTAACGAAACTATCAAGTAAAAAATACCAATTACACCAACAGCAAACTTTTTTTCATTACTTCAAAACCAAATTTTCCACTTAGTTCTTTCATAAAACAATAAATAATGGAGACTTCTCGCTAATGCAATGATAGAATTGTAGAAATGAGGCGATAGAATGCAGCTAAATATGTATATTAACACTATTGGATATAAATTATCGTTATTACAACAAACAATAAAAATATGGGGTACGCATTCTATTTCATATAAAAGTACGGTAACTCTTAGTAACAACGGACATTTCACAAAACGAAACTTTGGGATTAAGGAAAAGTTTTTATAATCTCGAAGAAATTAAAGGAACATCTGGCGAAGGAGAAAACATCCCAAACACTGCGGCTGGTGTACTTTAAACAAAAGGAAATACTTTCACCTACGGAGAGGCGCTGAATTTTTCACGTGAAACTGGTGTTGACGTAAAAAAGGTCAAAAGCACCGACGCACGGATTCTTTCTGTCGTTGTTAAGATTATTCGTAAAAGCAATCGATTCTTAAAGTAGCACCTACAAAGTTCCTAAATAAAAGACGGTGAATTTATTACTCGATATGTTAACAAAGAAGCAAATTACATTTGTTCTTATTATTGTCTTGTTGTTGTCTTTTGAGGCCCTACGTGGCCTCAAAACTAAGACACATTAATTTTTCTCTGCTGCTTGTGAATCATCCTATGATATTATCATTCGGACCTTATCATCCTATATGGTTCTCAATTGCCATAATTTTAAACATAACGCTGAAAGATTATCAACGTAAATGGGGAAGTACTAAAAATTCATACTTTGACAATCAATTAAGTAGAGTCCGATCCATATACAAACGTGATATTGCTGCTGTCTACTCAAGTTACCTTACGAAAGTTCAAACTTCTATTAAAGCTAATCCGAGAGAACTAACAGCGTTACACGTACACCTACAGTTTACTTGTGTGATGACGATATATACGTATACGTATTGACACACCTCAGGAGGTAGCTGATGCCTTCACACTAAAATTTTCCAATACACTTAGACAGCAATGATTTTTCTTATAAAATTACTTATTCTAACTATGCTCCTTTCACTTTGTTACCAATTGCTAAAGACAAACTAATTAATATTATGTTAAGTTCCCACAGAAGAATATTGCTGATAACGACTTAGTAGCCAGTGTTCTTTTACATGGCGGCAAGCCTTTAACCTATATTATTAATTTGGTAATCGGCGCTTATACATTTCCAATCCGATGGAAACGAGCAAGAATTAGTCCTGTTTTCAAGTACTACGAGAGTCGCACTCGGGACCCCTTTTATTTGTACGGTTTATAAACGATCTAGTGATATCTTTATCCTGCCCTGTACTCACTTACGCAGATCACATAAAAATATACCCTCCCATTAGATCCTCAAACGATGTGGCTCACTTGCAACATAATTTGGATCATATCTCTAGCTGGTGTTCTTTATACAAATTATCACTAAATGTCAGCAAATATTTGTTTGTTTGCTCCTTACGTGAGGTGATACTTATCTGAAGAAGGTTGATAGTGTTAGAGACGTGGGAGTTCTATTTGATTCTTGATTAAGTTTTGTAGAACATATTACAGATTTATTCATCTCTGCATCAAAAACTTTAGGATTTGTCTTACGATCCTGCAAGCAGCTGCAGCTCATCGAGATATTTCTTACGTTAAAGTATAACATGTGTGGTATCGTTGGATTCGTGTTTTAGCTAATCATGTGGAGGAATATGGTGGCTTTTTTTTATTTCGACAACCTCCAAATACTAGATTTTGAAAGCAATTATAAGAACAACATTTCCTCCAAATGTACCATACAAAAACACCATGTTCTAATACTTTAAATTGGACACCAATCAATTAAGTAATACATACTTCCTCCAACTTTTTTAACACACAGTAGGGGCACTTATTATAATAGAATGATTATGCATATCTCAAGCATGATAAGGCTTACTGGAACTTTGAATTATACAAAGGTTCATTTACCTACTACGCTATTTTTATAATTCTTTCTAAGAAAAAATAACGCCAATGATGACTGGAATATTTCAACTTATATTATATGCGCTAACTTTGCTTGAACGTTACAGAAAGAAGCATGCTCTGCATGTCGTATTAAATGGGTTGTAGCACAGCGTCGATTGCATCCGACAAGCACATCTCCGACGAGCTGTGGCATATTGATTTTGCAATTTTGAAATTTAAATTGGATAAGAATCGGAAAAGAAGGCGGTTTAGTAGGAATTTACAGTCCCGGTGTTGAGGTAATAAAAAGAAAATGTTCCTGATTCTTATCCTTGTCATCTGACTCAATCCTAGCGATAAGCATAAAATGTCTTAGACGATATTACAGCAATATAAATATAGTTCAGTCCATGACGTTTATGACGTCGATATTATATTTTGAGTGATGTGATCTCTTGAAAGGAAGTATTAGTGTAATTTTAGAAAGTATTTTAATGTTTATTTATTTCTTAATAAAGGTAATCAGGATCAGCCGAAATTTTTATCAATGGACTTGCTTAAACCGGTAAAGGTCACTCGCCGATTTAAATAAAACTTTGTGGGTTTATGAACGAATTTAATGTAAGAATATTGCTAATTTTTTTAGGTACCCACTCGCCTGTTTTCGGGGTGTAAAACACGCGCAGAGTATGGTTCTTTCTATAACCTAATAACACTGTAAGAGGCATTAATCAACAGACAGGATTTCAACTCGAGAGATTTCAATAGAAGCAGGCACGGTACAACTTGTACGAATTACTGAAAAAGTATCGGTTTCATCCTTGTAAATTACCAATTGCACAAACACCACCCTGATGATTGCTGAATTTTTTATTTGGTTTAAACATTGTTTTCAACCACCTAAATGTACATATCTCTATTTATTCGAAAAAATCTGGAATGCAAATACAGTCTAGCATAATTTTTTTTTTAATTAAATAATGCACTCGGCTCTATCTCCATATGGTATTAAAGCATATTCGGAACATACACGGTGTATAGTATCGAACATTAAACTTTGCCAAATTCAAATACCAGATACAAAGTTTACTATACATTTTAATAAGCATATATTTAATATTGAAAGTAAAAAAGATATTTATAATATTTAAACATTGCATCCAAGTGGTTTCTGGTATTTATTTAATCGACCTACTACCAATATTATGTTCTACTTGGGATATACATACATGTGCATACATCGTAGATAAATCCACAGGTATTCGATGCTTCATGTGTTGGTGTACTTACCAGGATTTACGTATATCAAGAGTTTTGATAAACATCAAACCCGCCACACATTGAAATAGTGCCACTTGTTTGCATGGTGTCCTCTCACCCATCTAAAATTTATGAAGTAATAATTGTTTAACCGGCGAAAAATTGTTCGCTGATCGATGATAAGAAATAAATACAACCTGATGAATGTACTACGAAAGATGCGACGATAATTTTTAAAGTCGACGAAAAACGTAAAATGGAAATGGAGGAGGAAAATGAACTCTGGCTATCAGAGTCTAATTGCCGCGTATCGCTGATTAATTACGCACCCTCGAATATGTGAAAAAAGTATCACGAAAGCTCATTTGCATGGATTTAGTCACGGGGAACCTAATAAATTAAAATATGCTGGTGCTAATTAAACAACATGTTGAACTAAACTTCAAGGCAAATAAAAGACGAAGTTTGATACAGTGATATTTCCAAAACCAACCTCTATTTTTATGTTCTCTCATGCGTCTCTATCAAGTCGCAGGTCTAAAATCTCTGCTTTTCAGTTGTGCAAGTCTTTACTGCACATAATTTAAATAAAGTATTTGACCCAATTAATTGTAATAAATTGCAATGGAGTACATGTACACTTTAAAAAACGTGTAATAAACCTACACCGAGGCATTTCCCAAAACAGTTTATGGGAGCACAAATGGATAGTTGCAGTAAATTCATTAAAATATCTGGTGATTTAATAAAGCTGAACTATATTATACTACACTATACTACTTTCACGTATACAGATAAAAGTACGGTCAGATCTAACACCGTTTTAATACCGTCTGGTCGTTCCCTCGCATCCATTTGCGCAGGCAGTTAGAATCGACGGAGTTAAAATCTTAGGTATGGTAGACGAAGTTGAATAAGAACAAAAAATATTACATATGTTCCGATTCGCTGGAAACTTTCTTAATTCCAGTGAAAAATTTCTGCGTTTTGGTGAAAGATTTCTCCGTTTTGGTGAAAAGTTTCTCCGTTTCGGTGTTATTCTTGCTTCCCGCAGTAAAAAAATTCACTACTGCAGCATATACGTCAATTCTCCAGTTAGATGCTATATGTTTTAGCTGCAATAGAAAAACTCTCCGTTTCACAAAGCCAGTGAATCTCGATATCTCCATATCGAGGTCTCCATCCGAGGATCACCATAAAAAAAAAGAGCGGCAGGTATTTTTAGAAAAAATACAGCAAACTCTCTTCAAGGCTTGCTGTTTTCGATCAAAGGTGAAAAAAAGCTGAGCTCTTTCAAAACAAAAGTATATTAACAATAAATAAAACCTAAGCAGTAAAAAGAATAATAACAATTGAATGGTGATGATATTTGACTCATGATAAGAAAATGATGATCCGGCAAGTTGATTACGGCGGACCTCACCATGTACCCAAAGTTAGTGTCTGGAGGTTGGAAATCAACTTGGTTTCTTGGCGTTTAAGTTCTGACGTTGGTTCTTTATGGAATAAATGTTTAACACCGTGTCGTTTTACTCCGATAAATTTTTATCTGTGTAAGCTCATTAATAAATATCAATATATCTTCCTTTCTACATTTCAGATTCACAAATATTCCTGCTTCTGAAACTATATTACCCAAAACCATTTGGAGTCTAGGTTTGTCACACAATTTGGATATTGTTTTTTAAAACAGTGACAGAATAGAAATAGGCCGAATAGTTTCTTTATACTGAGCATTAAAAAAACCAGCGTGTGCAAAAAGCACAGAATAATAGAAAATGTCTCTTTCCGCGTAGTTGTAAATATGTAACAAGCCGAAAAAAAATGGGGTAACACGTTGAAAGGATTAGGCGTGAATTATGCATTTGGCTTCAAAGTTATTGGAAACATTAAGGGAAAGTCCCAATCGGACACGCCCGAATTATTTTTCATCCTAACTTGGCAAGTTAAACTCCTATTTTTTTAAATAAGTTTAGCGATGGGTGACTAATGCCTTCTGGCATCACTCATTCACTACGCCAAGAAGAATTTAATATAAATTGAAGCTCCCCCTATTTATCTTTAGCTTCCTCATTTGTTCCATTTCACCCGACAAATCTTTTCTTGAATATTTATGAATAAAGAAACTAGTAAAATGATTTTTCTTCACGTGTATTAAATGATAATTGTAAAAATAAAATCTAGTTTTCGGAAAAATTCAAAAGCTTGAAGATTCTGTAATTCTCTTGATTAATTTTAAACTTTCAATTTTCTTGTAAGAAAACAGCATTTATATGAAATACAAGTGGATTTCGAAAATTCAAGAATATTTGATGTAATGTATATTTATATAGCAATAATCTGGCTGCAAGCAATATAGGATTGTAAATCAGCAAAACCTTAGGCTCAAATTCAGAAGACCGCAACAAGTATTCTTGGTGATTTAAAGATTTCATTCAACTATGTGACATTATCTTCTGAATTAACATTGATTATAAAGTTTCACGCAAAGTACAAAGATGCAAAGTTAGGTACATATTTGCTTTAAATCGATATTTCTTGAGATCAAACATATATGAATACGTAAGCATACATTTACTAAGTACGAACGAAGACATTAAGGTGAATGACTAGAATAATTGTTTCCGAGCGTATATAGCTTCATATATTCACCTATATGAAGAGGAAGCTTGAATATAGCTGAAATGAGGCTAATTTGTTTTATAGTAAAAATTGAATCGTAGTGTTTCATAGATAAAAGTACATGGTATTAACCTTAAAAATTTGCCGTAACGCTTTTCGCCAAAAGCATATGAACTAGAAAACTTGAATTGTATATGTTTCGAGATATGACGCTTGCTCTGGAAAAAGATTTGGAGGTGTTTTACAACATAATTAATTCCTTATATGGCACTGGTCTATACGTCAAGGCTTTATTTGTAACCCGCCATTATAACGTTTTTTTTACAAACAGAGTCTATCTGAGCGCACCATGACAGTTTACCATCTACAAGCAGACCAAGAAATCTCGTACAATTATCAATCGTTTCGTCAGCAATAACACTAGAAAATTTAACAATATAGAATCTAAGTTTCACCGTTTTACCCTCGTTGAGAATAAGTTTGTTTGTCAAACAGCACTCGCGCATTTCTTTTTCACATCGGTGAATCTTCTCATCCGATTCTTCCTCGCTGTCAGCATGCACAACAATGGATATCATCGGCGAGGCTAACGATGCTACCAGAGGTCGAATTCCATGCAATATTAAAAGAAAATGAGCGGACCTAGAACGGAACCTTGAGGAATACCGAGGTTTATTTCATATGCTGCAGAGCAGGCATCACCGCACCTACCACGCATTTGACGTTTGGATAGGATTGATATTATCCAGTTCAAAATCGAACTGCTAAGAGTCTGCAATTTCCGACGCACAAACATGACCGACACGGTATCGAACGCGCGCAAACGATCGAAGAACAATCTCGTCACCCGTCGCTTACGATCAATCCCTGCATGCACGCACTGAAAAAACTGAAACGCAGCTGTTTCTGTGGACCGGCTCGGTCGAAAACCGGTGCTCACTATCCATCATTAAGTTGAACTTGTCTAAATAGTCCAGTATGCGTTCATAGATTTTATAAACAGCACTTAATACGCTAATTGCTGATTTTAGTTCCAGCTGGATTATGTATCAGCGTAACCAACGCTCGTTTCAATTCCCTTTTTAGATCGATTCAACTTCTTAAGATCTTCAAATAGAACCTCATCTAACCGTTTAACGTTTGAATTTTATAAATTTGAAACTTTTCTGATTTGATATTTTGAGCAACATTTCTGATAGATTTTGATTCGCGAAATATGGAGATCAAGTAGGTTTGGTGATTTTTCCAACGATTGATATATCGCAGTTTGAAGGTTTACAATTTCACATTTTAAAATCACCTCCATTTTTAGTCAAGTTAGGTGTTTTTTAAAGCACAAAATTACCTTTTTTACGTTTGATGAACACCCTAGAATTCTTCCTACTTTTCACATCAAGGTTACTTAATATTCGCACCGATCATTCTATTTTATTATCGGATAGTTCTATTGTTATTTTAATTAGTTTATGTTGTTCTCCAGAATTACGTTATCTTTATGATTGATATTAGAGACTCGATCCTGGAAAAACAAAACGAGTTAGCTTAAGCATTAAGGGACCTATTACATGTAGTGACGACTAAAAATTGTAAGCAGTTTAATTAAATTTACCTTCCATCCTTCCGTATGATTAAGTATTATTTTTAGAGGATAAAAGGCTTCAATTTACATATAGACGAGACACGAAATGAAGCAGTCAACCAATAAGTACTTCTCATGTATAAATTAAAATGATTTTATGAAACCTCCAAGTTGTAAGTCATACGGTCAGAGTTAACAAGCTTTCCAACAAGTTTTTCCGTCTCTTTCTAACCACGCTGCTTTATGCAGGAATTAGCGGTGCGTTTGATAAAGAAAGAAGCCCTAGGCTACGACAAAATACATTTTTAATATACCTTGCCTAGGGAACTGCACTAATAAACCACAATTTTATAATGTGCAACAGGGACATATTCCTAAGGTAGTTTTTAAATGTAATATAATGCATTTATTTTTGCAGATAGAGTGTCCGAGTGTAAAGTGGACTGTTGTAATCGTTTAAATTTAATCCGTCCATCCGGAAAATCTTACACACAAGAAATGTATACTGTAGGTGTGCAAGCAAAAGCCTGTACGTTCTAATTGGGCAAATATTTTTATGACCTACTGTACATTTATTTACATGCCCTTCCTATGCAAAAAGCAGCTTATATCAAAAACTTGCACCACTTGATGTAGATACGTCACCTAGAAGCCCACACAATAGACTTTTTCATATTCGAATTGATCGCAAAAAGCAGATAACAGAAACATATCTCTTTATTATGGTAAAAAGCCTGTTGTGATGGATCGAATGGTTACTATGAATTATTACGTCGACCTCTGATTCCTTTCGTGTGGATAATTTGGTGGTATATTTTAACATCAACTTTATCCGCAATATGTTAGCATATAAATCATGTTTATTTCCAAGGTTTATATTTTTTTACATTAATTATCTTTTTATAATCCAAATATTTCAATCTACTCGATGTGATCTGCTAGACGGACGTTAGAAACCCTCACATCTGCGGAAGTTCAGATGTAGACTAGCGGAGAATATAGCGAGAGTAAAAAAACGAAAAGAATATAAGAAAGTAAAATCAGTTGTTTACGGAAAAGAAACTTGTCTGATATAGAAAAATGTTACATGCCGGCATATCATGATGGATTATTTAGGGGAAAATGTGAAAAATTCATGAAATGAGGCGATTCGCAATTTTCAGATTGCACCAGCACTTTGCAAGTATATGTTTAAATTTTAGTCGTATCGCAGCACGGAAACATCTCGCTGCATTATTAAGAGGTCGCTTATGAGTTTGTACGCCGATGGAATTCGAAAGCTCTGTGTGATAAGTGCCTGGAAATTTTGTGGCAACTATCTGGAGAACAGTACAATATATTATGTGGGCTTAGTGAAATAATTTCGTTCAAAATTGCTTAAGAGATCGTCCACAATCTAATTGGCATTAACAGGTTTCTTATTTTTACATTTCTTTTGTTTGATATTATTTTGTTTGTAGAAAATTTTGAATGCTGAAATAGACTCGATATCCTACAATTATCAGAAAAAATTAATAAAATTTGAATATTCTAGTAACACATTGTAATAATTTAGAAAAAATACCAAAAACTAGTCAGACCTCCGCAGCTGATAGAATTCCATACTGATTAATTATATAATATATATAATTGAATGATAGAATAAAATGTCATAGGAACAACATTACAGCTTTAAGAGAACATACAATAAACACGGGACACACATTTAATTTTGATAATGTATGATTATGTTACCTAGCAACGAGCTCATTGCAGACATATAAACATATTTAGTTATGATCAACAGATGCATGAATCCAAATGGATGCTGTAACTTGATTACCTGAACGTATCGATAGGCAATTCCATTGCGGTGATTGGTCAACCACCAAAACAATCAACTTAACACCATGTCCATGTGTTACTTTATTGCGTCATCGGAACTTTTATATCGTTTGGGCACTTATTGTACAGCTCTCGCACACAAATACACAAGTATTATCTTTTTGTTTGTTGCAGGGGAACCAGTGGAATCGACATAGACTTACGTCGAGTGGATATTGACCAATGTCCTTTACGAAAAGGAAGCACACAGCTAAACATTTTCGCCGCCTCCGACAAGTGCAAGAATAGAACCACAGAGGTAAGATTTACTTTTATTGTTTTCACGATATGTAATAAGTTTCCCCTAAATGCCGGGATTTTATGTATTTGAAAACAGAATAAAGAAATTGTATTTGCGGTTTTGTTAACAAACTTATTACACGAAAAAATACTATTATTGGGAATCGTTCGTATCAAATATACATAGTATAAAAAAAATCATACATTTCATGGACTTCCATCTCAGTAGTATAGCTTTTACACATTTTCTTTATTTTTCGATTGAATTCGCTCTCTTAAATAATTCATACAGTAAGTCTCAAGGAAAAAATGAATCGCTTCAACAAAATCTCCTCGTAGTCTTTACAATTGTGAACTCTATTATAATCACATAATTCCGGACAGTATTGAAGGAACAATTTATCTTTTTATTACTTGTCATTAAACTAGGAATGATAGTAAGTTTCAAACAAAAGGAACAGAATTTTGCTTAGGATCACCAGAAACAAGATTTCTATTAGCTATTTTGACTTTATAGGATCATTTCTTTGAATACTAGTATCAAGTACTGTGGGATAGTATGGCAAACACTAAAATATTGGCCTATTCCGCGCAACACAAGTTTCGGAACAGTTGTTTCGTGAAATTGTACCTGATCCTTTTGCTGTGTACAACGTAATTACGTACACGATCTTGTAATCCAATAACGTCTGAATAAAGTTTTTAATCAATGTTAAATGAATTAACTACTACCACTTCTTATCCTTCACACTAAAATTAAAAAGTTGGTAGCTGTGATGTGTACTGTAATGTTAGATCAATCTGGATGTAATCAATAAATTAAAATGTAAATCAACCACTACCTGACAATGTATTGATACATTGCAATTTATCTTCTACAAAATAATGTTCGGAATTCAACCGACAACTAGGATTATAAGTTATCAAAGCAATAAATCTCCGATTGACGTCAAAACATTTACGCAAGTCGAAAGAAAGTTGTCAGGATGTTGCCTCTAATACAGAAGTACCGATAATACTCAGAATCAAGATGGTCAGCAATCCGACAACCGAAAAAAGAAATCCTACGTCGTTATTCACAAAAACAACCGGAGTGCTCAACAAACACAGGAAACGTATTGACGTGTTGTAGTAGTTAGTCCGGTGCAACTGCTGTATGGGTTTAAAAATGTTATTGCTAACACTTCTATTGATCTGTTTAAACATATTTACTTTTAAAGTACCTACATATTATTTTTGTATGACAATGTAAATAATCGTTGTTATTTTTTTGGTTATATAGAAAAAAAAATAAAGAACTTTTGCAACCTACTGAACCACTTAATTCTATTCACTTTATTTTTCTATTAATATATTACACCATTTTTACTATTTATGCTTAAATTAATTTTTTTCTTTTTATGGAAGCTAAACATTTGTTATATACATTTCCATTCATTAACTAACAGGTTTGATTTATTGAAACTCTGATTGCAGTATATTTGAGTTAACAGAGACATGATTCAAGACGTGAATAGTTATTTCTAACTTTAATTTTACTTGTAAAGAAGATAGGATGGGCAGTGTTGGCGGTGTGGCATTATATTTGAAAAATTGCATTCATTTTGAAATTATTGATACACTTTTTACCGATTTCATTGAACAACTTTGGATTAAATTTTCTTGGAATCATAATTGGTGAGTTATATAGCAAACCTAACACTAGAATTTCTAGAGGTTTTTGAAAATTATGATACCTATTATTTTTATAATACCTATACGTGAGTTTCAAATCTGCATTGATAATTTCAACTTCAGTCTTCTTAATACTGACGTGTCTGATGTAATCTCCTTCATTGAATTGATGGAGACTTACGACCTTCATCAAATTGTGCAGGAACCAACGAGAGCGTGACTGATACATCTATTTCCTTGTTCGATATAATATTAACATTAGATACTATCACTACTAATGTTCAAGTAAAACCTATTCATGGTTTTTCTGACCATTTTTCGATCGCATGCAAATTTCTATTTCTATAACCCTTTGTTAAAACCTACAGAGATTTCAAATGTTTTAACCATGAAGATTTTTATGTTGATTGACTTACCTTTTGCCATGATATTCCACCTTGGTGATATTGATGACAAGATCGCGTTATTGAATTCCTTTAATTAATTTTTTTGATCATCATACTATCGTATTTGTAGAATTACGCAAAGCATGGATAACTGATTAAGACGGTAAGAAAGTTAAAACACAGCCTTCCTAAAATTAAAACGTTTTAGCAGCCTGGCAGATTTTGGTTTTTATAAAAAGCTCCGTAATTTGACGACTACTGCCATTAAAAGAGATGTGGAGGGACCTTCCACCTCTCACCACACTTATGTGATATGAACTCCATAAATAACTTCTTTATAGCTTAATGTTCTTCTGATTCAAATGCAGATCCTGACATTATTCAATTCTATAATAATTCGAAAATTGTAAGCTCCTCTGATCAACTTTCTCTTTTTCAATCCGCTTTCGGTGGTGTTATATTTTTTGTAGTATGTCTTTTAATTTACTTGGTGTGGATGGAATAGATTAAGTTGTGCTGCCTGCATATTTTACCGTTTTTATGTCATATTTTCAAATGCTTCAATTTCTTCCAGTGTATTTCCCAGCATATGAAGAAAATCACGTGTATTGCCACTGCCAAAGAAGCAATATCTATCATTATTTGGTGAAGTGCGACCAATAAATATTTTGTGTGCAATATCGAAAATCTGTGAGAAAGACCAAATCCATAAATACATAAATTGTTTTGACATTTTACCCTTCTATCAGTCTGGATTTAGACCACATTATAGTCGTGCGATCACTTTATCAGGAGTTACAGATGATATTCTTGTAACTAGTGACTGTGTGTTTGGTTATTTTAGAATTTTCTAGTGTTTTGAACACGTAAATCATGAACGTTGTTCTGAAATCTCTTGGATTCAGTGTGGAGGTGAGTCGTTTGATTCAAACCTATCTTTCTTTCCACTGTCAAGAGGTTGTATTGTCCAATAAGGTATCCAATACTTGCCTGTTCGCAGCGGCGTTCCTCAGGATTCAATTGTGGACCCACTTCTTTACACACTTTATACTGCGAAGTTACACACCTGCCTGAACCACTGTCGGTTTCATTTTTATGCTGACGATACCTAGATATATTATTCATTTAATACGGAATATATGCTCTCAGCCAACGATTACATCAATTTTTCATGACGATTAAGATTAATGATTCACTATTAACTATAACCTTGACCTTCTTGTGGATTCAGATTTCAAGTTCCATGAAGATTATATCAACTTAAAGTGTCTCTATCTCCACACGAGTTAATCTAAAAAGCGTCTGTCTGATGCTCTTATATATCTGCATTTTAATTTCTGTGACATCGTGATCGCACCCTCTCTTAACAGCAGGACTTCTCAACATATTAATTTCAAAATTCTTGTATTCGTGTCATATATGGGCTACACAGACGCGAGCATGTTTCTCATAAATTGAGTGAGCTGAGTTTGTTAAGCATGAGTGATCGTCGACGTTTGCACTAATTCAGCATTAATTACAAGAAGATTCCTCCATATCTTTGTCTTAGGTTGAGATTTAGAAGTGACGTTAATAATATTAACATCTGGTTTCCTCATTATATCACACTGCCTGCTGCACTGCTCTTTTTGGGAGATCATTCTCATTTAACATTGGGCAATTCAATTATAATCTTCTCGGATACGTTTTTAGTTTCACATTTCAGTGTTTTACGTCATGATTTTGAGCTTTAACACCGCTTTGACTTTGTCTTATTCGATATGCAGTTCTACTTTTCTTTTTGTTTTGGAACCTTGGAACTGTATAAGCGACGCGGTAACAATGACATGTGAGCCAGGTTCTACCTCAAACAATAACTGTTTATACAAGAAACTATACTAATTACGGAAATAAAATATCACAACATCAACACAAAGTTCTAAATGCAAAAACCTGCAAATTTATTCTTGCGGATATAGACTATAACATTTGTTCATTTGAATTCTCTAATTAACATTATACGAGCCTGTCATTCATTACACGAATAAACAGTACTATTTAAAGAATTAATTATAACATGTTTAATACGTTGTATCTTCTGTTATTCCTTTGCTGCGTCTTCTAAGTAAATGTAATAAATCTTGAGTAACAGGTGCTATATGAATTGCTCCTGACAGACTGTGTTATAATTACTTAATTACTTTTTGGAGTATAAAAAGAACAAAGTAAAAATGCCAGCTCAATAACCACGTTCTTCTTATACGTCAGTTACGTAACAACTCGAAATATTCAACACCGTATCTCGAAACCATTAAGAACGACAACTTGGCATTTCATGTTTATGAGTGTTAATAAAATATTTAATAGAAAAAGTTAATAAAACTTGTTCTAAATTTAACCATTTCACCAAGATATGTCTAGACGAATAATAACTTTGTAAGAAACAAATGATTCTGAATATTATTGCAAAACAAGATTTCCAGAGAATCGACAACATTTTAAAAATTTATAACAAAAAATTAAATCATAGTAACTAAAAATAAAAGTAAAGAAGTAAATTAAATTAAATTGAAATATCCATTTTAATTTCCATTTACGTAAAAAAAGGCAAAAAATAAATAGTAAAGGTTCTAAAACGAAGAATCAAATAATTATTAATTTCTTTTTATTAAGATATATAAGGTGCTATTTCAATTTCATTCTACGCCGTATCTTATTTAAATTGTTCTGGCGCTCGTGATAAAAATTTTCTACGAAAAAGTTGCTCCTAACACAATGCTCTCTAATGACTGCCCACTTTCGCTCTTGATTTTCAAGTCGTTTGTTTTGTTTAAACACCCTTAAAGGAATTCTCTTCGTAGCAACAATGTTTGCTTTTCCCTTTTCATGATAAACGCAAATACTGGACTCCGTGCCAAGTTTTAAATTTTATTTATCTTTAGCTAACATTTAATTACAGCAACTCACTTTCGTTTCTACGAAGAGAGTTTCCGGTTTTTACGAAGTTTAAATTCACTATAGCAAATAAGGTAGCATAATGGTATTACCATAATCTTGTATCAGCTGTACAATTTCCCTAAGTAGAGTTAATTAATTTTTTGTGTCTTCTTTCAGGCTTCGAATATTTCGAGGATTTTCAGCTATCGTAATTTTATTTCAGAGTGGCAATTTGTGAATTCTCTATAAAATCCAGTGTTTATTTCACTTCTGTAAGAGAAGCTTGTGTAAATTGTTGATCTTTCTTATGGAAGCGTCGTTAATATTCATCAGTCCATTCAGGTTTTTACAACTTTGAGTGATATGGTCCGGAGGAAGGATTTTAGTTCTACGACATCGTATTCGCAAAGATTCTTGGCACAATTGAATCTTTAAATTCACATTCAAACCGGCTATCTACTTTAGCTCATTTATGACCGTGATGAAGTTTTAAAAATAAAAGGGAAATATTGGTGAAATATAACTTTGGTAGTCATCCCGACAACCACGTGTTAGTTCCTAACGACTTCCATTTATTATTAAATTAAAAGCGTAGTCGCAATGCAACATCAGATTAGCCAACATATTGAAGAGAACTAAAACCTTTCCGAACCACATCACTCAAAATTGTAAATACCTGATTCGACTGACGAATACTAACGATACTTCCACAAGGAAGAAGATCCGCAATTTACAATAAAGTCTCTGAGGTAACATTTCGAGTTAAATAAAAAGGATGGCTATGAAATATTATCAACTCCGCGTTTTAAAAATTTTACGTCAGATTAGATGTGTACCAAGTTGGAATTCATATAAGCAAGGGAACTGGCGCCTTTATGACGAAAATAAGATTAATTTAGCTTCAACCTGATTGTTTCTTGAGTATTTATTATTACACCAATCATATTACCTATTTCAATTGTTTCACTTTTGATAGGAACCGGATAAAATAATGGCGATATCACATGCAAACTGCTATGTATAATCAGTGCTAAGGTTTCATTAACATCATCGACATGCAATAATGAAATTTAAAATAGAAGATATGCCGTGAGAATGTTTACGTTTGCACGTAAATTACCAAGGGCTTAAAACATTATTTTAATTTAAAGCTCAAATATTTAATCTCGGCCTCATTATACTAATCCCATTATTTGAGTGTTTTTTTCTATATATAGCTTTCGCTGTGTATTTCACAGTCACGAACTTGCTTAATAGAAACTTAATGTTTGTATTGTGGTTCACGAATTCCCTATTCCATAGGCAATTAAGTTTCGGGTTGACAGGTGTTTAGAATTACCTTGAGTGTTCGTAACTATTAATCATTGATACAAATTCAATACTCATCCACCCGACGGTATTTTTGGAAACCCGATTATCTAATAACTGCTATTCCAAGATTCAGCCGAATGTTCGGGTAATTTAATGTCGGTACCAGTGGCGTGCGACGGCTTTCTGGGGCACGATGGCAAGGTCGAATAAGTTACACTGTAACCTGCAAATTCCCTCACGATCGTTTCGAAAGGTAGTTAGAAACAGCAAGTTCAAGTTTCAACTTCGTCATGCCACAAATCTACTGCAGTATTGGCTGGTGTTTCAATAATATTACTAGCTACCATCGGGATGAAATCGATTAAAAATTTAACGATTTTTTTAAATAATTCAAAAACAAATTATTATATTTGAATACAATTAAAAATATAACTTCGAGACTTGATTAAATATATTCCTTATAACATAAAGTGGTTAGGACCGGCCTACTTTCTATACCTTAAAAAAAAATGTGCTCCTTTAATTTTTAATAAATTATGAAAAACTTACTGTTCACATTTAACAGCTCGTCAGTTGGCTATACTGTTGTAAATACGCATTAAAAAATGTGAAAAACCCGGTTTGATCGATTTCACCCCGACTAACGGTATTTTCTTTTTGTTAACTTATTTGTTAGTTATGCTCTAGATGCGGCACCTGATTGCCGCGGCGTATCCAATCCAAATCAGATACCAGTAAAATACATTATCACTTTTAACATAATTATTCCACAACTAGTTGAATCAATTTGATGAGTTTCATTCTCATTATTGTTCTTTCTTTTGGCGTGGTGACGGCCCAACGGGGTATAAGCTCTTGAAGCTTGTCATAATCTCAGGAGCCTTTTTAGTGTGTCTTCCATGGCCGTCTTACTATCACCCCCTCGCCGTAAAGGATGAAGCGCAGTTAATCCGCGTTAATTGTATCCCAGCTACGAATGGTGACTCGGGAGTGTACCGGACCTACTACCGCGCCGTTAATAGCAATTTTACTAGAAACAGGATAATTTTAATGTGTGGAGGTTGCTACCTGTTGTGGATTTTCTATTCTCCTAATAAGCTGATTCGCATGCCTCTTCCATAACTCACGATCTTTTTTAGACACATATATAATCGTTTATCCCTTTCATTTGTGCTATTATAGCTTCTGCCGAAGTTTTCTCATTTACCATACTGCAGTCACGTATCATTACTTGTAACTCCAAATACTCCTTTCTGAATTATATTTTATCATGTTTTGTTTTGATCTCTTCCTTCTCCTGTAGATTTTGGATTGTACAGCAGTCTAAGTGTAACCAAAAAATATAATGCTAGGATAGCTTAGGTTCCTCCTGGTATTGATGGAATAATTCACGGCAAACGCAACAAAAGGAGAGAAAAAAATACACTAACACACGGACATGTTTCTGCCTACCCGGCGTCATCAGCGTGGTTTCGAGAGTATTTTTTATCTCTACCTTCTATCGTTGTTGCCTCACAGTTAATGCCACAACTTTCAAAATGACAAACTCGACATTTCTCGGCTGTGTTAGTGTATTTTTCTCTCTCCTTTTATTGCGTTTGCCGTGAATTATTCCATCAATACCATGACGAAGCTAAGCTATATTAGGATTATATTTTTTGGTTATTGTTTCTAAGGATTTTCTGATGCGTGTACGTTTTTATCTACCTACCATTTAGTTCAACAGGTGTTTCGCCTTGAGCTATTAAAAATCGGGAAACTAAGGTTATCGAATGGAACATTTTTAGCAGCGTTTGCAGCGAAATCATTGCTTGAAATCCCGCTCCAGGCATAAGTGTACGTAAAGTGTGTGCTATTACCAATTCTTCTTTATTTACCATTATACGGCGCAGGGTTACTACTATTCCTTCGTTAGACGCATCCGTTGTTAAGATATATACTGCCGTTCAGTGAAGTTCGGTCATACAATAAAAATCTATTATATCACACTGTATACAATTATTAATACATAAAATTAGAAAAATATTAAGCATACACTCTTTTCTAAGGGGTTAAAGCCATAAATTATTATGTAAAGTAGAAATATTGCGAAAACCACAATAAAGTCTCTTTTATTATCGTTCCAAGAATTTCTCAGAAGTACCGATCTTTTGAAACGGGTCGTTTGGGGATTATTATCGAACAATACATTTAGGAAATATACCGCAGTATCACTCTTGTTTATTTATCACAGGCGTAAAGATATAAATTTGCTTCATTTTACTGTTAAACGTGTGTTGGTGTGCATCTGTCGTTCACGCATTATTACGCTGTTTGAAGAAGGATATTCAGGGCGACAAATTGCTGAAAAAGTAAATATGAGAAGTTCAACAGTAAATGACATCATAAAGCGGTATCGGACAACTGGAACTATAGAAAATCGTGTTCGTCCTGGAGCATCTAGGAAAACAACAAAAGCTGAAGATTTGAGAATTGTATTATTAACCAAACGCAATAGAAAATTAACAGCGCCACAAATAGCAGCCGAAGTCAATCGCGGCCGTGAAGAACAAGTTTCGGCGAGTACGGTAAAACGTCGACTTCAACAAGCGGACCTTCATGGACGCATTGCCATTCGAACACCCTTATTACGTTGGGGCAACAGAGCAAAACGGCTACAGTGGGCCCGTTCTCATCTAGATTGGTCGTTAGATGATTGGAAACACGTGCTTTGGAGTGACGAGTCAAAGTTTGAGGTTTTTGAGCAAAATCGACGAGTTTGTATCCGAAGATCTAAAACAGAAAAGTGATCCCGAATCGCATTGTGCCTACAGTGAAGCAAGGGCGTAGTTCTGTGTTAGTGTGGGGATGTTCCTCCTTTGCTGGGACGGGAGATTTATGCAGAGTGCAGGGTGTAATGAGGAAGGAAAATTATTTTGCAATACTCCAGAATCACGCAGTGCCATCAAGATTGCGTATAATAGGCCGTAACTTTACATTCATGCATGACAACGATCCAAAACACTCTGCGTTAGTGTGTAAGAACTATCTAAAGGAGCAAGAAGAATAGCACACCCTGAAAGTAATGACATGGCCCCCACAAAGCCCAGATTTGAACCCTATAGAGTTGTTGTGGGATGAACTGGACAGGAGGATCCGAAAAATATGCCCAACTTCATAGGAACATTTACGGAATATTCTGCAACATGAATGGATTAATATTCCACAATCCATTTTAACAAAACTTATCGAAAGAATGCCTAGAATAGTTCGAGCGGTGATTAACAGCAAAGGAGGTTTTTCGATGAAAAAAAAATATAATGTTCAGTATGTTATATTAGGCCAGAATAACTTTTTATTTATTTATTTTTGTCTTTTTTTACCTGTACATACAATGAAATTACATTTTGTTTTTAGTTTCGTTTGTTTCTGTAACCTTTTCATGTTTTTTAATAACCGACCGAACTTCTCTGAACGGCAGTATACATATACATTTCGGGTTATTAAAAGCATATTGAT
Source organism: Oryctes borbonicus (assembly GCA_902654985.2). Classification (NCBI taxonomy): domain Eukaryota; kingdom Metazoa; phylum Arthropoda; class Insecta; order Coleoptera; family Scarabaeidae; genus Oryctes; species Oryctes borbonicus. Next base: position 687,810 of record LR736929.1, read on the forward strand.
ATTCATGCATTTATCTGAATCTGGTATTTTTGCTAGGTAATTCATGTATTGGCTTTACTATACTTTCTAGGTTCGATATATATTTCCCATAATAATTGACCATACCACAGCATGATCTTATCTACGATACCGTAGACGGTTACTCCAGTTTCTTCAAGTTTTTGTAATACTTATGTGACCGTATTCATTTAAAAAATTAACAATATATTAGACTAAACTAAATATATGACTGGTGAAACAGTGTATTAACAAAGAAAAAAAAGATATTGTAACCAACGTAAAATAATAAAGGATAAATGCACACGTGAACGAAATTACAAGAGCAAAAGAAATATGATGAGGTACCGATTCTGTACACAATAATTTGACATAAAGGACAAAATCAAACATATAAGCGATATGCAATACAGAAAGGAGCACAACAAATGATCATGGACAGATTACCATAAAACGAAATGGAGGGTATAGTAACGAGTTCACTATCGCACTAATACCGCTAACCCGAGATACAATATATATCCTACCCGTACATTTATCAAGAAAGATAAAAGCTGCTGACACAAATGTGAATCTATTATGTATTGAAGCGTGTACTGATTGTTATGTATAAATGTAACAAATAGTTGTGTTAGGTTTCGAAATTGAATAAATTCGTCAAACACATTTAATTCTGCAACATTTATACCATAATCACAATGGCTCCACCTTGATAAAACAATTAATGCAAGATTTCCTTTGGGTTCACCTGATTTAAAATTATTTGTAGCATTAATCGTTTCGTGAGAGAAATTGGGTGCTATAATTCATCTTGGAGACATTGCCATGCATACACCAATTTTAATTGGATGTAAACTTTTTTCAACAGAAACATTTGGATTTTCAGTTGACTAAGTCTGTGGGTTCGATAGACAATCGATCATTGTATACTACACTTCATATTTAAAATTTATTCATTTTAAAAATGAATATTATACAGTAGCTGTTAACAATAAATTACGTTATCTTTACGTTTGATAGTAAACCAATCATTAATTATGGTACTTGTATAATTATAACTTCATATCTTGTTTCAGTGTGTACCCATAGCCGGACTAGGCTTTAGACGCGGTAGCTACAAATGCGTCTGCAGGAAGGGGTTTTATTTTCCGGATGTCAAGGCTGACAGACGATATTATAATGGAACTGTCATAGAAGAGGAATATGAGAAGCTTATGCTGGTAAGCATCTTGATGAGACTACTATTAAATACTTTATAATAGCATCTCCATGAAAATCTACTTTAGCAGTTACGCAATTAGCGAACCATTTTCATAAAACAAAATTACGAAGCAGGAAGCATTTTAGTGGCTCTTAGCGAAGTGTTTTAATTGAGTTTGCATACATATATAAATGAATCAAATGGATATACGTAATCATAAAACCCAAGAGCATAACTTGCTTTTTTCTTTTAGGATAGCTTTCGCTTTGGCACCTTCTTTTGCAGGCTTTCACCTTGCAAGCCTATTAATGCATGTTTATGTGATAATAATTGGTTATTGTACTATATTTGCAATAGTTAATACTATTCAAAGTGGCAGCAGTTAAAAAAGGATTCGCTCAAAAATAGATCTAATTAAATGGAAAAATTGACACTAGAAGTAATAAAACGAACGACGAAGCGAAATTGACAGATAACATAAGCGTTTCACCTTAGGTATAAAGCTCGCCATTTTACTTATTCAAAACTTTGAATATCGTGTAATTGATGGGACAACCATGTTTATTTCAAATGTGACTTAGTTCATTTTGGGTTCTAATAGCTTTCCATTTAGGAAATTATTTTGATTGAAATTTATTTCGAAACGCTCACATTGATTTCCATGCAGTTAATGCATAAATTGTAAAACCTTTCCGCATGCCATTTAATGTTTAATCAGTTAGCTTCCACACATCCACTATACATTGTATCCCAAATAGAACTACTTCATTATCCACTTTTGTCCAGTCGAAATTTACATATTTAATATACGTGGATGTGCCATCATTACATATATTTATAGCTTTCTAACTATTGTTTAACCAAAAACAATATAAATTTTACACGTGCAGTATCACATAAACACAATGTCCCTAAATTCAATGTTCAAATTTATGTATGAAATTGCCGATCAGGCAAAAAATCCACCTAACGTTACATTACAAAATTAATATGTTAAATTACAAAAAAACAAGTTGTTATTATGAAATAAATGAGTGGAAATTAACAAAAGAAACAAATCGTATTATTTGAATTTGGAAATGTATTTCCAACAGATTTTATAGCAATTGATGAATAAAGTATTGCTTAAGTTTTTGCTTGGGAAATTACAGAAGGTCCAAAAGCCTACTATTAGCAATTTTCTGTAGACATACACACGAATTAAGATGTTGAATTATTTTTAATTATGTTCACTTGTTGCTTTGGTGACGATGGAACGTCCTGTATATTATTATGTTTTTGAATGCCTTTCTTCAATTCGACTTTCATCAATAAGTTGCCTGTTTTAATTCAGTAAAGATCTTACATATAAGTACAATTAAAATTTGTGCAGATTTCCCATCCTAATATCCTTAATCACACCTCAATTTTGATAATCGTTTTATTACAGCGTTGTATAGACTAATGGAGTGTAATTAACCTCCACAAATATTTTACCCCACCTGCGATAATTACCAAGAAACTTACACTATTAATTTCCAAGCGATAGGGTCCTTTGGGGCTACGTCATCATCGTCTTGGCGTGGAAATGTACATTGAAGTTGCTCCAATTTCAAAGATGGCGTGTTATTGACAAATAATTTGATATATTTCCCAGCTGAAATTAATATTTATGAATCCGCTGATGATAGCGCCACAAACTTTGACTTTTAATCGTCATCGCACCTGTACTCATCCTTTATAAGTATATAAATGATACCTATACGTCAAGTAAGATATGTTGAATTTTGTGCCGATAACAAATGATGATGCCTACAGGTATAACACTGTATTTTAGATACTGTCTACTAATTGTGAGAAATAGCATTTCTACAGTTACCTACGTACATACCGGATGATTTTTTTTAACGTGAAACTTTTCTCCCTCCTTGTAGATGGGGTGGAGGATAACTTTGACATTTTAAATAGGAACTCCCACATTTGCGATAAAAAAATGCCACGTTCTTTCTTCCACTCTGTTTTTTGTAATTGCAAAAACACAAGCTACTTCAGAATGGAGTATTTAACTGTACAAGAGAAAATTGAAATTGTTCTGGTTTATGGAGTTAGTTAGCAGGAGTCTTGATAATGCTGTCAATATATACGCTCAGCGTTTTCCGGATACGGTTCAGTCACGTGTCTTTTACAACCACGAAACGATTAATCGACACTACATACACTACTGGAGTAATGTATGTTGTGTACTAGTAAAATATTGAAAATCCGGACTGGCTTCGTCAAGTTGAACACCAGCGTCCTTGAACTGTTAACGTGTGGTATGGAATAATTGGTAACAAACTCATCCTCCCTCATTATTGAGTGGAAACTTGAACGGTCAGATGTAACCGAGACATTGTGGAAAACGAGCTGCCAACATTACTTAAGGAATTGAGCTTAGAAGTGCGACAAAACATGTGGTTTCAATATGATGGTTGTCCAGCACACTATTCGGTGGCAGCACGTAAAGTACCTTCAATGGTAGTTGGATGGGTGGAGCTGGTCCAGTAAATTGGCCTGCTAGATTACCAGATCTTATTTCAAATATAAAGAACCAACAACATACGAGGATATGATTGAACGAATCAGAAATGCTTGTACTGAAATTCAAGAAATTGAGTTTCGTCGATTACAGCGCCATATATCATGAATCGAAAAAAATCTTCCAGACAAATTCTACATATTTGTTGTCATAGAATCCTAATCTTCAAAACAAGGGGGCTCCTATTTAAGATTTCAAAGTTAAACCCTTTCCCACCTACAAGGAGGGAAAGAGAGGGACTAATTTTAATAAAATTTTAATTTTGGACATTTTTTCGTGAAGTGCTTATTTTTCGAGATATATATTTAAGTTTCAAGTAAAAAAAATCACCCGGTATTATATGTATTATAAATATTCTTTGTAAGAAAAAGATGCCAATTTTATTCACATAGAAGACATTAACAATAATAATTTACTTGGTAAAATACTGATAAGTATTTATTAGAATCTAAAGTAGGGGGTGAGTGTGCGGAAATTATGTTTGAATCTATGAATTTTAGTAACTTAAAACAATACAATGCAGCCGGAAATGGAAATGACAAATTGCTTCACCTAGTTTTGATACTCCATTGAAAGGAAATAACGTAAATCAGTCTCGGCAACGATTTCAAAAGCCATCTTGTAGAATTTAAGGTGTTAAAGAAACATTGTCCCAAAAACTAAATAATATACGTATACGGAATGAAAATTCAAACTTATATCGTTCACAGTGAAAATTAAACGCTGTGTATACTTGTTGCATGTTATACAGGACTTGTTTCTGAATAAGTTTTACTAGAAAATTCTTTTCTTTAAATTGCTCAGTAAAGTAATTATCTTTGTGTATTGTAATGTTTCTGGAATTACATTGGAATATACCCGTATTAAAGCGCTAACTGTAGTAATACTTCAATTTTTGGGACACCTATATTGTTTGCACATCTAACTCCTTTAATACAACAGTAACCAGGACTAAATTAAGAAAATTAATAGATTAACTTATGTTATTTAAAAAGTAGTAACGCAAGACGAATGTACGACATAAACATACGTCAAAAAACCTGTTGATGGAGATTTCATGAAAAATGTAATTAGGCAAGCTTGCAAAATTTATGGACGTCCTGTAAAACTAATAACACTTAGTAACTGCTGCAATATTATTCATTCTGATTTCCGAGGGGTGTAATTTCAGAAATAATTAATCCTTTGAGAGATTTTTTACATCCAAATATGGAATAAACTGCTAACTCTTTAAAATCATGTTAAATAAAAAAAGGCAAAAATCATTTGTCCCGCTCTCTCGTATTTAAGAATGACAATATTAAAATGTCTTTCCTAAACGTTAGAGATGTTTAACCGGATAGTTTAGAGGAAATTTTAATACCTTTATACATTGTTACAGGATCAGAAAAGTGAATATGGTGTTACTGGAGTCTTTGAATGCTTACCTTGTGCCGAAGGATGCGAGCAATGCGAAGATGATCGTCCATGCGTGGTTTCTCTAAATTGGGTTATGCGGACAGCTATCTTGGTCCTTTCATGTGTTATTATCTGTTGTCTGCCGATTGTTGTGATGTTTACGTGGAAGTACGGCGAAGTTAAGGTTAGCTTGAAATTACCTTGTACTACATTTATAATTACACTGCCTTATTACAAAGCAAGATATTAAATATGCAAACGAAACATTATTTCTGCAGAGCGTTGCAAATACCATTTTTCGTAAATATTTCGAAAACAATTGAGTTTAGGCATTCTAGGTAATCCTATATAAAGTAACCCTAGATTCAAAGGTTAACTTTGAGATGTTACTCTTTTTCGTTCGGCGTGTACCATATATGGATACCTATGATTTTTGCGTAGTAAGTTTTTTCCTGTTACTAATAGTAAAGATGCACTATGCAGAATTTTGCACTACTGCCCCACTCAATATGTATATTTTTATATTTTATATATTTCTATTTCCTGTTATCAAGATATCAAGAAAAAGAATCCTGTTATATATTTTCTCTTCATGCTTAAATTTAATATAGCGAAATTTTGAATTTAGTTGTTTAAAAAAATCTTTAATTAAGGCTTTGTTAATATTGAAGAGCCAAAGTATTATCATCAATAAAGTTTTCAAAACCGATGCCAGGCTACGGACGTCTAGAGAGTCGGGTGGTATGCGCCGTACGGATAAAAACACTTATTGGGGCCATACCTAAGAGAAAAGAATTTTAACAATCCACTCTAGTATAGAAAAATCACATTTTTTGTGAAAATTTAAATTTTCTCTTGCTAAATTTTATAAATCTATATTAAATTTATATGTGCTTTAGCGCTTACGTAGCATGCTTGATAACGCAGTAGGCGGAATATGTTTTTATTAAACGTAAATGCTCCCATATATCAGCATTTACTTTTCTTGTTATTTGTAACTTGCTTTTTTATCTAGCAGTTTTCTACAAATGCACCTGCGTCTAGCTGCGGTTTATAGAATTATGCATTTCTTAGGTACCTACCGCATTGAAAATGAAATCCCCTTTAAAATGTGGCTTAAAGAAAATGACAAAGGCCGTAAAGTATTAACGGCACATTACTATATCTGAAACATTATAGAAGAAAAATATCTACCAGATTCGTGTCAATAAAGAAATAAAAGAAAAGGCTCGTCTACTTTATACAAGTTTAACATGAGATAAGATGGCAGAAAGCTCATCGCAAAATTAATAACTTCAAAGTAAAATTTCATTACTTCTCTTACGAATAGTGTGATAAACGCTGCAGCTATTTTCAGTTACAGTTTTGACGGCAGCAATAGCCAAGCTAACTACAAACAAAAATTTCATAATTCAGGTAGTCCAAGACCCTTCGATTCAATGCTATTTGTAACTTCAGTAAAAACCTCTTAATTAATTAGTACGGTTTTGCAGACCATTAAAATTAGAGTTTGTCAGTGAAATGAAAGGGTACATTCCAAAAGAAAAAAAAATTAAATTGAAGAAGAAATAAGAAAACTTGATAGAAACGCCTAACCGAAAAGAACTTTGAACAGAGTATGATTTGACAATGCCATTAATTGACGGAAAAGATTTAAACGTCTTAACCGGTATTTAAATCAAGCCAAACTTTCAGATTTTTGGTGCCACTTCGCGACAGTTTATTGAAACTTATGATTTTAAAAGTAAAATATTTGTGCCAAAACCGTACACCCTAGAATGCAGTGCGATTAAACTTTTTGAATGCATTTTACATATTTCTTAAAAATTAGAAATAAAATTTAATGTAAGAAAACGTGAAATTCAAAATCAATTTTGAAGAAAAAATGTTGACAGTCAGTGTAACTCATTTTCAAAAATTACGCTTGTTAATGAAAACCTAATTAAACATCTCAGAAATATATTAATTTTATTGTCCTCTCAGATTTGAACAAACTCGAGTTTTTTTATTTTGAAACAGGTCGCCTATAAATAGAGAAATATCCATGGTATTCCATAGCCTCGACTGTCAATAAGGTAGTAAATTCATGATCGACAAATACTTGCCTTTGAAGAAGCTTCTGAGTCAAGAAATAAATTATACAAAGGAGATAGGGAATTCTGGGATCGCAAAATACCAAAGATACCATTATAAGGCCATGAACACGTCAGATCAACATTAGCTTACATTCTCAATTAAAGCGGTAAAATAAGCTAAAGCTCCCTTCAGAAATCATCGCCTGCGCTTCCCCAACTCTACCCAACTCCCAACTACTGCTTCCGATTCTTCTGAGAGCGATTATTCAGACAGAGAGCACGAAGACCTAATAGATTTAACAGAAATAGAAGCTGTAAATAATCTAGAACTAGACTCGGAATAATGCTACATTGGTAGAACATTACCTATTACGTTATTATACATACATTTCCGGTACATTTGCGCGCTTAGAGATATCTATATACATTTGTATTTTCCTTATTTTGTTCGCACCTAAAATAAGTTAACATAAAGTGATTTATTAAAAGTAGCATCTAAAAATACATTTTTCAAAATTGAACCGTCTTTAATTGGTATCAAAGACGAATAATAATTTTGGTCAGGAAACATAGATTTTATACCACAGTGCAATTGCATAAAGAATAACGGTATGCAAATATCGTTTCGGATCGTACATACGACGTTACCGTATTTTACTAACAAATATGAGTAAAGAAGTAATTCGTCAAAATTATTGCTTCGTCCTCATGTTCGAAAGTTTATTTATTAAAATATCCAGACTTCGAATATGACGGGTCTCGTGCGTGGTGTTTGGTGTGCAATAGGGATTTGGTGATTCGAAAACAATCGAAATGCGAAAATCATGTCAATAGCGTAAACCACAAATGGAAAAAGCGAGGCCAAACACTTTACTTATAATGGATTTAATATATGAATATAATAAGTGTTTGTAACATTCCATTTACAGCATCTAAAAAGAACAGATTCGTAGGTAATAACGAATGTCACGAAGGTTTCCATTATCGTGCAAATATATAAAATACATACAGGGTGCTAGAAACCTTAAGTGACGACAAAAGTGTCTGCATTTTAGTCATAAAAGGAGATAAGTTAAGAAATTAAAAAATTAAATTTGAAAGTTATATCGACCGGACCACTACATCAAAAGAGATTAAAATATTATCCTAGTGAAAATAAAAATTATACAAGGAAAAATCAACCGCCTTGTATACATAAATAAGTTTGGAAAAAAGACAATTCAGATCTTTATGAGTCAGACATAAAAATGAACACTTCAAACATAAACCTTGCGCTGGGATTGGTGAATTTAAACCTGATTAAAAATATCAGAAAATTAACAAGTCGACGATCTTCAAGCAAAAAAGCGCTGAAAAAGAATTTTATACAGAATGGGAAAAATCAATTCTCAGATGACAGGAAATTTAGCGCTGTCAATGCCACGCTTTTTGTTTGGAGTAAGTAAGACCAAGAGACATGGCATATAATATTTGAAATATATGGCCTGAAACTGATTGCATATCACAAATCAGTGTTCCTATATTTTTTCGCCTACATTTTATTTTATTTTATTTTATTTACAAATGTATAAGAAAGAGTTTCCGCATATTATTTTTGAATGCGCTAGCTCGAAAATCATTCAAAGTTAAAAATTTTGTAGACATTAAAAAATAGCAGCTAAATTAAGGCACAATTCCTCAAAATGCATTTTATAAAACCAAATAGATGGATTAAAACAGGCGATGAAATTAGTGCTTACGCTCATAATGTTACTCCAGATACGTACAATTAGCTCGTTTATTAATTGATGCGTAAGTTGGTTGGCTTCTAAATTCTGCCGAAATACATTTTCTATTGTTATATATCAAGTTAATGTAGTAGATAAAGTTCAGCCCAGGTAGCGTTGGATAATCATTTCTTGGAAAAGGGTTTATTTGTGGGTTCGCGGTCTTTTTCAGTTATTTATTAGCAGTTCATATGTTTAATTAAATTACACTTTGACAATGATTCTCTTGTTATTATTGAAGAATTAAACGTTTAATCCATTTTTCCGATATTCCATTGTTGGAACATTTGCGATTATTATCGCTGGGTGTTCATTATATAAGCATTTTAAAGTGGTTTGTATTAAACTAAATGTAGGCCATTCCAAACTTCGAATTATACAATTATTTCTCCCCATTGTTATAATAATATAGGGAACATAAGGATCCCGCGTAAATACTTCACTGAATAATACAGTAATGTTAGCAGTCTTTCTGAAATAAGACCATTTTTTTAGAAACACCGGCAAATTATTATTAATTTTGTATAATAAAAACTACAGAAAAAAAGCCGCGACGATTGGTCTAGCAAAATTGCCTAATCACAAATTTTTCGCAGGCCTGTATAGTCGTTTGTAGTAATATATTCTCGAGAAAATAATTTCATAGACCTATGCAAGGCGAAAGCGTTGGCTCATGCGGTATTTTCTTCTAAAGTAAACAGGGAAAAAATTTGAAATTCTTACTCCAAAGGGGAAAAAGCCCATTTTATTACCCTCAAACAACCCCATGTTTTTTACGATGGTTTAGATATAGCCATTTTGTGCATAATTCCATTCACGTACTGTATATAAATTTATCGGTTTCCTTTTGTTATTTTTGCTATGTACCTTTAGAATAGAGATCGGAGTCTTGTAAACTTTCTTGCAAGAAAATGCCCGAAGCACTTCGTTCAGGTTACGCAAGGTGCGCGAATAAAAATCTATAACTTTATCCTAAAATTTATGTAAGTAAGGAATCAGGGATGGCACTAACATGTGTTCCACTAAGACTACACGGAAAATTATATGTTAGAATAGATGTAGTTGCAAACGGCAAAGATAAAAGATGAAAATGGAATTTTGAAATCATTGCGAGCGTAAAAAGACAAATCGTTATAAATTTGATATATTAATACACCGCTTTTATCTCAAAGGGGATTTTAGGAAGAACAAATTCTTTCTAAGCAATTGATTGCTTCTTTGTAACAATTGGAAATAGGAATTCTAATGTTACCTCGCATATGATGCGCCCGGCATGGTTTTTTTTACGTGGAATAAAACGTTTACGGGAAAATTATTACTTAAAGTTATCTTATTAAGTTCCGCATACATTAAGATACTCATAGAAACTTGTTTGAAGGAAAGGGCAATATACAAGGCGTTTTATATCTAGTTTCCGCCAATTTATATAAAAACCGATCGAGATAAAACTTTACAATAGGTAAGGGTGAAAAACGAAGAAAGAACAGATAAAGAAAAGCACTCTGTAACACATCTTTACATCTTATGAAGCTTAGATAATTCCACTTTTTGTGAAAGTAACCTTTGATAAGTTTAACAGCATGATAGGATGCTTGATATGATAGGATAGGATAATACAATACGGGATGCTTGATCCTATATGATACTGGAGTAAATTCAGATTACCATCTGAAAATAGCAAAAACAACTAACAAGGGACCACTCCGAATCCCGAAATTCACAAAAATTACGAAACTTTGGCAACATGTAGGTCATATATAAACATATAAGTTTTTCTGTGGAAAAACACTCTGTATGGATGAAATGAATTTTTGAAAATTGGAAATTTTCCATTATATGTACCTATGCCCAAAACTCGTTATCGGTAAGAGATAGAGAAAAGGTTTCAAGCCAAAGATGTGTATCGCAGTCTTTGTTTTGACCGTAGAATGTTCATTTAACAACATCCTCATCTGGAAACTTAACAAAAGAACTATTTCAGCAATGGTTAACCGATGTGTATTTGCCAAATGTGGGAACTCACAACATTTTGTTTTTGAACTCTTGCTACATTAAAAAACAGGATACCATCCAACAATCAATGATATGTATCATTGATGTAGTTTTCGGATAAGGAAAAAGCTTTTAAGAAAATTTTCTAATTTTGTACCACTATATGGTTACGATATTGTATCACATGAACGCAATAACATTATCAAATTATAATCCCTTAATCATAATCAACTTTCGGCGCCAAAATTTCACGATGTATTTGCTTACGTTTGATAGTGTTGATCAACGACCGAATGAATTTGAAAATCCAGTAACCTTTGCGTTTACTCAACAAGATTTTGTGCATCCTCCTCGTTGCTCCATATGTGATAACCATGCCATCGTACAATGTACATGATGTAACAAATTCCTGGGTTTTAAACATTTCTCAATGAGTTTCATCACCATGCAGAACAATCCATCGTATGTTTAAATACAAATAAATTTATATTGGTAGGTGTTTTAACGTGTAATAAAATTGACACGATGATGCTGATATATTATTGAAAACTTCAATGCAAAATAATTTACAATGTAGTTATCAATATTTTTCTTAGTTTATAAAATTAATTTCAACATGCAACTACAGGTCTGTTACATAATCAACCAAACAATCCCTATTGCCTACACAGACAAAAATACAGTGTCAGATTTAACGCGGTCTGGTTGTTCCTTCCACAAGTAGTTAGAATCGACGGTGTTACAATTTCACGGTGTTGCTTTACCACCGTCGCGCGGGAAGCTGAGTTGAATAGGAACAAACATTTACTATTAGATATGTTCCATTTCGGTAAAAAATCTCTTCGTTTCGGTGAAAAATCCATATTTCACTTTTTTTTGCTGCTTAATAAAACGCATTTGAACAAACAATTTTTCTCTTAAAACTTTTTGTGTACCTCTCACTGTTAGCGAGTTATGCGCATAGGCAGAATGCACCGAAAAAAATGCGTAGTACATACTTGTATGTGATCTACAGGTTCCCAAAGTTTCAGAATTTTTAGAATTTCCGGGTTTAGGATCGTCCGTTTATAAAGCTTGCGAACCCTAAAGGTACATAATCTCGGGTTGTATACCATAAAATGTCCAGTAATATGCAATTGTGAGGCATAATAAGAGATTTCATACATATTGCCCTTTCACAAATACTTAAACATGAGTACTCCGTCAATGACACTTATGCCCGGCTTTCCAGTATTGTGTTAACCATCAAATTTAGCTGAAGCCTGAACTTGAACTTGAACCATGAACTGGGTCAATGAGTGTTTCAGTCCGTTGAACTATTATATTATAGTTCTATATTGTCCGTAATTAATAATTAATATTTATTAATTATAATATAATATACAATTGGTAACGGCTCTTATTTAAAATGGTAACCGATGACTTGAGATGTCCTCCACCTTCGTCACATGCGACCAAGAATTATTCAAAATTTGATAATTCTTGGTCTTCTAAGACGGCGAATGCCTTGAATACGATTAATAATGTCTTCGTCATCAGATGCTTCTAAGAGATTCGTTATTGTATTAATTTCGTAGCACTGCGGATTGTTTTTAAGGTTATAGTCGATTTGAACGCAAAATTGAACCTTGAGGTTGAGTTAAACCGAAATTTTAGTTCAGTTCATGGCTTAACTAGTACTGAAGTACAGTTTGAACTTTAAAATTAAATCTTGAGTTTAAGAAACCGGGCCTTGATGACTTAAAGCAAGGATTCACTTGTAATAAGAAATTTCTTACTCTATACCATTTCCATGTACACACAGTGAAAGAATTTAATAACCGTGGTGTTTGCAAGTAAAAGAAGAGATAAGCGTATGTGGTAACGTGTATCCTATATATTATAAATACCTGCTCTATGAATATAAAATAAACGAATCTATGCTTGACAAATAAATACAAATAGAGGTAGACAGGTAAACAACACATAAGTATCGGCACCCTCCGCACCACACAAGTTTAATTTATTATATAATAATATAATAAAATAAAAAGTCCGGGACGGCCGTTTCGAGGACACGAATGGTCCTC
>LR736961.1:4535-21213 GCA_902654985.2 Oryctes borbonicus
TTTTTTTTTTTCATCGAAAAAACCTCCTTTGCAGTTAATCACCGCTCGAACTATTCTTGGCGTTCTTTCGATAAGTTTTGTTAAAACGGATTGTGGAATATTAATCCGTTCATGTTGTGGAATATTCCGTAAATGTTCTTGTGAAGTTGGGCATATTTTTCGGATCCTCCTGTCCAGTTCATCCCACAACAACTCTATAGGGTTCAAATCTGGGCTTTGTGGGGGCCATGTCATTACTTTCAGGGTGTGCCGTTCTTCTTGCTCCTTTAGATAGTTCTTACACCCTAACGCGGTGTGTTTTGGGGCGTTGTCATGCATGAATGTAAAGTTACGGCCTATTATACGCAATCCTCATGGCATTGCATGATTCTGGAGTATTGCAAAATAATTTTCCTCCCTCATTACACCCTGCACTCTGCATAAATCTAGCGTCCCAGCAGAGGAGAAACATCCCCGCAGTAACACAGAACTACGCCCTTGCCTCACTGTAGGCAAAATGCAGTTCGGGATCACTTTTCGGTTTTAGATCTTCGGACATAAACTCGTCGATTTTGCCCAAAAACCTCAAACTTTGACTCGTCACTCCGAAGCACGTGTTTCCAATCATCTAACGACCAATCTAGATGAGAACGGGCCCACTATAGCCGTTTTGCTCTGTTGCCCCGGCGTAATAAGGGTTTTCGAATGGCAATGCGTCCATGAAGGTCCGCTTGTTGAAGTCGACGTTTTACCGTACTCGCCGAAACTTGTTCTTCACGGCCGCGATTGACTTCGGCTGCTATTTGTGGCGCTGTTAATTTTCTATTGCGTTTGCTTAATGATACAATTTTCAAATCTTCAGTTTTTGTTGTTTTCATAGATGTTCCAGGACGAACACGATTTTCTATAGTTCTAGTTGTCCGATATCGCTTTATGATGTCATTTACTGTTGAACTTCTCATATTTATTTTTTCAGCAATTTTTCGCAACGAATATCCTTCTTCAAACAGCGTAATAATGCGTGAACGTTTTTCTACACTGGTAGACTTGCCACGTGCCATTTTGAAGTAAATTTTCTTAAAACTTTCGCCCAAAAACGACAGATGCACACCAACACACGTTTAACAGTAAAACGAAGCAAATATATATCTTTACGTCCGTGATAAATAAACAAGGATACTGCGGTATATTTCCTAAATCATGTATTGTTCGTTAATAATCCCCAAACGACCCGTTTCAAACGATCGGCACTTCCGAGAAATTCTTGGAATGATAATAAAAGGGACTTTATTGTGGTCGTCGCAATATTTCTACTTTATATAATAATTTATGGCTTTAATCCCTTAGAAAAGAGCGTATGCTTAATATTTTTCTAATTTTATGTATTAATAATTGTATACAGTGTGATATAATAGATTTTTATCGTATGACCGAACTTCACTGAACGGCAGTGTGCATATTAACAAATCGTTTCTGCATTTCCTTCGAATTATTCTACTGCAGCTGGGTATTAACAAGTCTACCACATCCCAAGTTCCTAAAACATTTACGTTAACATCTACACAGTTATCTATAATAGTTAAGCAAAAATAAAGGCCCAACTAAGGCTCCGTCGGAGTTCGTCGTTGGCCGGTCAACTACCATCATCATCTATCCAGTTGACGTTGTTTCTAAGCGCATCCAATTAAAGGTCATTAACCCAATTCAATTCCGTCCGTTTAAATTAATGACGAAGATGTCACGATTTCCTCCTCACTGCTACACCCTCGATGCCTCGATGAAAGATGGCTGTATTTCTCGTTCTCGTTATTGTTTTTCCTTAGCTTGCTACTACTTTGTTATTTGTTATGATTCGTTTAATTTATTGCAATTAATAGTAATATTTATTGGAATTATCGCAGAAAAGTGTTCAAGGATGTAGAAATATACAAAAAAGATGCAAAATTTTTAATAAAATGAATACAACTGAAGTGATTGCGTAAGAAATGATTTACAGAGTAGAATGCATTAAAAATAAGGTGTGCGTTTCGCGGATAATAACGGTAAATTTCAATAATAAACAATAAATGTATTTATTAATGTAAAGCAACCGTCTGCGATGATCCATTTCCAACCAGCCCAATGGAATGAATCTTAAATAAGCATCTTGAACTTGTTGCCAACCTTTTCTGGACCACCGCCCCCTTTAGAAGGTAAAAAAAATCCAACACCCTGTCATCTATTAATGGTTAATTCCATCGGCTTCCATCAATTGCAGATCGGCACGTTCAGTGATGCGTAGTCCGTTCCTCTTCCTCTTCCTTTACACTAAATTAGCTACTGCGTTCAGGTATAAAGGATAAAGGAAATGCGATTAAAAATTTTCTCTTCTTGTCACACATGAAGAAGAACAAATACACAAAATTTGAAACGCCACGCACTCGTGTACGAACTCATAAATGCAGCTAAGTGAACGTACATAAATGAATTTTTTTGTCTCAACGCTTCCCATTTGCTTCTGGATCGGCTACCGCCTCCATAGAGGAATCCAGCGCCCACTGGGGGGCGGTATCGCCCCCCTTTGGGAATCTATGGTCTAGACAGAGACCATGTCCAACATCACAAAAATTGAATTGTGAGAAAATTAAGCTTTCGCGCAACATTAAAGTCTAGAAGTGCTTATTAGGATATGGTAACAAATTGAGCAAATTGAATTTTTTTTGTTAACGTGGTGTTTAAACCTGAGATCGATATTTAGCTCGAGCTTGAGGTTCCTTGCCGTATCTGCAACGCCATTTTTAACACCTAAAATGCTCAAATCTGCCCTCCTTCTACCGGATAACAAACCATTTTTGGCGGGGTTTGGTTTTAAACAATGCTTTTTTGATAGTGTTGCAAGTGATCCCAAACCGGAATTTATGCAAAAACACGCGTTTGCTGAATAGAGTAAGAAATGGGGCAAATGCAGCAGTATAAAGGGTCTTAGTCGAATATTTTTATTTTGCCTGGTAAGATGGCAAGCAGCTCTCATATTGACAATATCACCAACATTACCAACATTTTCATGCAGTATGTTACATTTTCAACAATATCAGCAGTCCGTAAAAATATACATTATTGTTGGATATTCTGGCAATCTCAAGAGGGCGTATCTACAAAGAAGGCGGTTGATTTTCGCCTCTGATGCTGATTTACCCTACTTTACACAGCAACCCTATTGAATAAGTTGTAGCATTCTTGATAAGGTTTGGCATAGTGGCCTTTCGCACAAAATTATTACCTTATCTTACTACCGCGAAGAGCTCTGTTAAATATCTTGATTAGCAAACACACACAGCTCAAAATTAATTCGGAAGATCTTCAAGGTAGTGTCTGCTTTATCAACATTATACAGGCTAACCTACCAACAAACATCAACGTTCCAGCAGCGATGTTTGCAGTTGACGTAGACATACTAGCATCAAATCATGTACAACATCAATCATAAACTGGATAACTGGTTGAGGAAATGGAGCATCAAGACCAAAAAAAAATTAAATTTGCCCAAATAGCTTTTACCAACCGTACCAACAATTTCCTTAAATAAATCAAATGTTACCACAACCTGAATATATCGAAAATTTGGGCATGCACTTGGACATGAGCCTTAACTGGAGGACAGTAAAAAATTGAGAAAGATTTATATTTCATTATAACAATTTTGTCCGTCCGACAGCAAGGTGAATACGACCATGTTTGCAGTTTTTTCTCTCCTTGCATTCACCTTTTGACTCCGACGTATATGCGTGATCAACTGCTTCCTGATCAGCCAGTTTCGCCTCTGGCATGCCTACCACCTTCCCTCTTCTGAAGATGCTCCGTATGATCGTGGGCGAGACGTCGAGCTTTCGTTCAACAAAAAGCGACACGACAGGATCCAAACCCGACACACGTTTAATCCGAAAAAAATACGAAAAAGGCATTTACTTCTATATAAAACAATGAATAATTTTAGTAGAACTCTAAACAAGCTATTGTTCTTTATTATTACAGAACAACCCCTTTGTTTTACATAAAAGGTCTGAAAAAAAAAAAATTTAAAAGGTAGCAAAGCACGAGATACAACTAAGTTTCGACGTTTTACGAACGTTGCCGACAGAATTCGTGATTTTGTCGCTAAATTTGGTGATTTTTCTGGCTCTCGACGCCATCTTCACGTTGAGACCTGTAACTTTTCAGACCGCCCTCGTAATATAGCATCGCACATCATAAAAACCGAACGTTTCAGGCACATGAAGAAGGATAAGAAAAATATACTCGTAGAATGTGAAATTTTGCACTACTTCCGCTAACACCGGAAATTGAATTTTTGATTATCGGCGTGGATACATTACATACGTAAACAAAAAGCAAAAAAGACAGAACACGCACATGTGAGAAGAAAAAACTACCAGAAGGATCATCGACATGCTTACGGCATGTGTTCTTTGCTCTAGCTTCGATGCACTCCACGCACATACGCATAAATTTAGCAATCTCAGGGCGGAAGTTGTCGCATAAACAACGTTAGTAAACTTCCCAACGCGGTCGCAGTAATAATGGGTAATAATCGGGTGCGTACGAGAAGCAGTGCGGCATAACCGTGTTACTAAATGCACGTTGAATTTATGTGAACTTCCTGTTGGAAGGGGAAGATCACCAGCGATGGTTATTTTCGTGGAAATCGTTTGTTTGGTTTATTAGCGTCGACGCGACGGTTCAGATCCGCACCATGATTAACTTCTGCGTTCTACACTCTAAACAATTGCAGTAATTTTACAACTATGTATGTGTTGGGACAAATCGCAACTTTTCAAAAAAAAAATGTTTCGATGAAACGATCTAAAAATTTTTTTAGATTTTGTGAAATGCTTCTGTTTTATCACGTAATCGAGGAATTGTTTTTATATTTTCGCACTAGGCCTGGAAAAAAAAGATTAGAATAACAATAAAAATTTATTTTTCCCTATATTTGCCCCTTGCTCTTGGATAGAAGCATTTAGCGTAGCCATTGTTTTCTCGGTAACCGCGGGAGCAAGAAAATCAATTCTTTTGTTTTCGAAATTAGCATTAGAATTAGCAACGAAATATGCGATTGGTTTAATGAAAAATTCCTTTGGTTTATCTGCAAAATATCTTTCAACAGCCGCTGTAAGTATCGTCCGTCGTCCATAAATTTAAAAAGATTGCGGCACGAAAATTAAGATTACAAGAAATTAAGGCGAGATACGAAGAAGAAACAAATAACGAATTTATAAAACTTGGAAATGAAAAACTGGAATGGAGCCTAGAAGAGAGATAGATTGATTGCCTTTAAGGAAAAGTGGAAGAGATAAGCGGAAAAACAAAATATAACAAAAAATCTAAAGAGAACTCACAAGCAAAAAAAATAAGAAAATCCAAAAGGACAAAGAAGAATACAAAAGAGAAAAGAACTTTAGTGCCAGAAACATTCGGAGAGGATATAGAGGAAATGCATAAAAAGTTTAACGGGAAATTTTGGATTAGAATAAGGAGCTGAAAGGAAAGAAATCAGATCGAGAAGAAATAAAAGAAAACAACTATGGACAGAAATAGAGCATATACGTACGAGGAAAAGCCATTAAATAAATCACAAACTGCTGAGAACTGCGGGAAAGCTGAAAACAGCAGCGAGCTATTTTCCTATCTGTCATTAGGTATTAGCACAACCCAGCTATATGATAGTCAAGTGTTAAAATGGCGATCGTGCTCGAAGAGTGTACTGCGAAAGAGCAGCATGGAGTTATTTCTGGCCAAAAGGACTTCCTGCAAAATTCAAGGTTGTGTCCTCAGCTGGTAAAGTTATGCTTACCGTGTTCTGCGATTCTCAAGGAGTGCTTTTAGCCCATTTCCGGAATAGAAATGAGAACGTGACTGCTGAATCATACTGTAGAGTTTTGTTGTTGCTTCTGGATACAATCCAGGCCTACTGACGAGAGGAAAATTGCTGCATCATAATGCCAGGTCGCATTCGGCCCACTTGACCCAGGCGAGAATTGAAGAATTAGTGTGTTTCTTGGCACTAGAGGGCGCCAAGAAATGTCTAGCTTGTCGCTTTGAAATGTTGCGGCATGAACTGCAGGCTAGAGTTAAAAAACTCTCGGAACCACGCTAATGACGCCCGGTAGGCAAAAACATGTCCGTGTGTTAGTGTAATTTTTCTTTTCTTGTGTTGCGTTTGCCGTGAATGATTCCATCAATATCATGAGGAAGCTATTTTAGGATTTTTTTTTGTCATGTAATAAGCACACGACCTAAGTATTATACCTGCGATGTCTGATATAATTCAGCCGTAACATTCTAATATTCTTGATCCATAAACATTTATTTTAAAGCTTGCATTATTGTGTTTTATAACGCTTTTCACTTGGCGCGGGTGGCAAACGTAAAATAAGTTTGTTCCGTTTCAATAGTTGTTTGACCGAAAGCAGCAACAATATTTCAACCTCCTTTAACACGAATATTTTTGCCCCTTAACCACAGGAATATGTCAATTTTCCTGGTAGCTGTGGTAGGAATCAGTACTGCTTTGGGGCTGTGAGATATAAAGTAACGTCGATAGCTACTGCTGAGTTTGTTGGTAGGTCTGATTGAGAAACCGCTCCTCGTACTCTTCAGTACAAACTTCATCGTACATGCATCTGCAGTATTTTTCTTGCGCAGGAAATGGTGGAAAAAAGTGTTGTAATGGCTCGATTAGATCAATGGATAGAAATGAAAATAAAACATTGAAGAACTGAAACCGGCAGGTGAATTAAATATTACTTGCTTGTCACCCTCAATCTATTTCAAACTAAACTAAAACCGCCGCTCCTCTTGATTGCCTCAGCCACCCCTATTTGCTTTTGGATCGGCTACCTCCCCCATGGAGGGATTCAGCGTCCACTGGGGGCCGGTGTCGCCCCCGATGGGAATCTATAGTTTAGACAGAGACCATGTCCAGCATCACGAAAATCGAATTGTAAGAAAATTAAACTTTCGCGCAACAACTTTCAAGTGTTATAGTCTAGAAATGCTTATTGGGATTATTATTGTATGACCGAACTTCACTGAACGGCAGTGTAAGTCTAGTCCCAAGTAATTCTTATGAATTGTTTGTAAATTTGTTTCAATCTGAGTAAATGCGTGACTACACCAATAAGATCGTTTGCGCATATATTACGACGCCTTCCATACTGACGCCTGTGAAGTGCACGGAAAGTGGCGAACTTTACTCCATCCTCTTCGTCCGAATATTCGGGAAACGAACGTTCACGTGATGAAGCCAGTTTCCACAGTGATCGATCACCAAAAGGCTCTGTCAATAGGATACATCCTCTTGATAATCCTTCTATTAACTCGTATATTATCAACAGTAGGTGGTGGCAACCAGCTGACTTTGATATTAGTACTAAAACAATTACGTATCACGAGGACAGGATCAGGATTGTATTTCGTTGCCCAATAATATTGCAGATAATAAAACGGTGAGGCATATAGATTTTAAATCTAATTTTGTATGTGAAAATTTGGAATTTTTTTTTGTTTTAGACACATACAAGATTGTCGGTAAAGGACTTTTAAATATGATACAACTTCTGTATTTATTCCTTTCTTTTATCTTTGATACCCGAGAACTTCCCATCGTAAATATTAAAGATTATATCCGTTTATAAATAAATGAGGTGTAAGTTGAGTTCCATTCGAAAACAAATTAAAACAAAACACGTCAGACCCAGATGTTCCCTTGCGTTAGGAGATTGTTTAATACTAACAAATTCTTTGCAAAATATTCATAACATCCTCATTTTCAGATGTTTACCGCACATTGCTCGGAACGTAAAACTTATTATTTAAGGATCCTTTTTACGTAACGTAACAAACGGTTTTCATATGCAAAACAATCCGGTCGGATTGCTTCACGAAGACACCTGGCCTTATGATAATATGCACTCACCTTTCGCAGCAATTCCAAAGTTTAGGCAACGGCAGGAAAGCGGACGAAATCAAAATTACGGCTTCGTACAAGATCACATATTTACCAAACGAAAAAGAACTCACACTCATACACAAGAAGCATAGGCACGCGGGGATGGGAATGACGAAGGATCGCTTAAAGAAAAAAGCGGAACATAACACCGCATACGCACTAACATCGCCGCGAAGGTTCTAGCGCCAACTGAAAATGTAAACAGAAAAATTAAAGTTATGGTCCCCGCTGGTGAAGCTGCCTGCCCTTTTCACATCGCGATGATTTCATCCTTTTTCCTCGTAGCAGATCTGAAGGCGATAGGGAGATCATGACGTAGCATTCGGAAATGGCGTTAAGCGCGTTCAACCGAACCGCTTCCAACCGTCCGTCTTTCATTACGCTCAATTAAAAACGATAACTTGTAGATATCTTAGCGAAGAAGCGAGTTGATAGATGTTTAACAAAGAGAAGATTAATTCAAAAGGAATAAAATTCACCTCCAAAATTATGTAATTCATGGATTGAGCTTAAGTATGAGGGATCGTTATAAGTGAACAAGAAATAAAAGCAAATAGAAAAATATGGGAAAATCTATGGGTTGCAGCGCTTTTATTTGAGAACTATTAAGAACACTTCGTTCATTAGATCTGTCTTTGCTGTTAAAGTATTATTTTATCTACCCTTGCGGATGAAATAACACTAGATCTATCAATTTAAGTAGAACAAAGCACTAATCCACAATTGTTTCCTTTTACAAATTGAACAGATTGATTGTGTTTACAAATTTTAAATGTGACTTACCCAATTTATGTAACGTGTAGGTACGCCAATGGAAACGGTTTCAATGATAAGCATTTTTAAGCTAATAATTATCACCGACAATCATTTTGATATGTTACTTTTAAAGAGCGAATACCGGTGTATTTCCTCAGATAAAAATGTGCGTATTACGTATTCGTTTCCGAAATAAAGATGTTCATTAGTGTATTATAAGGGACCCGTTTATAAATGAAATTATGAGAAATTTCGAATAAACGCATCTGCGATAAATTAGTTTATCTTAGCGTTTAAGTCCTTAGCCTCTTAAAACCATACTAAACTGAAAGAAAATAATTGGAACTACCTTACATCCAAACCTGCGTTTAAGTAACACTTAAGATAAGGCTGTACTATGAATCCCATCATAAATCAAAGGCGCTGCATTTACATTGAA
Source organism: Oryctes borbonicus (assembly GCA_902654985.2). Taxonomy (NCBI): domain Eukaryota; kingdom Metazoa; phylum Arthropoda; class Insecta; order Coleoptera; family Scarabaeidae; genus Oryctes; species Oryctes borbonicus. Next base: position 13,697 of record LR736961.1, read on the forward strand.
TATCATATAAGTTATTAATTCATTTCGAGGATGTTAAGGAAGTATTGCTGTTTATATTTAATGTAAATTTTAACAAATTTACGTTTCATCTAACCCGAAATATTTAAATCGAAGGGTTTATATTTTGGATTCTACTGCACGAACTTCACACCAATTACATCTCCTCACCTAACCTCACTTCCCAAATAGTTACGTATCCCTTGTATTATTAATTTTCCTTTCTATTTCTTCTTAGCGTAAAATATTAAATACTCTACACGAAATGGGACGAAGATATTACTGCGATTATTGCGATAAAACTTTCATTGACGACTTGGACGCTAGGAAGAAGCATCTATCAAGCTCCCATCACATTAAACTCAGGAAATTACATTACGAGATGTGCAGAGGTGATCCCTTACGCCTTACTAATTGCTCCACTACTAAATATGTGCGCCCCTTTCAGATCCGAGGTCGATTCTTGCAGAGGAATCCGTGAAATTACCCTGCCGCAGATTCATGCGAACTGGAAGCTGTCAATTCGCGGGAAATTGTAAATACACACATTATATTTCGGAGGAATTATGGAATATTAAGCAGCAAAGTATGTGTGTTTCGATGACGAGGTGACTTTTGCTAATTTTTCTCTTTGTAGTCGAATACGAGGAGTATGAAAAGCGCAGAGTTCAGCAGCAGGTGCCCGAGTTGCCCTCTTTGGAATCTTGGATAGAGAATTATAACAAGTTGCATAATAAACAAGAGGAAAGCGACTTTGATTGCTTCTGGAGCTATCCCGATCTGCTAGAGAGTAGAATGGATTTACCACCTTCGATACGGAAATTTCAACCTGAACATTTTATTGATGACCAGTTTGAAGAATGGGGTGTTTGAAAGATAATACTTATGTTCCTTATGCTGTGATATATATCTTTCGATAATCGATGTGTTTTATATTTCGATATATTTTTTTTTTAGTATATAATAAAATAGTACCAAGCTATGTTTTTGTAAAGCCATATGTTTATTATGAATCTGCGGCTTCTTCGGATATGTTTCATTATAAAAACGTAGGCTTCCACGGCCAAAATCAGTTGAAACTAAACGTGTTCCGGGTATGAACCGTGTCATGTCGTTGGTTAAAATAAAACTCAACGTTTCGCCTACAATCGTATAGGGCTTCTTCAGGAGAGTGATGGCAATAGTTAGCACGGTAACTCAACGTGGGTCCTGTAATAGAGTTTTGCATTTGCTTATGCTTTGTGCATCCTCATTTAAATTGTTTATTACATCTGCGACTTTCTCCAAATTGTCTGCGTAAAATGAAGAGGTTTCTAACCATGTCCCTACATCTTGTTACGACTGAAGATGGAGGTAAGGAAAGTGGTGGATAATTGTCTTTGTATAAAGCAACTCTTGCAGGTGCCTTCAAGAAAACTTTTTTGGTGTGATTAATTAATTCATTAACATTCGGAAATTGCTCTCTAATAAATTCCACAACATTAAGGATGGCGACCCACTGGAGGTGAAACTTACGTCCATCATTTTGACCCTGAATCAAAACGCTACCTAAAGCACTCCAGGACTCCGGTCTCCCTAAGAAGCTTAAATACAGAAAAAGTAATGGCAACTATTTTTGAGATTGTCGATGAGATTTTAACAATTGATTGTCTAAATAAGTAGTACGGTAACAGAAGAGCATTATGCAGGGTTTCAGAGATTCTATTGCACCAGTCCACAAGTCGAGACTTTTAAAAGCCGCCGTTGATGAAGGACCTCGATCTTATAATTAAGATCTAGCTCCAAATAACTATATTTCGTTTCCCCATCTCGTCTATGCCGGCTGTGGTGCCTGAGAAATGTCCGGACAAACCTGTTTAAACTCACGAATGGAGGTTTGGAGAATTAATAAAAACTTTTTTGGTAGAAACTACGATTTGATCTACTTTCGCATAACTGTTTCTAATAAATTCAGCTAGAAGATGACACGGATGGAGCTAACAAGTTACACAAAGCAATTGTTTTAGTTACCTTCCAGCGTTACCATGTCCAAACCCCCATCTGTAACCAATATTACAAGTGGGGTTATCGATATATTGAACTTGCCAAAATATTGATTATAGTTTCTACTATCGTTTCCACCTTGCATCTTCTGTAACATTGTATTATGTAAAAGAAGAGGCGCGGATGCCACATCGTTTTTTAAAGAGGACACTAACATATTTAAAATACAATTCTTTCTCGCATCCATTGTTTCATCCATCGTCAGATATATTTTTTTATTTTTTAACTCTGCCTTGATTTGATCTGTAATCGTGTTTTTCACCCGCAGTAAATTAAACTGTAATTGACCTGCTCCGTGCCAATGAGTGTGCACTCGTTTCCTTTACCTATCGCCAAATATAAACGAAATGTTACGTATCTATTTATAGTAATCTCTATCAGTCACCTGAAATGTCCATATCTCTAGATTCAGGTTTATCTTATATCAAACATTGTTATCATGCGATAAGACATATAATGTGAAGTTTCCCATTTCTTACAAATCAAATCGAATAGTTGTTGGTTTAGTTAAGTAGCCGAGGTTGGATCAAGCAACGTGCAACATTATAACAGTAATAATAGAAAAATTCGTGATTTAGGAATACCTTTCATGCAGTAAGTGTCCGATTCTTTTTTTCTTTTATTTACTTCTGATTTTGTTTCTTTATTTTGCTTCCTTATACAATTCCTTTGTGAAAAATGTTCTCTGTAAAGAACCGACTTAAAAAAATAATTAATTAGCAATTACAATATGGTATCTAATTGACCCGTATGATGAAACCTTATCCATGTTTCGTTATCTTCGTAAAATTCCCCGAAATATAAGTTGCTTTGTTCGGTTGATCTCGTTAATCTCAATAACCTCAGTAATCTTTAATTTTACATGCAAAGGGGATGCACAAATATGGATAATGTTTAAAATATTGATGTGATATGTTTTTAGATTCAAATCTTAAACACGTACAGACAAGTATTTCCCCCTCATACTAACATTTCAAGGACAGACTAGAATTAGCGATTTCTATTTTTTTTGTGAATAAACTTTTGACCTTGACACCAGTCCATGTGCGTTTTCGATATCACGGGAAATAACGTCAAGTTTCTTATTTTAAATAGTACACCCAGTATATGTTTGCGTTTTCGGAAAGATCATCGAAAGGCAAATCCAACGATACCGCACATGTTATTAGATTTTGCCACCTTCTCAGATCTATTGTGGCTGTTTCCTCTGTGAGGCCCCGATTACTCATGTGGCTTCTTGAGCATACAGGGTCCTGCTAGCAGGTCCATTATTGTTCTAGCAGACTCCCTCTCTCTCTGCTTAGTAGGTTCGTTGTAAATGTAGGCCTCTGCGTCCAATCAGAAATTGCTTAACCTGTCTCTGATCTGGAATGATCTTCCACCAGTCTTGAGATTTCTTATCTCTCCATTGTTTGGTGCATTGGGCACTTTTCAGTAGTTGACGAGCCTGCTCGGGCTAATTCGATGGCCTTTGCGTCCTGGTACCCAAGCCAGTTCGGCTTCCCGGCCTATTGAGTGCATCCATGCAGTCCCACAGTTGCCTGCGTGGAGTGCGGCGCTTTTATTACTGCTTGAGTGTCTCAATAAATAGCAACAGATCGATTATCTGCTTGTCGGTCTAATTTTTTAATACATCCCGGCACTGCTACCATTTCGGTTTGAAATATTGTGGCGCTTTAAATTAGGTTAAGTGATTTAATCATAGGAGGTTGGCCATTCATTTGTCTGTAGTTTGTTAGACTGAATTTCCCTTCCAGGTTTGGGAGCAGCTGTTGGCGTAGTTTTCATGGTCCCCGCGGCACATAGTCTTTGTACGCCACTTAGCCGCCTTCTTGCCTCTACTTGCAATGTTTTCGTCCAACATACCACCGAATCATATGTTATCATTGGTCTGATTACCCTCATGTATGACCACGGCATCATTTTTGGGATTAATCCCTACGTCTTTCCACACCTTCAAACAACCTTCCTCCACAACCTTCAACATCTGCTTAAGGCAATAGTAGATTTGGTGATGGTTTTAGTGATATGAGAGTTCCATGTATGCCTTTGATCGAACCATACTCGGAGATATTTCGCTACAAGAGATGCCTACAGAGGGGTGATAATACTCTTCCTGTGGGTCAATACTACCCGCCCTCACCTTGATACTAGCCTCCCCCAGCAACAGAGCCGCGAAGGGACCCATTATTAAATGCCCCCTCAATGCCTAAAAAGGCAGTCATTGCCTTCTATTGACTTAGAGATTAGTCGATTTGGGTCATATAGTGCTAAGTCAGTTGACCTCCCTGGTTGGTATGCGTATTGACGATTGCTGAGTGGTTGTGTTGTTAGCACCTTCTTTGTAATATATCTGTCCATCAGCCGCTCTAACGTCTTTAGTAGAAAGGATGGCAAACTAATGGGTCGGTGTTAGGTCAGAGACTTTTCCCCCTTTGGGTATGAATATGACCTTCGTCGTACACCACTGGGTTGGCATATATCCCCATGTTTTTGAAAATATTATTGAGGTATTAGCACCTCGGCTCCAATTTGGGCTCCAATTCACCCCGGGAGATTTGAATGGTTTGAACTTGTTTATTGCTCACCTAATTTTATTTGGTTTAGTCAGCTTTGTGGCCAATTTCCAGTCCTCTCGATTTGGTCTACTTGGCCTTTGCTCGAGGCTCCTGTGTTCCTGCTAGAATTATTGAAGCTGGAAAGTGAGCCTTTATAAGCTCCTGCAAACTTTCCTTCTTAGTTTCAGTGTAGTTATCGCCTTTTTTCTTAATAATATTACCTACCTCGTTTTTAGAACAACCTTCCTTTGCTACGATTTTGTGGATTCTGGAGCATGCTGGGATACTGGCGACCTCCTCACAAAATCTCTGTAGGTGTCCCAGTCGTGGTTGTCCTCTGTATTATTAAACAGCCTTTTTATTTCGGCCCTAATTTGACAAGGCCGTGGCTTCGCCACGCTGTTTTGCCCTTTAACCAAGTTGTTCTCTCTGGGCAGTTCTCGAGATAGGCTGTCTTTATAGCTTCGCTTATCTGTTCCCACCGAAGCCATAGCCCTCTCCAGACTCGAGGGACATGTTATATTTCAACATCAGAATTATTGCGATATGTGCCAATAAAGGTTTTCGTAATTTGTTCTTGTTGTTGCGCAAAATTGGCTAAGGAGGAGCGCCAAATTGATCCCAAGAGCTCAATGCTAAGCATGGTAATTAATAACAATTGCTAAATATTCGAGAAACTGCTAGATTCTCTTCTCTACTTCTCTTCTTGCAATTCTTCGAACTTGATCTTTTATATGAGCCCATGAGGAGACTTTGGTGGCCAAAGCCAAGGTAGCGAGAGGTAATATATAAAAAAAGGTAATAAAACTCCTGGCAACGGATCCCCACTTCGCTATATATTAGCGTTATCGTTGTGAGAAAAATTCAAAAACGTCCGAATGACGTGATTTGTTCCGGAATTTATCAAGGCTGTATTTTCGACAACATCTAACCCATTGTTTTTAACATTTTCTTTACCGACTTCCCGTTTAGCAGCTTCTCGTCGCTGGGGCCGTATTGTGAAGGTGTCGCCCCCGTATCTGTACCAGCATTTGGCTTTGTTGTTATTGGAATCACTGGCTTCATCCTGCTCGAAAATGTCCACGAAGATGTTCGCTACGACTGCTAACAGCGGAAATCCCATGGCAGCGCTGTCTGATAAATTATGAGATAATAACCGGTACCACGAGTACTGCTTGAGGATTTAATGATATATTTTTCTTTCCAGAAAACATGGAACTTTTGAGAGCAGAAGATACACTTAAACTGCGCATATTCCAATGTAAATTGTGCGCCAATAGACTCCAACGGCCGATTATCCACGTAGCACAGGTTGGAAATATTTGCAGATCGTGTTACGAGAAAACTGACTATCTTGGGACTTCTCCTAACACAGAACTAGAAGCGCTTCTCGAAAAACTATATTTTCCTTGTAATTACACGGGAAATGGTTGTACAATCGACGGTTCGTTTAATGATATTTGCGACCACGAGACCTTATGCTGCTACCGCGGAAAGAACTGTCCATTAGGATCGGAAGAACGGTGCGGATGCAATTTTACTTCCGTAGACCAACTAATCGAGCATATCGTCTGCCAACATCGCGATCACGTCGTGAAATTGACCGCTGAAGGTACCGCTTCTGTAGAGAATCCGAACGAATCGAAATTGGATACGTTTTACCTAATCGTCATCGGCGAAATTCATTTTGTGTTAAGGGCAAAATTCGACGTAATCGGTAAGCAGATTATGTACGAATTCTATTCTCTCAATTACCGTATCGACGTGAGGAATATACAGTTTTCAATTGTGTTTAAACAGAAGGACAATGTCCTTCAGATGAACACGATTAGCGTTAAACGATTACGTAAAGGGGAATTTCCGTATGCCTTAGACGTAGAAAACGCGTCCAAGATCGCATTGGCCGTACTGAAAAGCGTCGGTTGCTTAAAGAACGTTGAAGTTAAGGTGGATGTCAAAGATAAGAATGATACACCTTTGCCGAATGGATGCAGTAAATGCTTACAAATCCAGAGATATGAAAATCGCCAGTCTAACCTAAATGGCAATCATTCATCCTCATATTCTGTACGTGCTGAACATCAGAAACATAGCATCTTCCAATGCAAATTCAGATATTTACGTTGCCCTCTCTTAGTAAACGGTAAAGAGTGCGGACGAAAGAACATAGCTTACGAGGTGATAGATCATATAAGGGAGCAGCACGAGAGCGCTGTGGATGCAAAGGAGAGGAGTCTCCTCGTCGGAACGTCATCTATAGGATTCTATACGAAGGAGGAAGACGTTTTCGAGCAACGCTATTCGTTGAACGAACAAGGACAGCTCACCGTCACTACTGTGAAATTTTACAAATCGGACACCTGCAATAGATACGTATGGCAAATGCATTTTCAACACCCAACTGAAAGATGCCGGACGATTATCTCTAACATCTGCACAGATTGGTGGCACACCAAAATCGTCGATGTTAAAGATTGTCTTGTTGATGATACCTTCGCGTTTCAAATTATATTCCAATACGCCGCGGCCGCGTCAAAATCGTAATTCAGCCCGCTGGCGCTCTTCCCCGCGGGACCTCTTTCGGTTTATGGCTAGAAGTAGGGTTGGTGCAATTCGCGCAGTAGCGCTATTTTGGCGTTTGTCTTTTATTATATTGGGCGGGTACACACAGGGCACGCTGCCCTAATCTTATTGTTAGTGCAGTGTTCCAAGAAGAGGGTATAATAAAAAATAAAAATTTAATACCATTTGCAGAAAGCTTGCCGGAGCGGATCTTATGGATGTTGTTGGTCGCGCCGTACGCGAATTTGTTCTCAATTCTCACGCAACGTACCTGGTACTTCTGGAAGACTCGGTTCTTATCAAATCAAAGACCGCATCCTAGAGAGAGGACGGCCAGTTTTTCTACACAATCGCCCT
>LR736961.1:56213-71294 GCA_902654985.2 Oryctes borbonicus
GAGAGCCATCACGTGGTTAAGCAGTCCGGGAGCTGCTTCGGGAACAGAACCCGGTTTATGTCGCTGCCTTTTAAACGGCAGGCATGTGTTTCTTGGCACTAGAGAGCGCCAAGAAATGTCAGGCTTGGCAACATTGATACAGGGTAGAGATAAAATACTCTCGGAACCCCGCTGATGACCCGGATACGCAGAAACATGTGCGTGGGTTGGTGTATTTTTTCTCTCCTTGTGTTGCGTTTACTGTGAATGTGAATTCCATCATGGTATTGATGGAAGCTACGTCTATAACAACTACAATTGTCTTATTATAGTATGCTAGTACAGAAAATTAATTTTTTTTTTGAAAGGACAATATTCAATAAAAATATATTAAATATTTTGTTGATTAAATTAAACCTTTCCCTCTCCTGAAGAAGCTCTAAGTGATTTTGGGCGAATTTTCGTTTAACCATGACGCGGTCCGAACCCGGAACACGTTCATTTTTAATTGACTCCGGCCGTGAAAGCCTTTATTATTATATTAAACATCTTTTTTAACAAAACCTTTTTAGGGAAGGGGTCGCGGAAAATTTTCTAGATAAAGGCATCTGCGTAAATAGAAAAACTATTCACTTATTTCATGTCACGTGCTAGAATGTTCGAGTTAATTTCGAGTAGAGGATGAAATTTAAGTCGACATACCGAGAAATCTGGAACGGGGCGCGATTAACGTCCATCGTTCTGAACGACATAAATCTCTAATCGGGGTGTGCACCATCGTCGTTCCGAAAAAAAAATACGGCTCACGCGATATCGCGATATACGACCGATCTGACCCGCCCTGAACGTCAAACACCCTGCCCGTAGTTGTTACGAAAATAGCCACCTTTGAGCGATTGTCTCAGACGCAGTGGAACCAAATGCCATCTTCTTTGTCGAAACTTTCTGAATAAAATACAGGGCGTTATTGGGTGACGTTACCTTAGCCGCGTATCAAAAACTAAGCGGATAAATTTATAGATTTATTTCGCTGGAGGGGGGCTAATTTAAACAAAATTTCGGCACGTCTATTCAACTTCCGGCTTCACCGGAAGCCACGTACGTAAAATCGATTATTTTGATCGGTCTAAACGTTAGCGTCCTTAAGCTGATTTGATCTTTATGAAGGTTGTGATCGGGTGCACCATCCAGTTGATATCAAGCGACAACGGGTTGGACAACAATTTAAATATGGAGATTTTGGCTGCCCAAAGGTGACTGTTGTCTCCGTTGGGGATACCGTTTTCGGTAGTTTTGCTTCGTCTGTCCGTATCTTCCTGACAAGGTGAAAGTGAACAAGCGCACCCTTCTGAGAAAATCCTGCGGATGCAAGTTTTGTACTCGCTGATCTCCGTCACTTTTTAAATTGAAATTCGCGAGAATCCCAACGTAGTTGTAGAAATGTCTTTCGGGTGATGTCGCGTAGTTAAAATTTCTGTTCCTTTGCTGATCCATAACCGTTCCGCTTTGCTGATCCATAAGCGGAACGACTATAGGGACCTCGATAAGTGGATAAAGTGAAGTCACTAAATGAGATGTATGAGTAGCGTTGGCAATTGACTACTTCTTGGGCGTTAGTTTGTAACATTACAATGCTTATGAGACAAACTTGAATGAGCCTATAGATAATTAAGGTAAAAATAAAAAGTTCGATTTTCTCGCAAAATTCTTTTTGAAACGCCCAATGCTACCGGTTTCACCATCTTCAGGCATGTTATAAGGTGACTCTACTTAATGGACAAATAGATAATAAGTAATTAAAAGAGTGCGGTGGGATAAGATTTTATTGAAGATTTTATGTTATAATTTAAATTTACGTTGAGCCCATGAAAATCTCTAGGCCAGATCCGGCTTTAACTAAATAACTAAAAGATAGCTTCAACACTTAGGTCTTCTTCATGAATTTGCGGGAACCTTAACGAACGCCTGCATTCCCCATACCGTACTGCACATTTTATTTTATAATTTAAGATGTCCAATCCTTTTAGAGTGAAAATGGTGATCAGAAAGCAACTTTTTGACGTCTTGTACAAAAAGGACGATGAAGATCGTTCAAATTTTTATCTAGTTATTGAGAGTGACGAAGACGCCATGTTAAAATTGAAAAGTATCAATTCAATTGCAGCGTCGCTTATTCGAAGCTTGATCAACGCGTAAAAAAAACGAGGAGGTGGTTCAATTTGTATTTGAACTCTGGAAGAAATTGATCTGGATGCGAGGCCACGACCAGGAACCTCATCTGGAGGTCCAGTTTTAGAATTTTCTCCGAGCAGTGAAAGAATAAAACGTCGAAAGACTGCAAAATTATAATTTGGCCCATCGAAATGGGAAAATTACTGAAAATTTGTAAAGAAAATAAGGACAATATAGAACTGCACTATGCATCAGATTAGCAAGAATTAGACGTTGAGTTAAAAAAAAAAACAGCAGGTGATTTTACACGAATTTTAAAACCTGCTGTAGAAGTGCAAAGGGAGCATCAACGTTTTTTTTATCATATTCAGAAAACGAGAAATGCGCAAGTTCTAACCGATTATCACAATTGTTGAGGATGTTCCGAAGTCCATTTTTAAAAATAATATATTATGACATTTTCCTGGGAAACTCGGGAACCTTTTTAACAAAAAAAAACGGATTAATTCTATCCGGTTCAATTACTTTTAATATTCGAAACATTAAAATGGATCGGTAAGTAAGCCCTTATAATTTGTTAAGTGGTCTTCCTCATCTATTACATTGCGAGTGCGCCAGGTCTTCTGCTTATCCGATCAATTTGCCGCTTCCGTGTGTAACGTTTTTCAAAACTTACAAGTGAAAAAATGACCATCGTAAAGTAAATCCTACGGCCGTTACAAAAACGGAAACGATCAATGTCCAATGTGATAGATCAAATTCTTACCGTTATCCTCCTGCGCCCCTAACCGCTTCCTGTCTGTATCTCGGAACTCGTACGCACCACAACAAACCACCACCTGGCTATGGCGAATTTCAGGCCTTTCGCCTACTTTTATCAACCTCCCCCGAAAGGCGCTGCTATCACGACGGATCAAGCTCAGACTGGCAAGTTGCGGATTCAATTTCGCGCCTAACGCTTTCACCCCGGGAACACCGTCCGTCTATGATTAACATGCACGTCGCTCGTTTCCTGCGCTTGCTCCAGAAGGAGTTCATGCCACTCCGAACGACGGGGGTGGTAACTCTCCATCGTACTATCCGGGGTGAAAAAAAATACAGCGTGAGCTACCTTGAAACGTTGTTTGGCGTGGAAAGCTTGTCGAAAAAAAATCGGGTAATGACGATGAATCTACAGGATGTTCCGAATTCGCGAGGCATCGCTAAATTTTGGAATATTAATAGAAGCTTTTTTCGTACAAGGAAATTCCTCATTGCTAAGGTTGGCTTTGGTTTCTTTGCTAGATTTAGCAGTCTACATAGGTTTCGACGGCAGTCTCTTCTTCCACCTGGCAGAATCTACATGCTGTTTCCTCTATCAGGCCCAGATTGCTCATTTGCTTCTTGAGCATACAGTGTCCTTTGAGCAGGCCCACTATTGTTCTAACAGACTCCCGGTCTCTGCTTAGTAGGTCCGCTGTAAATGTAGGCCTGTGTCCAATCAGAAATTGCTTGGCCTGTCTTTAACGTGGAATGACCTTCCAGCAGTCTTGACCAGTCTTGTCCACAAATCCTGACTCCGAGTCCATTCTCCGTCTTTGAGTGGTCTGTGTACCAGATGCATTCGGCCTTTATAAGCGGGCCTTTCTTCCACTCTTCTCTATCTGGTATTACCGTTTTATAGCACTTGTCGAAGCTGTATTTGGGCGTCACTGGGAATGGTAGCCATTGGCCTCGCCATAAGTTTCTGAGAATTTGCACGATATAGGAGGATGGCCATTCATTAGTCTGCAGTTTGTTAGCCTGGCCTCCCCTTGGATGTATATATGTAGCGCTTCCAGATTTAGGACGATTTCCAAGGCAGCTGTTGGTGTGGTTTTCATGACTTCCGTGGCACACACACATGCTAGTTTTTGTATGCTACTTAGCCAACTCGTTGCCTTTACCTGCAATGTTTTCGTCCACCATACACCCGATCCATATGTTATAATTGATCTGATTTCCCTCATGTATAACCACAGAATCATTTTTGGGCTTAGCCCCCACGTTTTCCCGCGGAACCTTCTACATCTGCCCAAGGCAATAGCAGCTTTGTTGATGGTTTTAGCGACGTGAGAGTTCCATGTATGTCTTTGATCGAACCATACTCCCAGGTACTTCGCTTCTTTGACTCCCACTCCTCCCAGCATGATTGGCTGCGGGCCTCGAGTTATGCGCCTCTTTGTGAATGCGATAATTTGCGTTTTTTTGTCATTGGCTGCAAATCTCTCCTGTTTACACCAGTTATCTACTGTATTTAAGGCAATTCGCTTTCGTTCCGATATTACCCCAGCAAATTTGCCACGTATCATTGCTAGATCTTCAGCATAACTCAGGCAATATAGGCCTTCCTTGGATAGCATTGTTATTAATCCGTCTACAAGAGATGCCCACAGAAGGTATGATAATACACCTCCCTACAGCCCAACAGCAACGCTCTACACTGCGAGATTGCCACGTGCAGGAAAAAAATTTACTTTAATTTTTTTAAGATATATTTCGTATCTTAAAACTTATCTTTATACGCGACTGTCAAGATCAAGTGAACCAAATACGGATATGTTAATTATATTCCACAATCCGGATGACTTCATCGCATTTCAAACGGGATTGACTTTGTTTGAAGTTAGGAGAAGATTACCGCTCAAAATATTAACTCAAAGCCCGATAACGTTTCTAATGCGCTTAGGTAATTAATTCGCCCCCTTGGCGTTCAGATATTGGTCCTTCCTAACTGTACAGAAAACCTAATTTACCTTAAGTGATGTTACTCGATCGATATTAGCGAAGCGGTACCGACAGGTACCGACTTTCAATCTAATAAGCGGTTTTTTTGCCGCGTGTTGTTCGACGGAATGTTTTGATTGGGAGAGGTTGGTCGCCGGAAGCGTGTACAGAGGAATGGGCGATATATCCCTTTGTAAATAATACAGCCTCCAAAGTTATTGTAAAGTGTGACGTACTTGCTTTTCCCTAATGCTTTATCCATTAAGGCCAGAAAGGCCAAAAAGCTCCGAAATAAAACACATTTGGAGACAAGTTTCGCACAACGCAAGATGATTTTTTAAAGACCCTATACAGAGTACCATTCCTTTTTTTTTTTTGGAGCACTGGACAGTAAGACATGTCTAGCATTTACCAATCAAATCGATTCGAAGTCAAAGCGCAAATATTCATTACGAAGCAAAAAAAAAAATTGCACCGTAATCGTTCTGACAAGCTTCCTTTTTTTTGCGTGGGGGAGCCACTCCGTTTTATCTACCCCAATCAATCATCCCCTGGACGTGCGCAAGACTGCCATTACGCAAAAAAGCTACATCATTGAACAGCTATGGTAGGGATGACGTGGCATGGAAGACGTCAGGCTTCCGGTAGGTTCGGGTCGCCGGAAACTGACATCGATCGACTTCGAGGTTATATTCTCTTTGTTAATCGGGGATCTCTCCTTGCTGCTTGTCAAGAAATCATTTTTTTTTTCTTCTATTGATACTTGAGAAAAACTTGGAAAAGATTAATGAGGAGAGAAACATTCAAACCATTTTTTTTTTATGATTGAAGGACATTAATTTGAATGTTATTGTAGGTTTTTATGCTTCTTGCCTAATGCAGATTACTTTCTGGGCGGCAACCATGTAAGGATTACGCCGTGCTCGATATTCCATGCTTTTTTTTGCGTAAAATAAGGAAATCTTTGCTAGTCTTAAAGGGGCAGAATTTGGCTATTGTGGTTCTGACTTTACTTTAAAACTTACCATTTAGAGGATATTTATTTTTTCAAATCCAATAAGAAGAAGGGAACTTACCAAACAAAATACAATAGCTTTGGATAACTTAATCTAAATAAATAAAGTAGAATTTTGTAATATCCGAAGGAATTGTCGAGTTACGAGGGTCGTTTGAAAAGCTTTGAGCCTCAACATGAAGATTGTTGCGCACGCGTAGAAAGATATTTTTGAAAATTTCAGCCACGTTAAAACTATTGTTTAGCAGTCGTTTGCTTCAGTTGTAATACGCCTACGCAAATTAAAGCCGAGAGGGACACTGTTTACGAGGATTCTGCATCATCTTTTGTCACATTAATTTATTAATTATTAATTAATTACTAATTAATTAATAACTGTTGATGATACCAAGACATAGTCGAAACAATAGACTGCGAAAGGTAAATCGGCTCTGAAAAATACGTCGACGGTTCCATCCGGCCGGGAAGCGATGGTCATTGCTTTTTTTTTGTGGGAAAACCGCTGCATTTAAAGAAAATGATCATTTTGTTCCTCTAAGACAACATCACCTCTTGGAGAATTGGGCTACGTCTTATTCACTTGATCTGGTCCTCAGTGACTCTTTTCCGTTTCCTTGGCTTAAAGTTTTACTCAAAGGATCAAGATTTTCAACGATTGAGGAGGCCATCATCCTTGTAAACATTTATTTTGCAGAACAAGATGCCAACTACCATTTGGATCGATTTTAAGGGATCAAATTTGGCAAAAATTCTTGCTTCTATGTTAGACTGTAAACCCTTCAGACTATTCTTACGTTACCAAAACAGAGATGCTTTATTTCTTGATTAAAACAATTATTATTATTGCTTCGAGCTGTCCTACCATTACAAATTGGTTTTTTTCCTACATTTTATACATGCAGATGTTCTGGTGTTAATTGACCCAAATCACCGGAAGGACACGATAACTGATAGAATTTTAACGTATGAAATCAATACATTGTACTCTATGCTTCACTAAAAAAAAAAAAATATTCAGATTCCGAGCTTTCGCAGTTATTTAATTTTTTTTAATTTTTTTGCTGTCTCACCTATTATTCATCCTTTGTGGATCTGACAGTTGTACTTCTTTTCAACTATATTCGTATCTTTTTTTTTTTTTGTGGGTGTCGCTCTCTAAATTGGTCTCGAAACCAACCCCCAAATTATATATTATTTTTTCCCCCCTCCGATAACCGAGCAAAAATTGTGAAAAAATAGGGAAATGCGGAACTAATATGTAGGTAATATTTAATTTTTGTTTTACTCCAATATCTCCCCCAATTAAAAAAATAAAAACGCCATTAATGTTAGAGGTTTTCTCTTTCAAATTTGCCTTTTGACTAATGCGGGGGTTGCGAAATTTTACATGCAAGTTCCGACTCCGGGACCTCCGCATGAGGTTCTTACATCTGATTTTGCATCAAAAATATAAATAATGTTTTTTTTTTTCTACAATTAATCAGGTATTAAGCAAACTGATAATTAATTCTAAAAAAAAAAGCTTCGAAAAATACTTTTAAATTCGTTGATATTGATCGCGTAATTCGGCATTCGATGAACGGAGCCATCTATAAACCGTGTTTGAATGTATGGAGCGCCCTCTCGCAAAAGCGGCAACAAAAGGATGCCCTCGCAGGAACGTTGTTGAACGTTTTGGACGAGCGGCAGATGGCGGGCCGCCACAGTCCGCTTTAGACTTTCTTGGGAGAAGCTGTCAGTGTGCGGATGTAATTTTTCCTAGCTTTTGTATTTTTTTGTATTTTTGCATTTATATCTACCTTCTTTGGAAGATAAGATATAAGAAGTTAGAAAGTCCTTGGTTAGGAAAAAAACATTATTTTGACCAAGTAAAGGATATTACATTAAAACCATCACGTTGATTTTATCGGCTTTCAGAAACGTAGAAACATACTTTCCTCCATTACTAGCCTTTACCACCCCACACCTGACACCAAAATCTTATCGTCGCTTTGACTTTGGCGAAGAAGTAAAGGAAAATCAACGTGTGCTGGTTTTAGGCTTTCAGTATTTTAATATCCTCTCCTTGGCTGCCTTCTATCTAATGATGTACTTGAAATGTTTTTCCGATGATACCCGAAATTCCAGTGGCGGCCGTAGTACAGCAGCAAATTGGATCTTGTGATTTCTTATCTTTCCATTGTTTTCCACCGAGGGCATTTGGCTATTTTCAGCAGTTGATGAACCAGCTCGGGCTAATTCGTCTGCGGTTACGTTGCTTTCATGGCCTTCGTGCCCTGGTACCCCGGCCAGGGTGTACCAGATGGATTTGGCCTTTCTTCCACTTTTTTCTATCTGGTATTCTGGTAATCCCACCAAATGAGAAATCTAATTACCAAATAGTTTTCACGTAATTTCACTGGATCCAATACTTTTAATGTACTCGGTATACGAGATGTCACGGTCCATTAAATTAAGACTTTTAATGCATACATTATGAAAATATACAAGGTGTTCAATTTAAAAGATCAAAGTCATAAAGTCATTTCCGGTTAACTGGTACCTGGGTCAATTGTTTCTCCGATAGGAGATTCTGCGAAGCTACGGCAAGAAATGTGATTTAACCGTCCTTCTATCTTCAGAAACAAAAAAGTAGCGCGTAGAACGGAGCTTATATACGCAAACGAAAATTTGAATATTCAACCTGTACCGCCGCCTCTTTAACGTAGTCGGCCGCGGCGGATCCGAGAAAGCGACAAGTATAACAAATAGCCGCCACTCTACCCTTTCCCGCGGCCCATTTATCCTTACATTCGCAGGCTAGGGGTTGCTAGGGTGACGCACGGACCTGTCACAATGCCTAACTAACTCAAACGAACGGACGCAAACAAACAAACAAAGTATGTAGGAAGCGGACGGACAAAGAACATTGTTATGATTTCACGGTTGTTGTTGTTTTTTTTTTTTTATCTCCAGTTGGCTACAGCGTAAAACCCTCGCTTTTGCTATTTTGTTTGCTTCCTAATTTATTTAAAGAACTGTTGGGGAAGAGAGGGAATCAATGTTTCGCCGAATTAGTTCCCGTCAGCCGATCAAAAAAAGTTTTTCAAATAACTAGTTATTATATTTTAATGCGATTAAAAATATAACTTCGGTGATTGATTGGTCAATGGATCAGAGTCACTTAAGCTTGAATTAGAGCTGAATCGAGCCGCTTTAAAATTTTTTTTAGAAAGCTTTCCAAATTGCGACCGCTTTTCAGACTACCCTCGTAATAAACATCCCAAAATTTCTTTTCGAAGCGCATTTGTCACTGTCAAAATCGTAGATAGCGTTTAGCGAAGAAATGGTTGCAGTAAAATTTGTTTTCCTTCGACTAGACTCATATCGGGCCGGATGTGGGACGTGAAACGTAAAACAGGACCAGTCAGAAGGCAGTTAATCCGTTACGGACGCTAGACTCCACGGCGACGAGACTTTCGGAGCCAATCTTGGTTAATATCGACTAATGCCGAGTGTCTCTTTTCCTATCTGAGGCTGCGTTGTACGAATTGAAACCTGTGTTGTGGGCTTTTGCTGCCCTTTATGCCGGGTGATCTTTTTAATTTGGAGCTTTCGAATATCTCGAAAGATAAGCACTTTACGAAAAAAAGGCTATAATTATAGTAGAAATGTTTTTCGGGTGATGTCGTGTAGTTAATATTCGACATCACCCGAAAGACATTTCTATTATGGATTACGGTCGTGAAAGCCTACACTCAACTAAAGGCCATAATTAATAAATTTAATCATTCCGCCGCGGAAATACATTAAAGCATCATATGTGTGCTCACACCCTCTTTCCATAAAAAGAAAATTATTGCTCTTTGAGAATTAACCTCGTTTTCCATGGTTATAAAAACATTGCTACGAAAACGCGTCTATATCAGCCGAACACCTGACTCAGACTGAACTATTTTGTACTGAATGCTTGCGTAAACATGTCAAGACTTGTCTCTCACCAATAACATTGACTATAAGTTCTGCGTAATTTAATTAGAGCCCAATAGATCCAAAGGGTCGACACAATTGGATATGCCATCGAACCAAATTTCGCAAAAATTTTGGCCATCATCTCGTAGCAATCAATTTATCAAAAAAAAAAAAATCGAATTCTCTTCCAAGCGAATCATTTGGATGACGAGAATTATTGCAGAATCCGGTCCTGCAAGATCGGAACGGAGCCGCAGAACGTACCCTTCGCAACGGGGCGTGCGATGGAAAGACGACTAGACAATGTCTAGCCTGTAGGGGTGAATTCGTATTGATCAGACCGGGTAGAACAGTCAGATCCCTGCTCCGCTTTCGTTTTCGCTTTCGGATGGATTCTCTCAAGTTGGGATGCCGTCGAGAGGACGAATTCTGCCGATCGCATCGTTCTTAGTATTCAAGTTGTTTTATCGATTATTCCTTTTTAAATAAGCAACCGGTATTTTGATCAGCAATCGAAAAATTATGGATTTGAGGCCTTTTGACGCATCATCGACAAATCAACAAAAATAATTCAACAGCTGCTTTTTGTTAAAGGAACGAAATCTGTTAGTGTTCAACAAAATCATTCAACAACTGACCTTCTCTCGATGGTAGCTTAAACGACCAGGAACTGAAAAATCCACTCGCTTTTTTTTTATTTCTCATTTCTTCCCGGGTTTTAATATAGCGCGCCGATATTACGTCTGGCGTCTAGGGCACTATTAAAAAGCTTCTTCTTTCGCAATAAAGCCTCGAGCGCTGAAGCAACCGCTCGTATTTATGGTTAATATCGGAGAATTGAGGAGCAGCAATTTTTTTACGACAGACTCGGTTTATATCAACACTTGTAAAAAATCAGCGGAAACAATGAAACGAATGTCGAAAAATTGTTGCTAATTTCGGGTTGAGTCAATACCTTAGTTCATCTTTGGGCAATCAATTCAATAAAGTAACTTGAAGTGATCAAAATTGTCTTGGTTGATCTCCAGTAATACAAATCAATCCCCAGCCCACGGATAAGCAAAAGGGAAGCCGTTTTCGGGGAAATTTTTCGTTGATGCACATTGTTGAGGTTCCTGACAACTGAATTGAAAATTACGCTCCTTTTCTCTTGCTATTCCTTCGTGAATCCGGGCACTAACGTTATCCACTCCAGCAAGCGCAGTACGTATCTCCGCAGCCAAAAATCTAAAGATTCACAGACCAACGTCTTTGATGATTTCGCCAATGCAAAATATGAGGATTCTCCTACATCCAATAATGAAGGTTGTGGTGATTGAAACCTGCTCGCCGGTTGAAACAAACCAATCTGGAAATTGGTCTTGCTCTGAATTTGGTCTAATGTCCATATTCAAAAATTTACTCTCAATACGTCATTTCCGAGATGCTGAGTATGAGTGGTTTGGATACAAGTTTTATTTTCGAAGATATTCGTGAGCAGAGGATCGGACGTGACGCCTATCTCTTGACAACGAACGTGTCTCCTGGTGGTGGAATTATTCGCAACATCCTAACAAAATACAACGCTATTTGCAAATAATTCCACTGCCTAAAGCAAGGTGGCTTTAAAAATACAAAGTCCGCCGATGGCAACAAACTACCATCGATTGTTGTAAATTTACGCGATAATTTTTTTTAATAGTTCCAGTATTGGGACGCGTGACGCGATGTTTAAACTATGTTTCGGTTATTGGCGTCGAGGTCGACCATAAAAATGACGTAGGGGCGCATCGAGCATCGGTAAATAAGCGGCGCGCCCATCGGCGTGGGTGGCCGATGCGTGGTAGGCGCAGATACGGGAATTAAAGTTGACAGCGGCGGGAAGATACGGCGATATTAAGGGTAATATCGCAGTATGCAAAGCACGCGATAATAAAACGTAGATAAGTGAGAGAGAATTGTCGCGAATATGTGAACATAAATAATTAAATAAATGAAAGAAGTGAAGTCGCTGGCGCTTTTTGTTGGGACGATTTTTGCTCCAATTCACTTTTGAACGATGGAAGTTAGCGTATGTTGGTATTATCGACAGTTAAACAAGATTTCAAGCAAAATGGGACGAGTTAATGCAGGCTAAGCCGAGCTTTTTTTAAATGGGTTGTTAATTTTTAACATTATTTTTTCTTATTCTTCCCAACGGTTACTACACCTTGATTGGTCGCTGCTCAATAAGAAATTGTCAATCTGATTTTTTTTCAATGGAGCTAGCTTCAGTCGGGGATCACGATAAATGTCGGGCTCCCCATGTTTCTAGCAGTTGCTGTCGATCTACGTTAGAAGGGTGGCTGCTGCTACTAGAAAATGTACGCCTTTTGCTGTACCTCGGATATGGAGAGAACCCCCAAACCGTACTAATGGCGGCTATATCGCGTGTATAAAAATATTAAGAAAAAAAAATTAGACTATTCCAATAAACCATGTTTCATTACTCCTGTCCCGCACAGTGATCAGCTACCTATTCCCAAAACCTCCTGAATATCGCTTAACTGATGAGGAATGTGGGAAGCGAACTGATGAAGATGAAAGTTTTTCTGATGAAGTTATCGGAAAGGAAGCGCATCTGCTTAATCAGGCTGAAGTTGACAATTTCATCAGAGAGTTAAATCTACCAAAAGCAAAATTTGTAGGTTGAAGCTTTAAACAATGAAAATTCCTTCTACCTTCATAAATGCAGGCAACTTTATATGAAGAATTATCAAGATTTTTGCATAAAGAAGAACATTTTTGTTATTGTTTAGACGGCGTTGAACTGATTTCCTTAAGACTCAAGCTTGCTCCATTTCACAAAATATTTTAATATCCTTCAATTCTTGTCGGTTGCATTCATGTTTGTGGAGATGCTTGCAAGGTCGTTATATCTACAAATATTCTTGTTTTCTGCATTTCTGGGACAGCAGGCTTAATGATCAGCACTATACCCAGAAAGCATGGTAACAAAGGAATTACTTGATTCCAAGCTTTAATTCCGAGAAAGAAGGCTTTACCCCTACCTCTTCACATAAAGCTTGGATTGGTGAAACAATTTGTTAAAGCTTTAGAGGCTAATTCTGCTGCTTTCCATCAAGTCAGGAATATTTTTCTTCATTTATTGGATGTACACGTGAAAGCATATTCCCTGCGCTGCAGATTCGAGTGATGTTTGAATCCGAAGAACTTGAACAGGTGAAATTGCAATTACCTTCGCGCTCGCCCAGTATCTTTTGGGGAAAGTTCAGGATCCAACAAGATAATACCAAACCCCATTTCTATAAAGTTTGCGCCAAATACTACTTGATCTGGACTCTCCTAATTCTACTCACCGCCTGCAACACAGAGCTTCAGCAAATACAATTAACGAATTGGTCGTGTCTATTCAAAATCCTTTCTGACCAGCTGTCTGCTTCTTCAGGTAGCAGGTTCGATGTTATTAGTGGATCCAGTTTTGATATTGCTTGCTTGCTGTTAGCAAACAGGCTGATGTTTCTGCCTACAATATTCAGGTCAGGTCAGTTAAGCTGTACGTTATTAAGGTCAGCGGCGAGATTCTCGCCTCTATCCCCAGTGGTCATCATTCTTTTAAGGGGAGCTCCTGCTCCAATTACTTTCTTGGCTTTTGGCTTGGCTTGGTCTTCATCGCTGTCGATCTGTTGATGTGTCAAACACTTGCAGTATTCGTCGTAGATAGAAAGGGGTGAAATGTCATCAGTCCCAGCCTCCAGGATCGGCTAATAAAGTATCGGGCTGGGCCTACAAAAATCTCAAAACTCATCTTCAGCTAGGATGGGACGAAAATGTAAAGGAACCATTGAACAGAAAAAAATGGTTTTAGAATAAATCATCCGGAAATTGCCAAAATTTTAATTAGAAGATACCATTGGAAGGGTCACCCTCGAAGGCGAGAAAAATCACAAGTGAAAATCAAACCTGAAATTACCGCATCTGAGATTTCGGCAATGTTAAGAGAAGAAGTCCACAAAGCTTTGAAATGCTTCGGCTTTAATTCGAAGAAGCTCTCAGATGAAAGTAAATTTATTTTTTATCAATTAATACGAATAAAGCTATCAATATTCCATTACATAGGAAATATGGGAAAGAATATTTTTATTTTCACACCACGTTATGCGTAAGTTTGTAGTTTAAGAGAACCCGCTATGCTCATTTATTCATATACATATGCATGCATATATCGATTTTGGATTTTATTATTTTCTTTTTTCTTTTTTTTTCTTTACCTAATTTAACCTTGAAAATGTAGGTGCTCTATTCGTATTCTGCAGGTGGAATATTATCTAACATTCATGGGGCGATATTGTGAAAACGAGCATCCCCCTTAAATATTTTATTTTCTCTATGTAATAGCCTCTCCATGTTGTAAATAATGCAAACAATTCTGTATTGAAGTTTCCTTCGTTGAAATTTGTTTTTACATGTTATTGATTAATGAAACAGATTGAATATAATCGTTATTATATCAACTTTACCCACTGTATTATGCATTCAACGTTGAGACCTGTAGAATTGAAAATATGGAATAATTTAAAAGGTAATTGTAAGAATTATGCTCTTGTAAGTGCTAAAAGATTGCCTAACAGAAATCATCCAAGTAAGGTTGTTTTCGAAAGATTACAGACCAATTAGGCGTGTTCAATATAAAAAAAAAATCACCAAGAGAAGACCTGTAACAGAAAACGGTGGAACCAAATTTGCAGTGATTGCCTCTCCCCATATAGGTCAAACCTAAATGGCGCAGAATGGTGATATTAGCCAAGCAGGCGTCTCAAGGATTTTACGAAAACGTAGTTACCGTCCTTATAAAATCCAGCTCTGCCAAGAACTTTCTCAAAATCGCTTTCAGAAAGTTCTTGGAATTCTGTGCGGGGGTGCACAGCGGCGGAAAATGAGAACCTTCTTAATAATTATTTTGTTTAGTGATGAATGCGCGTTTCAAAACAATCGATTTGTTAATAGACACAAATCAATTAAGAACAATTAATAATCAGCACAGGTGGTCGCTCAGTGAATGTGTGGGGTGGAATAATGGCTCGATGTTCGTTTTTTTTTTTCAAGAACATTTAAGCTGAGCAAAGTCTCTTCAAATGGATGGAGCTCGAGTACCTTTTCATCGTAGGGTACGAGAATTCTTAAAGGTCAATTTCCAAAACCGATGGATTGGAACAAACGGATCTCAGAATTGGCCTCCA